>JAQFVV010006204.1:13339865-13939865 GCA_028023455.1 Epiperipatus broadwayi
GCTGTGTTATTCATAATTATACGTCATTATTGAATAGAATTATCATCTCTTTAAATAATATAGCTGTGGATATGAGAGATGAAGACACATTGAATTTAAGTAAAATAAATGTTTCCTATAGCCGACCAGAATGCCAGTCATATGCGACAACCCAATACTGCCGAGCATTTCCTTACATGAAACAAAGAACCCTGAGATTAATATTATTATAATTATTCTTTAAATTAATAAGTGATCAATTATTGTTGTTATTACAATCGTGGCATGGCTTAAGAGAATTGAATGTACAATTGTATTATATGAAAAGTATTTTAGATCATATTGGAAATTAATGGATATGTTGCTTTATTTTGGTTGCCTTAACAACAACCAGAAAAATTAGTGTCATGGGTGCAAATAAATAAACAAGTGCAAATAAATTAATAAAAATATATTGGGTTAGAAATAAAATAAATAAACTAATTAAAAAAAACAAAGGTTAGAATATATATATATATATATATGTGTGTGTGTGTTAAAATGTATATATATTATATTCAATTTTTCTTAAATTTCCACTAACATTAAATGAAAAATATACTTTGAGTTCTTAAATTCAGTAGAGCAAATGACCATCTCACATAGAATATATATATATATATATATATATATATATATATATATATATATATATATATATATATATATATATATATATATATATATATATATATATATATATAAAGTTGTATATCTGCTTAAGTTTTCACCTCTATAATATTAAATGAAACAGAATTCTTTAATTTCTTAAATCCAATAAAGCAAATGACAAATTCACATAATGCTTAACTAATACTATTATTGGGATCCTCATATGAAAAATGAATGTAGATGTGCTAACCATCAGCATATATTTATAGGATTTTATTACTGAATATTTAATTTTATGTTTCGAATAATTTTTAATTTGATATCAGTTGGACTTTCTTGAAGATAGAATAAATATATAAATATGTGTGAAATAATCATTTGTTTTTATATTTAAAATCAAAACATACAAACTTAAATCATATCCTTGTCATCCCAAACACTATATATGTGTAAGCCTAGTGACAGTTGGTGTAAATAAAGAAGAGTATATCAATAATGACTAGATAGTCATTCAATAATTAGGTTTATTTAATTTATTATAAGAGCAGATCATCTTCACATAAAGAATGATTATATGAATTAGAAAAATAATTGTTTAAAATTAAATAGGAAATTTTAGAATCTTGTGAAGTTAAAATAAAAAATAATAATAATTAATTTAAAAAGTGAACAAGCATTTTACTAGACATGAAAATTTGAAGAAAAACACATTGGTGGCAATTCATGCTTATGTCAGACAAAATGGCTAAATTTAGTTGTTCAGCTAAATGCAATTTACAAAATGCAGATAAGTCAGATTTGTGCTTGCAACAAGTTTCCTTTCTGATGAGGAAATAGAATATTTTACTTAGATCTACATATTGGTTTTGGTCAGATCAAACAAAATTGATATGAAAGATTTTAATGTTAAAACTGACAAATGATTGAAAAATATATCTTCTGTGGATAAATTTGGAAATGGATTAGAAATAAGAGAAAAATATATTTATAAAATTTCCAGGATATATATATATATATATATATATATATATATATATAATGGAAATTTTATATTTATATATTTTATATATATATATATATATATATATATATATATATTAAAATACACAAATGGAAAATAGACATATAATAACCCAAATGAAAGTCCAAGTTATATTTTGATAACATATACTGCATATATGTAACTCAATATTCTTAATAGATTCCATGTAGGGGAGTAATCATCAATTAGTTAGAGGTAAGAAATATGTTAATTAAAAACTAAAAACAAAAAGTACTGTGAGATATATTAACATTTGAAATTTCTAGTTTTCAGATATATACCAATGAATTTAAGCTATAAATTATTTACCCTTTCAAAATATTATCAGTTTCAAAAGGTGCCTTAAACTAGAACGTATTTAACAAGAAGCTAATTGATACTGTACTAATAATTTCTATTCCACCGATAGTTGATACAAAAAAGGCAGCAATTTATCATTACACTTTAAATTAAGACAAGGTATATATAAAGCAAGTCATATATCATGTGATTTGTATTAAAACTTGTATTACTGATATATATATATTCTAACCTATCTATAAAGAAATTAGTCCATTAGTTTATATCTAGAAATTTATTTTATTCCTTTTATTGATATAATTACCAGTATTAATTAGTTATTATTATTATTTCCAACCCAATATCTAACCAGTTAGTTAGTTGGTTTATCCGCACTTGTGCCACTAATTTTTATCTGGTTGGTTTCTATGGCAACCAAAATAAAAAAGCAACATATCTATTAATTTTCCAATATGATCTAAAATACTTTTCATATAATACAATTGTACATACAATTCTCTTAAGCTATGCCACGCTTGCAATATTGATCATAATTGATCACTCCTTAATTTAAGAGCACTTATAATAATGACATTCATCTCAGGGTTCTCTGTTATATTTAAGAAAATGCTCGGCAGTATTGTGTTGTCGCATATGTCTGACATTCTGGTCGGCTATAGGAAACATTTACCTTATTTAAATTCCGGGTATCCTCATCCCCATATCAACTATTATAATATTTAAAGAGATGATAACCAGATTCAATAACAACGCATAATTTTGAATAATACAGCCCTTTTTTATCCAGAATCTCAGTCGGAATGATGAAAAGACAAGGGTGCTTTTGTGTCCTTCCATCATCCATGACAACACAATAATTTAACTAAGATTTATTACTTAGACACTTCACTTAAATGTGTACGGAACAATGTGCAACCAAAGCTAGTAGTTTGGGAATAAAGTCATTTTTACACACACATAAAATAAAATGTCTTGGTCTGAAGTTTTCAATCTCATAAATAATTCTTATTAAACTAAAATATAATGAAATATTCCAATCTGCTTAAATTTATATGTCTGGTGTATTGAGTTTTAGGAGTTTAATGATTTCGGACTCAAGGAAAGTATTGCAAGTATTATGCAAATACACTTTTATTTAGCACGCAAGAAAAATGACTCTAAACAACGTGTAACAAGACTATAATTTATTGTTAAAGTTTAACAAGATTATAATTTATTATTACAGTTTAACAGGACTATACTTTATTCTTAAAACACTAAACAAACATATATAATTTATTCGATCCCATATGGATAAAACAACATGTAATTAACATTAATTTGTCTATACTTTTCGACCTGGATTAGAACTACTACTTCATCTTTTTACAATTATGCAAATTGAATAAAAAAAATACATATTATTATCTATACATCAACTCATCCGTTTAGTGTATCTTATATGAGCTTCTACTTAACTTTATTAACTAAATATTAGTTTTGGAATAAAAACAATCTGATTATATGCAATACTTAAAACGATTTTTTTTTTTATAATATATTTAATTAAACGATGGTTTGTGTTTAGATAACTTATTATAATTTATGGGCTATTTATCAAACGTTACACTTACTATTTTTATATTTAACTTAATACCACTTAAGTTGTGATATACACTTTATTCATAAGGATAATCTACATTATTAGTGTTGCTTACTCATTAACCAGAATTAAACATTGTATTTGAATCCTCCATTGGTAAATAAGCGTTTCTAAATCACGCAATTTTAAACTTACTCTCTCCATTGACTTACATGTGAATTACCAGCAATATTCCGCCGCACAATCCAGATATTGATCATAGTACTAGCACACTATTTATACTAAAATGGATCTTGAGGAATTAACACCTCCAATATACCCGCTATCTTGCCCTAACTTTCTAAACAAAACACAATAATCAATACCTTCCGTGGTGGAATTATCTCTATTTTCTCATGAGGAATATGGAATAACACCGAAGGTCAGTAGAGTTAACTACTACATTAAAATATTTTGGTGGTTTCTTGCCTTTTACTTGGGCATAATACGAACACACACCAAATATAATCCTCTCCTGGGATTTAAATGAATGAAGTATACTACATGCGAGATAAATTCTTGATCATCCTAACTATGAGAAGCGATCACTTGGGCTATAAAACATGCCCGAATACTAGATTTAACTATTCCCCTCATGGAAAACAAAGCTTTTGGGGAAATCATTTTCATCCCACAAACTAAACATATTATAAAGATTACCTATGCTGATATTAAGCATATACTGATGCTTTATCTGGGCAAGACAAGCAAATACACTAATTGTATTAAAATTATGTTACGGGGTATACTTAGATCAACATCCGAAATCAATGGATATCACAGAATAAAAGTATAATAATTTTCATTTTTCCAAAGGAACATTCAACAAGTAATTGGTAGCATATTATCTTGAACTAAATAAAGTGAATGTGTTAATAAAGAATAATTGGGAATAAGTTCCTCAATTAATACAGTATAAATTCGTTTCAGGCTTTAGACAAGAAATACCTTGTATAGCAATTCTTTTTAATTACTTCTGATAATTTTTTTTTTATTATTATTATTTACTTTACCTATTAAGTATCTAAATGTTTTTCTTTTACGCATCTAACATATAAAATTTATACCCATAATTGCATATAATAGTTAAAACACATTTTATAAAAAAAATTTCCATGTCAAATATAAATTTAACCTAGAATAATTACATGAAAACATACCTTTATGATTACAAGGTCATTTAAATATTACTTGACTATACAGCCTTTAACCTGTTGATATAAAAAAAATACACATAATTTTACAAATTAGTAAAAAAAAATCATTACTTAACAAGTGCTTATTATCTCACTAGAAAAATGTTTTCCGTTGGGCAATTTATCCAGATGAAGAACTTGATCCAGTCGTAGTTCACGAAGCAAATTTAAAATAAGAAACACATTTTATTATTTCATTTATATAAAAGTTGCCTCCATTCTGGTGCACTTAATAAATTAGACAAAGAAAAACATAGCAGCATTGGATGTTAACTCTTCCTTGAATTAAACTGCTATAATTTTGGGATCCAAGAAAACAATACATATTTTAACGTAGACGAATATTTTATTCTAAATGATAACACACACAATTCTTTTCATTTTCTATTATTGATGATACATACCATTTTTAGCTAGCTGGCTTATGAATAAAAAAAAATAATGCGCGAATTTTCCAAGATACTATTATTATAATGACTGCAACTGACTTACGTGGATATGAAGTTTTAATGACTCCAATTGATGTATAATATATAACATATTATATTATGGTTATAATTAAATCACTAATGTTTTTAGTTTTTGTTCCTACTCTGGGAATTGTAATTTTTCTTTAATAGGGAATTCTCCGTAAAATGCACACATACAAATTTTCCGATATTTGCCTTGAGAAAATTTATATATATATATATTTTTAAAAATATACAGGTGCATAAGTAAATATCATTTATCATTAATATTATTTCTAGATAATTTTCAGTGAATAAAACATATTTTAACGTGGGGAACTTACATTATTTTCAAAGGCAGACAATTTCTTTTAGAAAGAGCGCAAAATTTTTCTAGTTAACTTTCCTTGGCTTTTATAATATGTCTTTTAATTATAATTTTTCTTTTATACCATGAAAAGATCATTAAATAAGGTAAAGTTAACAAATAATTGATTATTTCCTGGAAATTACTTATATTACTTAATTTAAATATAATGACATTTTCCGTGATTGCTGTAGTTAATATGGTCATTTTGAACTTTAGCACAAGATAGTATATTTTTGCGTATAAAAAGCTTTAAATAGGTCGATAGGAAAAGAGGATCAGGATGTCCCACCAAAAAGGATTAGCCACACATGATATTATTAAAATTTTACTTGACTTATATTTATTTCTGCAATTAAAAATGAAAAAAAATTTGTTACCGAATTTCAGCACTGCTCCTTCCTTGAAAAACTAAAGTCAGACAATCTTTCTTCAAAAAAAAAAAAAATTGGCGGTCTTGTTTTAGCGACCTCTTACAGAAAAATAATCATTTAATTAGACCATAAATAAAAGAAAGAAAAAAAACCCATTATAATCATATAGTTTTCGTATTATTTACCTGGATTACAAAGTAATTTGACACTATAAAAAAAATAATAAATACATTAAATTAACAATCATTGATGTATAATTCTTTAAACATTATATATAAAAAAAACTACCAGAAGTTATTGTGCTTTATGATAAGACACTCATCCACTCTCCCCTCTACCCATCCAAAATCAATTACTGTTTATGATATGTGCTTTTATACTATATTAAATTGCTCTTATTGTTAATATTTTAATTAAATTATTCATGCTCTTCTTCAAAATGACATTGAATTACTAAATTTATTAGTTATTTGCTTAAAACACGTTAAAGTGAGTAAATAGCATATTTTATTAATCACTTAATATTATTATTATTTTACTTTTTTATTTTCTAAAAAAGGATAGCATTGTTTTCCTGTGGAAATAATGCCAAATAAACCAAGTGTCAATAACACTAGGTTACAATATATATATATGTGTGTGTGTGTGTAATATTTAAATAAATGTACATTGTCTATACTAAACTTAATGTAATTAGAAGAAACTTCACCTCAGATTTCAAGCTGCCTACAGCAATCCATTTCATCTTATGCAACTAATACCTATAACAATGTAAAAAAGATAAATGATTTACAATATACATATTTTGTGCTGAATCAGAACTCATCACCATGTCTCACACACATATACCATCAATGCTCTGTTTATATTAGGACAACACATCTTCAAACTTTAATAGACAGGGATACAATCTTCTCCACATTTCAATTCTTCAGATATCCATATCATTAAAAATCTGAGGATTAAATATTCAAAGCCTTGTTGATGCCAATATTATTGTCATACCCTTGTTGACTTAAGTCACTCTGACTCACATATAGAATCATAATATATTAATATAAATACACATGTAGAGACAATATACCTTTATTTAAATATCCATATTTAGCCTGTATTCTGCCAATCCCTCTTCTGTATATTTAAATGGATATATTAAGTTTCTCATATGAGGGGTCAGAGCATTAAAGTCAACATAGGTATGACAATAATATTGGCAATAACAAGGACTTTAGAATTTCATCCTTGGATTTTCAATGATATGGATGGCTGAAAAGTTGGACGGTGGAGAAGATTGATGCTTGTCCATTAAAGTTTGAAGATTTGTTGTCTTAATATAAACTGAGCACTGTTGTATATGTGTGTGAAATCTGGTGGTCTTGACCAACAGATGAGTGCTGATTCAGCACAAAATATGAATATTGAGAATTATTTATATTTTTCACATGTATGTGGCCATGTGTATTAGTTTTACAAGATGGAGTGGATAGCTATAGGGAGTCTAAAAGTCTGGCTTCATTCCTTATATATATATATAAAGAGCAAATATTTAGAAGCAAGCTTATTTTATTATTATTATTATTATTATTATTATTATTATTATTATTATTATTATTATTATTATTATTATTATTATTATTATTATTATTATTTATTTATTTATTTATTTATTTTTTATGCTAAATGAACCATTCAAAAAATTAAATATCTGGAATTGTTTAAAATGGTATGGAAATATTTTACTAATGATACAATGAAATATTATTGTAAATTGGAAAATAAAACTATAGAAGAAAACAAATGATTCATATATATATATACTTTAATATCAGAGTATTGAAAGGAAAGTTCCTTTAGTAATAAGATAAAAAGATAGAACATAACTAAAAAAAGGGATAATGTCATAAAGCTTGTGAAAATGTTCCTAAAAAAAAACAATAATAAACAATACCCCTATATATTTAAAAGTTAAGTAATTGAAATGAAAAGATGAGACAAACAATTAAATCTACGAAGAATAAAAAAAAATACAGGAAGTAATAGTATTTTATATATATAAAAGCAAAAAAACATGTGAAAATCTATTGGACAAAATTATATAGTAGATGTCTAAAATAATTCTAAGAATATACTAATGATATATAAGATAAGTAAAAAATGTGAAAAATAAGATATTAAAAATTATAGACTAAACAATCTTCTATTAGTTTTATATTAGATCTTTTTTGTGTGAATATTGCAATTTGTCTGCAAAGAGTTTGTACTCAAAGTAACCAAAAAGATTAAACTGAATTTAAAAGTAGTTTACTACAATAGATTATTTTCAATTATTAAAATTCATTAAATATATATATATAATGAGTTAATATCATGACTCGCATTTGCAATTATAAATAAGCGTGTATAAGCATTTTCACAATAATTAAGTTTATGGCACATCAAAATAAAATAACTAATCTTCATACTCATGATAAAAAGATGAATACTGATAAGATTTACAACACAGTAATTTTATATTTTCAAAACTTTATAAAAGTGTTTTTTTTTTTTTTTTTTTTTGGGGGGGGGGGGTAATTTACGATGTAAAATGCAAAATAAGTATTGGTATCTATATTTTAGTGGGTTTTTTTATATAAAACTTTAAAACATCAGTAAATATTTTAAATGTCAAAAGCAAGAATATATATATATTGTTAAATGAATTTTGTCACAAAAAGAAAATAAAAATTGATAATATCAAATAATAATTTAAAAATTACAAATAATTTAGTTATATTACTAATGCTGATGAAAATATAAATGAGGAAATTAAACCTTTAATGGAGTGCATTTGTAGAAATAATTTAATATTCAAAAGAAATATGTTTCTTTAAATAGTCAAAATAAGAGTCATATATCATATGACCCTATCTTTTAAGCTTGTAAGTAATAAACAATGAGGATTGCCAATTCCTCTACAAGCTTTATGATAAATGCTTAGCCAGAGCCAGCACTTAAAGTAACTCTGTCAGGAACCCCTCCCCAAACCCCTGACCATGGTTTCATGCTTTGGCACTTCTCAGAGAGGTGTCAGGGTAGGTTCAGACACTAGATCTAAAAATACCAACCCAAAGCCAAGCACTTATCTAAAAGTTATTTATTGAATGGAAAATCTGAAGTTTTCAGACATCTACATGTCTTCAAACCCAGCTATCCAACTCAAATAGCTTGTTTAAAATAAAATTAATAGAATATTTTATAAATTCTCTACATATATTTTTGAGACTTGGATGCTGAACACAATACTGATATAGAAGTCTCTTATTATGCAATGAAATATGAACAGATATATATATATATATATATATATATATATATATATATATATATATATATATATATATATATATATAAGAGTAATAAAGGAAGTATAAGCATCATTGAAATAACTGAAACAATTAAAAAGCTTAAATTAAAATAGGCAGAATATGTTTCTAAAAAAATGATGGCACATAGACTGTTGATATCTTAATACAGCCTTCAAGCTTTATAAAATAAAAAACTTAGCAAAGGATTAAGATGGAATAATCTAGTTTTGCTGAAGTACTATGAAGATAAATTACCGTGCAACATAAACAATGAATTAAACATTAAGAGGTTTGCATTCAATAATGGGATGATCAAAATTTAGAAAATTATAAATATACCACATATTTAGAAATGAAAATATGGAATTATTTCAATACTTGTATAAGTTTCCAGTACAATATAACTGTTTTGATGATATGGTTTATTTATAATGAATAATGGGATAAACAATTCCTTGCAAATTATTCTTCATTTTAAGAACAGAATCACTGGTTTAAAAAAGTTCAAAATGTTACAGTGTTCAATTAATGATATGACAACACTAAGACTGTGTAAATTTATTTACTTTTTTTAATCTATGTTAATTTACAAAAATCTGTATTTTTAATTTCTTACTTTCATAAATATAACTTTATCTACATGAAAAATAAAAGTCATATATAAATATCCATATATATATATAATTTTCATAGAAATCTCAACAAGCACAAAATTAGATAACTTACATTATAAAGATACTGATGTTTCATGATCAATAATAAAAGCTTTTTGGAAGTCAACAAAGTGGAAAATTCAATTTAATGGACATAAACTACAAATAAAGATTTTTAGTGATTAGTAATTATATCAACCATTGTATTATATATATATATATATATATATATATATATATATATATACATATATGGTATATATATATATATATATATATATATCATAATTGGTATATCATTTAAGTAAATTGAATTAAATGAATTATTTTTATTATTAAAGTTATTGGTTTTCTTACAAATACATGATTTGTGTGTGTAATATTAGTTATCCTATAACAAATTAGTAACATTGATTGCTTTTGAGCCATCCACATTAGTAAGATGATCCCAGTAACAACTGACTGAATAATAATAATAATAATAATAATAATAATAATAATAATAATAATAATAATATAATATTATTATTATTATTATTATTATTATTATTATTATTATTATTATTATTATTATTATTATTATTATAAGCAGTCATACACATTATATCTTTTTTCTATACACTTACAGCACATATATATATATATGATAAACAAAAATGCAAGTTAAAAAACTTGCTAACGCTTGTATTTATGTCCACAGATGGCGTTTCTACCAAAAACACCGATCAAAGCGTATATTCTGTTTACATAAACGTCAGAGTAGCATTCACTATCTCTAACTATAATTCCACTTTCAGATCATGATTTCAAGCTATTTGCTATCGTCAGTGAAAGACAGGAATAAAGAAACTAGATCTAAACACAAACTCTGAGCGTTTATGAAACAATTTCTATTCAGCTTGCAAGCGTGAATTTTTTAGACACGTAATGTCTTCAAACTCAGCATAGCATATATATATATATATATATGTGCTGTAAGATAGATATATATATATATACAATCTAATCTGTCCTTTTGTTGAATATATAATTATTAATAACTGATCTTTTCAAAATAAACTTTATTTATACTATAAATGAGATATGAAAGGTTATACAGAAATACAAATCTCAATTGAGTATAGTACAAATGGTTAGTCCTGATTTATATAGCATGGACAATTTGTGTGTATAATTTATAAGGAATTGAAACATATTACACTAAATAAGGAAAGATTAACAAGATTAATCAAAATGGCATTGTATACAAATACTTATCTAGACTGTAGTGGTTCTTAAAATAAAACCTTCAAGGTTAACAATTTCAACCTCATGAGAAGATTATGAATAACACAAACCCAACATGATATGCAGTACAAGATACATAAATTACTGAACATAAATGGATATAATATATATGGTTTATCTAGAGTTATAAAGGATAGACAACCCAGCTACAATGTGCAACTTAAAGAATGAATGTATATTATAGTAATTTTAGCTCACAATCCAAACCCATTGGGATATGAAATACGATATAAACAATCAATGACAAAATTTATACTGTGAGTCAACATAATCGGTAAAACACACATATCTTTGACCAAATTTACATCATAATTAAGTGAGGTCCCCCCAAAACAATTATAGGGTAAGGATCTCAGAAATGATCCATCAATAATAATCAACAAATTAAATAGAATACAGTAGAAACCAAATTTTACAATGTATTGTGCTATTAAGCAAGCCCATAATGGCCATGAAACCACTTGGCAGAGATCAGTTTAATATATTATGTAGCCAGATAACTCAGAAAGACCAATGGATATACTCAAAGCTTTAATTGTCTCCAAATTTGGTCTGCAAGCCATGGCATGCAAGTTCTTACATCACTTTTATTCGATTTATGGAAAAACTTGATGAATAGTTCTTCTATAGCACAGTCCAAATCTCTTTCAAATAAAACTAGCATCTTATTATCTAGATAACAAAGTTTATAAATGTAGCCAGTCTGATAATACCAAAAACTCCCTTTTTGAAAGCATGAATCGGGTTAACACAGGCAGAGACAAGTCATGTAATTCTCTGTAGAACTATGTTTCAAAGATGAGCTTCCACATGCTCATGGCCACCAGAGACCAGATCACTCCTGGCAGTGGAGACATCCACCTATGGAACTAGACAAGATTCAACTTCGACAACGGTAGAAATGGAACTGAACTCATCTAATTAGAGAATGAGTTCAGAATTATAACCCCCCCACAGGAATTGCAAAAATTGGCAATCCAATAGTATCCATCATGATCAAGTCAAGCAGGGATTCAGAGCTTGCTTGGACTTTCTCAAGAAAATACTGTCAAATAATTAAAAAACTTTTTTGTATATAAATATAAAAGACTTATTTATAATCATTATCAGTTTTTTAATTATTTTGCAGTATTTTCTTAAGTTTTTAGTTTCAAATCTTGCTTTGTCTTAAGATGTCATAATTTTTGGAGTATCCCTGTATAATGTCCGAGTGTTTTCAGACACTGCATTATTGCCTGATATTACATCTCTTCCACTCAGTTTTAAATTATTCATTATTGGTCATTCCTACTAATCTGTGTATAATACCAAGCACTTTTATGTTAGTCTACAGCTTAATATGATATATGTTTCAAAAATATTCACAAATAAAACAAAATTTTGAAACTATTTAAAAATAACACCCTTTTCTATGCTTGTGTATCAAGTAATAATAAAATTTTAAATTATCTTCAATCCTAGTTTGTCATTAAGAATTAGGCTGAATCATAAGTCAAAAAATGCATTTTCTAAGCTGCAATTTTAATAATTTTATTAGTTGAAATCATTAAAAATGATTAATCACAATATGAAAAATAGAAAAGAAGATGTACAAATATAAACTGTTAGTATGATGTAAGATTACTAAGTACTCACACCGGAAACAAATTATTATATTGTAATTTTCAAGGATCAAACTTTTTGTACTTATAACTTTAACACTATTCACCTTAGATAAATATTTTAATGATTATTATTAATCATTTATTAAACTAAAAATTATCACTAGTAAAGATATAAACTTTAATACTGAGATAAAAAATATTTTTTAATCAAACTTAAACACATTGAATAAATCAACTTCATCTCTTTTTTCCATATATAATAGTTTTTTTTTAAGTGTCATAGCATCGGTCGGGATGCAAACCTGCAACCCGGGCAACTGCCTGCAAGTGCAAGGCAGTCACGCTGACCTCTCAACCACCAATGCAAGACCATATATATAATAGTTTTTTTAAGCTTTATTTTAAATGACTATTCCACTACAATAATGTCCTTATTCATGTCTTTCAAAAATAAGATTAACAGGAAATTTAAATTTATTTAAAACCTAAAAAAAAAAAAGTTTTGAAATTAATAGAAGCCCAAAAATAATGATTACATAAAATATAATTTTTTAAGTTGTATCTAAAGAAATTGCCATTATTACTTTTAAAATAATAAATTTGTGGATAGCAGTTAAAATTATGTTTTTTTTTTTTAAAAAAAAAAACCTTTGTAAACTTTGCTTTTCATCTTGAATATCAGTTTATTACAAAATGTTCACTTTTTTATGATAAATTTTATGTTGTTTACAATCTCTTGAATTAATAATGATTACATAAAATATAATTTTTTTTATGTTGTATCTAAAGAAATTGCCATTATTACTTTTAAAATAATAAATTTGTGGATAGCAGTTAAAATTATGTCTTTTTAAAAAAAAAAAAAAACAAAACTTTGTAAACTTTGCTTTTCATCTTGAATATCAGTTTATTACAAAATGTTCACTTTTTTATGATAAATTTTATGTTGTTTAAAATCTCTTGAATTAAAATTTAAATTATTCATGTGTTTTCATACTTTAGCAACATTTCCAGGCCAGATCTATTGTAATATGTTAATTCCTTCAATAATAACAGTAATACTTTCTGTTTTTCTTACACATATATTCACTTTGATTTTTTTCTTGATTTTCCATGAAATATTATTACATATTTCACTGTGTATTCATTTACTATATTATTCACATATCTTTTCAAAATTCATATTCTAAACTCAATAATAATATATTATTATTAAAAAGCTTTTTTTTCCAAACACATAGTCATATTTCCTTTTATTAAGTTATTTATATCAAAAACATTATATTCGTGCTAATTGTAGGATTACTTTTATATTTTATCTTTTTATACATAATAATTTGATCATAGTACTTACATTTATTAATTTCTTTTTACTACGACTAATTTTTATTTTATTTATTATTTATTTTTGATCTATTGCCTTGGTTTAATCTAGATAATGCCATAACATTTCATGAAATTCTGAGATTTGGGAAACAACTATGTCATTTTAAAATCTACATTACATAAGTAATTTTTTTTTTTTAAATCAATAAAAATACTTCAAAATGATCTTATAAGATACTGCTACTCTATCAATATTCTTTTTCTTCTTACCATAATATAGTCATCGCTATTGCATTTTGATAAATATTTTTTTTAAAATTTGTTAATATTCCTGATCAATGTAAAGATGTTCTTAATTATAAATTATAACATGAAGGTTTTTAGTGTGAAATGTATTTTATAAGCAATACATTCAATCTAATAAAAAAGGCATTTTTCTCTCTCTCTCTTTTACTCTATTGGCAGTTTATATAATCTTAAGTTATCAGCACTTACCAGATATGTAGTTCCAGGTCCACTGCCAGATCTATATAAATATGTAACCAATTTGGCTTAGTTTAGCATTGGCAAAGTTGACATTTATTAAGAGAAAGAAAATATTTTGTTGACCATTGATAAGATAATCACAAAAAAATATTAATTAAGTGCTATGGATAAAGTGTACTATTGTATGGTTGTAAAATGTGGACAATCAGTAGTAAAATTAAGAACAGATTGACAGTCTCTGAGATGTGGATATAGAGAAAAATGAAAAATATCATTTGGATAAATAAAATAATAAATGAAGAAATTTTGAAAGAGTAATTGAAAAAAAAAAAGATTGATTGAAGAAATTAGAATTGGATTGCTCATATATTAAGAAGTAAATATAGTTTAATGAAAAAAGTTTTGGAGAAAATGATGAATGGAAGCATCTAGAAAGAATGGGAAAAAATGACATTGTTGGATGATATAAGAGATGGGAAGAGTTATGACTAACTGAAAAGCTGCACAATAAAGATAATGGGATGGATAAATGAATGAATTGATGGTCTGTTCTTGACCATGGGACATAATAGTATTGATGATAAGAGTAGATAAAATATTGAATATAAATATTATGTGGATAACTGTATTGTATCAGAAGTAGGTTGAAACTGCCCTTGTTTGTCTTGTTTGTTTATACTACAGTATACTGAAAGAATGTTATCCTGGTAAATCTAATTTAGCATAGTTAAATCATACTCACTATTTTTTAATAACATTATGATATTTATTTGGGATCTATTTCATTATAACAATGTTTAAAATCAAATTGCTATTTTGATTATTTTAAATTTCTGTAAATATATTAGAGTGATTTTTATAAAGACGAAGATGGAAATTATATAAGATCAATAAATCTGCAATAATTTTTAAAGTTTATTGGGGTATTATACAATGAGCTATAATTTGAAATATTTCTACAAGTTATGTATTAAAAAGAATGTTATATATGCTAATAGAAAAAAGGCAATAGTGATATTGACATTTAATTTTAAAATTATTTTTTAAGCAAATTCTTTTATAAAAGAAAAAGAAATTGTTTGAATATGCAATTATATGTGTTAAATGTCTAAAAATGTAAGAAGAGCCTAATGTTAAAACAGCTCACAATTTATGTTATTTTTTTGCTGATTCATCATTATAAAATAGTAATAGTAATAACAATAACTTTAAAGAAAACAGCCCTTTTAGAATATAACACTCGTCAATGAATAACACTTTAGAACTATTGAAATCATCATATTATATATACATATATTAATTTATTTTTAATATAAAAATTTAAACATAATGTACCAGCACAATAGTGAATGGTGAATTTTCTTAATTTATCTTTTTTTTTTTTTTTTTTTTTTAATATTTTATTTAAACATGAAGTGTTCTTTGTACACTTAAAGGTTTACACTGTATTTAAAGCATACAGATTAACAAAAACGAGAGGTACACATTCTGCACAGTCCTGATATTTATGGTGTGTTATTCATTTGGAAACTCAATCTTTTCCCAAGTGTCTCTGTGTAACAGCTGAGGTGCAAAAGCTGACTCTGACTTTATCCTGTGTAAGTATCTGGATGTAAATCTGGAGTATTTTTAAAATGTCCAAACATATTTGCATCTGGTTAGCCATAAGGTGAAGGTCAATAAGATGGACAGTCTGATGGATGCATAGGTTTCCTGTTTGATCATGTTTTGAATTGATAGGACGTCTCTGATGTCTAGTGAAACTTTGTTAATGATGATAGGAGAGAAAGTGGAGAACATGTGTAATAGGTGGCCTATGGTCTCATCAGCTGAGTGGCAGAGCTGGCACTGGCATCCAATCTTTGAGAAACCCCTCCTGGCCACCAGAAAGCAACTGGTGGGAAGAGAATCCAGATTGAGCTTAAGAAGAAAAGTTGATATGTTTGGATTCAATATACCAGTGATTCAGCTTTTGGATCAAGGCTTTGTTGGAAAGCCCCAATACATTTTGGGTCAGGGCTTGATCTTGGTGTTTTAATTTGTAGACATTCCAGAAAGACTTTTTAGCATCAAGTGCTAGTTGGCTGGGATTCATGGCTATACTGACTTGATTCCAAATTTTTCCCATCCATTTACTTGTGAGTGGAGGTGGAGTATCAGTAGGGTCAACAACCACCGGAAGATTGAGGTTTGGCAATTTTAAGCTTGTCAAGCACAGAAGAGAAATGGATTTTTAAAGGCAGAAGGTGGAGACAGAGTGCAGACCAAGACCATTAAGCTCTTTAAGCATTTGATCCTTGGCCATGCTAATAGACACCACCTTGCCATTCCAGAAAAGTTTGGAACACAGAGATTTCATTGATTTTTCGAAGAGCTTAGTGGGTTTGATGATGGGAAGGTATTAGTACAGTCTAAAATAAACCAGTGTATTTAATAATGTAACTTTGCCAATGAGTGATAAGGAGATCTTGGCAAGTGATGCAATTATTTTCTTTGGTTTATCCAGTATTACGTTCTGAATTGCCTTTGTCATCGCCAGCCTTGACAATGCAATTGGAAAGCCCAAAAAAGGAGAGGTTTGGAAAAAAACCCTAAAGGGATTGGTTGTCCTGTTCTAATGTTCCACATTAATGAAATTTACAAAGTTAATTTGTGTATTTAATCTGCTAGAATATGTATTTACAAATTGGAGGAAGGCCGGCAGATGAGAAATATCAAGAAGAAAGACTGAAACATTGTCCACATAGGAAATGTGATGTACTGTTTGTTTTAAACTTGGAACATAGATTCATGGAAGCTTGGCTTCAATCTGTTTAAGCAGTGGATTCAGATATGTTATAAAACATAGGGTGGCAAGTGGAGATCTTTGTGGAATTGACAAATGTGGTCTGAAACCCTCAGTTAGCTTTCCATATAGTGAAGTGAAGACTAACCTGTTGATGAGGAGATTTCCTATTATGCGGATGAAGACTTCTGGAACATTGTAATTCTTGAGGGTTTGAAGCAGAATTGAGGGAATCACTGCATCAAAATTTGACTATAAGGTTAGCTTTCTTGTGAGATCTGACATGTTCAATCAGGAGGAGAAAGCATTGTACTGCATTAGTGGTTGATAATCCCTTGCAAGCAAATTGGAAGTGGAAATGTGTTTAAACAGATGGTCTTGTATTGAATCCTTTAATATGGACTCTATGGTTTTGATGAGTAAAGGAATAATAGAAATTGTCCTAATGTTAGTTAATTCAGATGGGTTTATATGCTTTTATTGAAAGGGGACCATCGACACTGGATAGAGATCTGGGATGTTTTGGAAATATCCAGCTAGCACATCAATTAGCTGACATAATATGGGTGCAATACAGTGGGATAGATTGAGAAGTACCAATCTAGGGATGCCATGAATTTCTGGATGTGTACTCTCAGGATATGCTTTTAGCTTTTGGATGATTTTTGCTTCTGTGATGTTATGAGTGGAATGAGTCTCCCTCCAAATGTGTCCAATTTCAAAATATTTCATCTATAATTTGGATTTGAAGTGCTTGTGGATTTCATCAAGCATGGTAGGACCATTGTGCTAAACCTGATTTAGGGTGGTAGGACCACTGTGCTGAACCTGATTTAGGGTGAGCATTGTGGGTGTGGGCTTGGTTGCAGCTCCCAGTGCCCATCTAATATAGCTTCAGCTCCAGTTATGGCTGGAGACAAAGAAGATTTTGGTTCTTTTCATGGCAATATATTATGCCAATCATCTTTGTTTTTCTAGGTATTGTGATTTCAATTCAATGATTGACTGAGAACAGATGTCAGAGGGAGAGGAATTATCAAGCCTCTCATCAATTGCATCCAGCTCACCTAAAAAGTGTTTGGGAACTTTGGTTCTCCTGGTATATGTGTTGATTAACAAGCTGAGAATTCCCATGAACAATGACCATCCTTGAACTGGTGGAAGGGAGAGAATATTGACCTTTTGTAATAATATGTATGCCTCCAAAAAAATACATTCTGAGGTTGCTGATTTGTTTAGTAGTCTGATTGCGAGAGAGAGAGAGAGAGAGAGAGAGAGAGAGAGAGAGAGAGAGAGAGAGAGAGAGAGAGAGATAAAATTGAATTGAATAGTTTGAATGAAACATCTGTGAGAGTTGCATGGCTAGATGATCTGTAAATGGAACTAGATGAAGAGTTGCATTGAGGTCGTAATGAATTTCTGGTGAATAGTACAGTAGATCAATGAGGGAAGTTGTTTGATACATATAAAAGGAGAAGACATTAGGTGGAAAACAGCCTTCTCTACAGAGAAAAAACTCTTGACTAGAAGATGAAGGTATTTATGATTGAACTTGGTATAACTCATATTAAAGTCTCCAAAAAGTATTTTTGGAGACTTGTCAGAAGACAGAAGGTAATTAATATTGTTTAAGTTGAATGTGCAAACAATAGCTCACTGTTGATATATAAGTATATTATATTAAGTGTGAAGTTTGAGAAGTAGATGTTGATCATCAGGAAGTCTTTGTCAAGATATAGTGTTTTGAGTTTAGTATAGGCCAATTGTTTTCTGATAAAGAAAGCAACCCCAAAAGAGGCAGTTTGATATGGAATGTAGTGAAATAAACCCAGTTGTTGCATTAGCTGTGATATTTTATAGTTTGAGTTGATGTGTAGCTTTGTTTCTGCAAAGCATACAATTTGAAGCTTGGATTTCTGTAACCAGTTTTGATGGCATAAACATGTTTAAGAAAATTCAAACCTCTGACATTGTCGCCATCAATTTTAATCTGCATAATTGTTTATTGATTAAGAAGTGATACAAACTGAAGAATTATTGGTCAGAAAGGTCATCCATCAGCAGGAGATGACTGGAAAAAGATGAAGAGTTGTTACTTCATATTGATGACTGGTCATCTGAATATAATGGTTTGTAGTCAGTGAGATTTTTGGCTTGGTTAAGTGCTAACTCTGGGGTAGACTGTGACTCAAGTCATTTAGTTCTCTTAGTTTCCTTCATTTTTTGCTGCTTTTGACATCTGGTAATTCTGGTTTGAAAAAATCTTGATCTTGGGTCAGAATCAGCATTGGAAATGTTATTTTCTTCTTGCTGGGACCCAGAGGAGTCTTGAATCTTTCTCTTGTTGTTTGAGGCATCTTGCTTGTTTTGCATTGGCTGAATTAGCAACGAAATATTTTTGATTTTGAACTTGATCAAGAGTAGGATTCACTTGATCAGTTTCATTGGGTTGTTGAAGAGCAGTGGTAGATAGTAGGTGATGGGAGTTCTGCTCCATTAAACAAGTATCAGACTTTAAACCATTCTCTATTGATTGTTGAGAAGAAGTGTTAAATTGTAACTGCTGGAGATTTACTCATTCGAGCTTGTATCTAAATTTAAATGTTGTTCTAATTATTGATGATGTACTTGATGTAGAACAGGTTGTTGAATTAGAACAGGTTGTTGTATAAATTCTGTGTTTTTTACTTGTTGAGTAGTAGTAGAGTCTTGAGGTGAGGTTTGGTTCTGGGAACTGGTGTTGCATTTGTGATATTTTGATTTCCTAGCTTTGCAGAGAACACATATTTTTGGGGACATGCCTTGACTAGATGATTGTGCTCCCCACAAGAGAAACACTGAGGCTGTATTCCACATATAGAAATATAAAGGGGACACTTGACTTCCTCAAGCATAGATGGAATATCAATTGGAGTGTAGCCCTTAGCAAGTTTGATGGTAAAAGCTGCAGTGTTGGAAGGTAATTCAAGACCAGATCTTTTCTCAACAAGGAATTTGAAACCAGTAATTTCACCAAATTCGTTTAGCAACTTTTGAAGATCTGCCTGGGTAAAGTTGAGATAACAGTTTCTTGCAAGGCCATAGGCAAGATTTGGCCTGTTCATGTTTATTGTTATTATGTAGAGTTGATTTAAAGTCAGGTGCTGTCTCTTAAAGTTTTCTTTCTGTATTATGTTATGAAATTCAAGGGATCAAGTATCTTCTGTTTGGGTGACGATATACCCTTCTAATGGCATCACCTAGATTAGAGTCTTTCAGCAGTTGTAAAAAGTCATCAGTTGGGATAATGAAGAGATGACAATTAATATCAGTGGTGATGAGGATGAGGGTATTATCACTTGAGTAATGTAAAAAGGAGTGAAACAGAATTGATGGAATTTTTGAATTAAATTCGAGACTGATTCTTTGATGGTTATTCAATAAGTTTTGAGTGTCTAATAAGTTTGGAAGTAAAGAGTTCTCATTGTTAATTGAGGTGGAAATTTCTTCCTCATCCAAATCAAACAATCCTAATTATGAAGAGTAAGAGGAGAGAGTTTGGTTTAGTGTGCTGAATTTATTTTTACTTAGAACTGTAGCATAGGACTGTTTGTTATTATCGTTAAAACAATGTGTTGTTATTTTAGACAGTAGCAGTGGGAAATCGGTTTGGAAAGTTTGTTCTACTTGGGGTAGATCATTGGTTCTGGTATCAAAATGTTCTACTTGGGGTAGATCATTAGTTCTGGTATCAAAATTTAGGTAATTGCCTGAGGAGTCAGATTCTGTCACTTTAACACTGCTGTTTAGTTCCTGAGAACCTTTCTGTTTTAATAGCTGTGACTGTTGTGATAAACAATTTTGAATATCTGCAGAAAAATTCTCATAGTTTTCATTTTGTTGATGCTGTGATATTGTTTTGGTGGGAGATTGAGACTGTGTTCTATTGTCTAGATATGTATTTTTAGATCTTAAAAATAGGTCTGAGTGCCCTTTTGGCTGCTCAGAAGGTTGAAAACTGGGAAAATTGGAGACTTCCGGCAGAATGCCATTTACTTTTTTAAAACAATTCAGATTTGCCATGTCAATGCTTATGAGTTTTTTTCTAGTTGTAAAAGATTATCTTGAGAGATGAAATCATGCATTTTGGTGTTTTTACATAGAAATTTCATTAGCAGATATTAAATTTGAGGTATTTTTGGTTTTATTAATATTTTTTTTTACGTTTTTTCAATATTTACGATCAGATTCGAATTTCTTATGGTTATTTTAGACAGCGATTTAATTAATTTTCTGTTCTGACTCACTGTTATAACTTAATTGCTTTGGAAGACTTGTTATTTGCATTTTAGAGTCAGGAGAACTATTCTGAGTTTTACTGTTTGAATGGACTTGCTTACTTGAATTTTGTTGTAGTTTTAACTGGTGGCTTAAGTTATTGATATCAGAGACCTGCATAACGTTAGTATTCAAACATGCATTTGACATTTCTTTAGTGTTAGACTCTAGAGGATCCAAATAAAAATTTGGGGCACTCATTTTCTAATGAGTTAATCGAAAATAAAAGAAAAGGAGCTTACCTAATAATTCCAGAAGCTCTATTTATTGAGGTTTGAGTGAAAATATTAGAAATTAAAATTTTATTTCTAACCGATGCACTGAGATGATTCCATTTATCGTTTTGAAATAATATTTTTTTAAAAAATACATATTTGTTAACATAAAATAGTAATAAAAATTCCTGTAATAACAGGTATCAATGAAAATAGGTTGCCTTGACAACAGATTGAGAATGTTGATAGCTCAAGGGGTGATTGTTATCATCTACATGTATAAACCTATTAATGCCTTCAGTTATTGGTTTTACTGTCTTAGTCAATGAATGCTAATTTAGAAATATTAAACTATCATAAAATATGCATATATTGCTGGTATAAGATCTAAACCTAATGTTCAATCATAATAGTAAAATATTATTTTCTTACTTTGTTATATCGAAATAATATTTTAAAAAAAAGTACAAAACATTTATAAATCATATTTAATTAAATATTATTGGAGAGAAAAAAGCTTATGGACCGCTGTGATTGCTGATAAAGATAATCAAATTAAAATGATTTAGCTAAAGAAAAAATAAAACATTTTTTTTTTGCATAGTAAGAAATAATTTTCAATTATTGTTTTGTTGATTTTAGATGAAGATATATACTCATGGATACTTCTTTGGGAGAAAAAAGTAACTTAGTAAAATTTATGTATATTAGTTTGAAAATGTTAAAGCAATAATTACCTATGTGAGATAGTATAAAATAATTAACTTAGAGTTAATCAGTGACTGTTAAAATAGAACTTTTGTCGTGAATTGTTGCTTCTTAATAATCACTGAACAAATTGTCTGTAAGAATAATTATCAATTGTCTTTGTTTTCAGTATTTATAAAAAATATGTATATTAAGGAAGAATAATAATTCTCAGTCTACATTTTAAAATGCAATATTAATTTTAAACAGAAACCTATTAATTAATTATTTTAACAGTTCCTAATAAAGTATTTTGTATTAGACTTTTTAAAAATATAATTATGATAAATAATAAAATTTATTTAATACCCTTACAAATATATAGATATGTGTGTGAGAGAGTTATACATATTTTTGCTTGTATATTTATATAATATAGAAGATTTGAATAAAGATTTTTAAGTTCCCATCTGCTTTCCACTCTATCTCTTATAATCGATACACATGTTCACAAACATATGAAAAAGATAAGTTATCTCCAATATACATATTTTGTGCTGAAGAAGCAGCAGTCATCAGTTTGTCTAAATCATCATCTCTCTCATATATATATATATATATATATATATATATAGAGATATATATAGACTATATATATATATATATATATATATATATATATATATAGTCTCTGTTCAGTTTATATTAAGATAGTAAATCTTCAAACCTTAATGGACAGGTTTTAGTATAGTCCACAGTCCAACTCTTCAGCATCCATATCATTGAAAATCTGATGATGGTATGTGTAAAAAAATCTCTTGTTGATGCTGATATTATTATCATGCCCATGTTGACTTGAAATCACTCTGACCTCTCATGTAAAGGAGCTTGAGAGTCTGTATACAAATCCCCCTATATTACATTTAAATTCGACGTATATGAATTATGCTTCTATTTCAAGAATATTAGACAGACAGACAGACAAACAGACAGACAGACAGACAGACAGACAGACAGACAGACAGACAGATAGATAGATAGATAGATAGATAGATAGATAGATAGGTAGGTAGGTAGGTAGGTAGGTAGGTAGGTAGGTAGGTAGGTAGGTAGGTAGGTAGGTAGGTAGGTAGGTAGGTAGGTAGGTAGATAGATAGATAGATAGATAGATAGATAGATAGATAGATAGATAGATAGATAGATAGATAGATAGATAGATAGATAGATAGATAGATAGATAGATAGATAGATAGATAGATAGATAGATAGATAGATAGATAGATAGAATACAAAATGAAAGTTTTTCCAAATTAATTTTAGTGTTTTTATTTACTATTTACTTTTCTACATTACTTCAGCAAACATTTTATCTTAATTATCACCTCGTATTGCTCTCTTTTTTAGATATATGTTTAGACCAGCTTCAATTCAATATTTTAATTTTATTTCAAATGATATTAACGATGACATTCAATTATATATTTTAATTTCAACCCCCTCTTGTTAATTACAATATATAGTCTCCAATACTTCACTATATAGTATGAAACCTCTTTATGATTGTTTTATTTATTTAGTGACCAAGTCTAAAATTCAAAACAAAATTTTATTTAAAGCACATGGACATATTTGTTTTTAAAATTTTGTTCATCATTTTAAAAGCACATCATACTAATTTAATTTTAGTATTAATTTTGATCATTGTATTGTTTTATCATATTAATATATTAAGTGTTTATAATTTATTTTTAATATGTTACTATTAATCTTCTTTTTTTATAAAAACATTGAACATTATGCAATTTTTATATTGAACATTAATCTTTTTAATTATTTATTGTGAATTTACATTTATCTCTTATTTGAATGGTTTTGTCAAATCTAAACCTCTTAAATGTTATTTAAAAATACATATTTGATTTGACTAGTTTCCACTGACTCAATTTTATTTGAGTGTAAATTCAAAAATATTTCATGTAAAACTATTGCACCAATTTTGAAAAATTAAACATAATTTTTCCCTATCCTTACAAATATAAGTTGTTGTTTTTTATCCCCATATGGTCTCAATCAATACTGTTGCTTTTTGATACATACTCTTCAGAATATGTCAATTTCTGGATATTTGTCATGAATTTTTTTACTTTACATTATAAAAGAAAAACTATATTTTTATGAGTAAAATGGCAAAAGTATTAATTTGTTGTATTTATAGTTTTCTTTAATTTTGGGATGTGATCTATTGTAGTGACAGAACTTTTAAATTCATCATATTTAATATTGTTTGTGTAGTGTTTCTGAATGTGAAAACAAAAATCGTGTAATTATGCATGGTTATGGTATATTTATTGGTTTTATTCAATTATTGTTGAACCAGTATAAAACAATAGGCTTCCTATTAGAAGCTTGAGAATTACATTTTCTTAAGGATAAAATAGAGTGAGTGTACTTATAACAAAGTATTGTTCCTTAAAGTGAACTTTTCTTAATAAAATTTTGTAGTTTTTCAATTGTACATAACATGTAGCAAGTATTAGTATTTACTGATTAACCATCATACTTTTTAAAATGTTATATAAATATTTGAGTGTCATCTTTTCCCACAAATGTGTCATCTTTGTTATTTATCAGATATGTATTTATATTCTTTATAATTCAAATAATTCAATCATTAGTATTCTTTATTTATCTTTTTTATTTTAAATCTTTGTCCATGTACTAATCTTTCTAGACATGTAAAAAAATTTAGTTCTCATTAAGAGTACACTTAGTAAGAATTTATTTAGATAAATATTAAATAAATCAAGAATTAGACAGCATTTTTTCCTTACACTATTCATTATATTATAGTATTTATTATAATCCAAACTTAATAAGTTGAAATAAATGTGGATTATAAACTGCATGTCCATATAACAACTTTATCATAATTGGAGTAAAACTGAAGTGAAATAGCTTGGAATATATATATATATATATATATATATATATATATATATATATATATATATATATATATATATATATATATATATATATATATATATATATATATATATATATATTACAAAAGACAACCATTTATTTATGTGCACTTGGAGTATGATTTAATTTTTTAAAAAGATATTTGAAATTACAAATGGCAAAATAACAAAAAAAAAATGCAATAAGAATAATAAGAATTAATTAGAAATTAAACATAAAAAGGAAGAAAAGTTAAAGTTTTTTCATTTATCTTGAGGAAATTTTTAACAAAAAAGTTAGCCTATTTTAGTGGATTTCATAAAGAAGAAAGTGGGTATATATTTAAAAAAAATTGTTATTATCAAAATTTGTACAGAAATCTTAAATATTTCCAGAACAAATGAATAGAGACGTATATAAAATAGAGATTTTGTCTATGTTTATTTTGCTCAATATATATTTAAATATTTAATAAATTGTGATTTAATAAGAATGAAGTTAGAATTAAATAAAGATAATTCACTACATCAGCTTTGGTGATATTATGGCCTTTCTAATATATACTAAGTATTAACTTAATAAAAAGTTGATTTGGATTGATAAAAATTTAGAGATCATAATAATTATAAGCAGGAGTATTAAAAATTGAAAGATATGGTTGTAAAGAATTTTTGTAAAAAAAAAAATAATACCTTTAAATATTTAAAATGTTATTTGTCAGATGTTAAAAATTATGATAGAAACCTAAAAGTTATATATTTCTTTTATGCAATATATATTTGTGATCATAAAAATATTAAATTTGATTCCAAATAAAAACAAAATACAGTCATTTTACATTTTTCTAATTGTTCATTAAAATCTATGAAATTATTTTGAAAGATCATTTGCATTTTCCATATACTCAAGATGTGATTATGTTTAGGGACTCTTTACAACCCTTTCCAAATAAAGTTTTAAAGATAATTCTTTTTGTTTCAGCATTTGTGGGAGTATACTATTTATCCAAGTCATTTATAATTTATACATATTTTTGCTTCATTGTTGCAAATGATAGTTTACATTCTTATGAAAATAACCACATTTAGTTGCAGACCAATGAATAATTAGATTAACTATGGACTGCCCATCTAAAAAAAAAATATGGCATTTAAAATTCTTTCTTAGTCTAAAACATGTCCCAACATTTTATTAATATTTGAACCTCATATTTTATTATATTTGTAACAAAATATAGATATAACTGGCATTATATTAGATAATGTGAATATTCATTTATTGTAATCAATACTATTTCATATTATTTTTAGTTTTAGTTCTTGATCTAATTGCAAGTAAGTGCATCTTTTATGAATAGAATGAACATTATAAATGTAACCAGCACCATTTATTACAGATACTTTTGCATTTTCCAAATATATTTAATATCTTAAAATAAATTCTTAGAAGCATGTTTCTCCAAGATTTTTGATAGAAATAGTAGTGTTTTTTTTTTCTTCACCAGTCTATTAATGCATTTAATAAGTTCAACTATAACATTTTATTTGGGTTCATTATATTAAAGTAAAGGATATTTCTATGGTATTCAACTTTCAAGTCATTAATAATAAGTGAAATGAAGATTGGAAACAAATGTAACAGGAATTTTTGCTACAAAGAAGATGAATACTCCATCACTAGTTATGAAGTCCATTCATATTATCACCTGATCTTCATTTACTCAATTATTCTTTGCATGAAAATAAAATGCTATGCCATGATTTGAAGATACTAATATTATTCAGATCTATATTTATATCAACATTTTCTTTAGTAAAAATATTCCTAGAATTAATAGATATTTATCATAAATTCTTTACCTTGTTCAAAAATATGAAGCATTCTTAAAAATAATATTTTGGTCATAGAAAGTACTGATTTAATTTATAACCTGTTTATAGAAAAATACAAATTCTTTTATATTAAACAGCCATTGTTTCCAATTTTTAAAAAAATAGACCTTGCTAAATAATATAACTGAATTATTATAGGCAATATATTAAAAAATGGTGCCATCAATCTGCTACTTTGCTGCTCAGAAATCACACAACTTGTGAGAAATTAACTGTTCGACTATTTAACATAGTAGTAACTCTCTGCATGCAGTATTTCTACCTAGTGAAAGACATAGTAATCAATGGATGCTAGAAGGATAATACATCAAAATCCCTATCTAGGGCCTATATCTAATGCCTACTCATTCATTGATTACTATATGCTGCACTAGATGGAAATATAGTATTGCTAATATATTAAAAAATTGTGTAAGCGCAAGAAGTGATGAACATGTGTTGTTACAGTGGTATATATGAATATTTATGAACACTATTTATTCTAATCAGAAAAATCAAATATAGATATTATTTTATTGTTGTATATAGTTAATGATTTAAAATCAAATTAGATATCTTTCATTAACATAATAACCTATTTAATTTTAAAAAAGTTGAAAAACTAATAATATGACTTTGCAAGAGCATGCATTTTAATGTATTTGATATTAGTCATACAAACTTTTAGATTAAAGTTAATATTTTTTTAATAATTTGATAAGGTTGAGGCTAATAGATCCACAAATTTGAATATAGCCTATTTTTCACTAGATATGAAACATAGAGATGACATTTTAAATTTCTACATTAAAAATGTCATACCTATTTTACCTTTACAACATGACTAGATAAACTAAAGATGTGAATCAATGTGATTGTTTCCACTATTAGTAATATTATAAATCAAAGGGTGTCAAAGAAACTGGAGTAAATACAAGAAAGTAATATTAACAATTCACCTCTATCACATGACTTCAGAATACATATTGCTGTTTTAGCAGCAAATATTTTTCTTTCATCATCTGCATACTACCTATTGCAAGTTTTAACATTTAATAGATATCATATAATAATACTTAAAAATGTTTAGCTCATGATAACCTTTCAAGTATTTTCAGATCATGTCACAGAAACAAAACTTTCCATACAGTAGTATCACTCAGTGCAATCCAGAGTAATCAATAGATGCAAGAAGGTTTGTACATAAATCCCTATCTAGTGCCTACTTGTCAAATATTCCCAGACATATTTCTAGCTTGTGGATTTCAATCTGAGAGCACTGTACCTAGATCTTAGGATTTAATGCAACCCTCCAGCAGCCACATTTTATTTTATTAGCTAACTATAAATCTTTTTATTCAAAATGGAAACAATGTTTTTAAGCCAAGCTCATCAGCTTGTATAGTTGTTTAGAATTGAACTCAGTTCAGCATCCATTCTTTTTGATATCTTTCATTCTTAATTACAGTCACAATAATCCTATTATTGGTCAGGATTGATATTAATTCATTAAACAACACATGATCACCATTCAATATGTTTACGAAGAGAGTAATCAATAGATGCAGGAAAGTTTATACATAAATCTCTATCTAGTGCCTACTTGTCAAATACCCCCAGACTAGTTTCTAGCTTGTGGTTTTCATCAGTGAGAAGCCTTGAATATGAAATCATTGGCCTAGATATTCATATCTAATGCAATCCCCCAGCAACCACCTTTTACATTTTAACTAACTATAAAGCTTTAAGTTCAAAATAAAATGACAATAATGTTTTCAAGCTAAGCTCATTACCTTGTATAGATCTATACAACTATACAAGCTGATGATCTTAGATCAAAAACATTATTGTATTTTCATTTCAGATTCAAAGCTTTATAGTTTGGTAAAAATGTAAAAGATGGCTGCAGGGGGGTTGGATTAGATCCTATGATTGCTCTCAAATTCAAGGCTTCTTACTGATGAAAACCACAAGCTAGAAAATTGTCTCAGAATATTGTATAAGTAGGCACTAGATAGGGATTTTATGCACAAAACTTCAAAATGCATGGATTATTCTGGCTTGCACTGAGGGGTGCTACTGTGTGAAGAGTTTTGCCTCTGTGAAAAACAGCTTGTGAAGCATAAAGCATGATTATCACGTGATGTTTAATGGTTTAATATCATCAGGATGTATTGCACTTTTCTCTACCAACTATAATTTTTGTCTTCGGTATACCATCAAGCTATAATCCAGATGGAAATCTTGTTTTCAGTGATTGACAACTGGCTTATATGGACAAATAGATCTTAAATCAATTTTCTATATATTATGGTGTTCTTAGATTCTTAATAACTATATATACTTCCATCCTGTGCTACCTATTAGTTACTAAAGCTAATAATATGTGGTGTAATAATGATGAAAGAAACATGTAGGCTACTAAGTCAGCATATGCAAGCTGTTGCAGTTTGATTGAGTCATAAAATTTTATCAGTTTATACTAAATCCTGGCCACAAAATAGATGCACCTATAATTATTTAAAATCTATGGATATCACAAAATAGAAAATGATCTGATTCAGATTTATATGACTATACAAACAAGTCAATTAAAACTAAAAACATTAATATGTTTTTCAGTATATCAGAGAGGTAAATGAATGGTTGTTAGATGCAAGATATAATAGTCCCACAAGTTAAGATGCAGTGTTCTACGATCTAGACCTCTTCACAAATTAAAACCATAAAATAAATTACGCTGGGAATATTAGATTGGCCAATCCAGGATAAGTATTTATAAAGAACTATTATTGGGCATCTATTAATCACCAAATCTTATTGTAGGTGGGATAGAGATGGTGAAAAAAAAGGTAATATTAAAAATTTTAAATTCTCTTCTCACTTCTTATAAAAAAACAATAGTCATTTTTTTTTACCAATCTTATATATATAATATTATAACAATCATTCTCACGATTATATGTTGAATATAAAAATGCTTGTATTATTTTTGCATTGTTTACAATCTATGCAAAAGAAACTAATATACGGTGATTTTTTTTTATTATTTTCATACCTATATATATATACAACTTGGATCGGATTGTTTTAATTCTTCGTACAGTTTTTTTTATAATATTTTGCAATAATAATCTATTAGACAATTTGTTAAAATAAAAAGAAAAAAATTTAAAATTAAATAAAAAACAGTTTAATTTTAATATATATAAATGATGAATTAACAAATTAATTAATTATAAATAACTACACTTTAAAATAAAATAGTTATATCTAAAAGCAAGATATGCATTAAAGAAATATTTTGAGAATCCTTTCAATCTGATAAAAATGGCTTACATTTCTTTTTTCTAAGTGTATTAAATTGAGACAGAAGTGAATTAAATACAAATATTTATCAATTTTCAAATATCTGCGATACAGTATGAAATAATGTTAGAATGTCGAAATAGTTTATAATGGATGTCTTTAGGTAGAATAGAAAATAATTTTAACACATTTGTAACTAGAATTACATTAAATAAAAAGCACATATTTTTTTTAGGCATATATGCTTAAAAATATGCATTTATACATAATGTCCTACAAGTGTTTACCATAGGCTTTTATAATTATTACAGTGATGATTTATAAATATATTTAAAAAGATGCTAGAAAATGAATAAGGTAATCAAATATTCTAAAAGCCATAAGTTTAGTAATCATTGGCTTTTTTATTGTATTTACACCATTTACACTGAAAAATGCAACAGACTTTTAAAATTTTGATAGAAATTGAAAGTTGTCAAGCGTTGTTAGCCGAGAGTTCATCGCAACCACCTAGTTGGTTGCAGACGGTTGTGGGTTCGCGTCCCGGCCGATGCTATGACATATGAAAAAAAAAGTGAAAGTTACCAGTCTTATAAATCATTAACATACTGAGTACAGTTAAAAGTTTGAAAGAATCCCTTACAGATAAATTAAATGGAATAACCTAAAGTTTTTAATTTAGAAAAAAAAGAGACTAGTATACAAATATATAAATTAACTCATTTTGACTATACAATTAAATAAAGTTCATAAAAGGATTTAACCCATAAATATGAAGACATCCTGTATTTTCTCAATTGAAAAATAGTAATTACTATTGTGTAACTCTAATGTTGTTCTTTAAGGCTAAGATTACCTTCTGTATGACAAGTTATTCTTGAATATTACCTTCAATATATTATTTTCCATTATCTCATTTTTTTTTTTCTCTTTCAGCATTATATTCTGTATTAAATCTCTTATAATCTGACCCAACACTTAATCTTCTGTTTCTTTCTTATCCACAATACTGAGTCACTCTTCATTTATTTTAAGTATATCTTTATTGTTCATTTTGTATATAAGATATTCATTTTCCTGCATATCACAACATTCCAATAGACAAGTCTTATTCTTCCAATCTCCTTCAGATTCCATGTCTCATATAATTATATGAGTAACTTCATTCACATGTATGTATATATAATGTATCAGTCTATGCTTAAATATACCAATAGAAAATTAGTAATTTTTTGGTCAAAGCAACAGTTTTTAAATATTAATAGAATAACGGATAATGGTTAAAACATCATCTTACATTTATTTTTCACAAATTTAAATGTAACCATTTTCAGTTTTATGTGAATATTACTACTGGTAAGGGCTGAAATATTAAGATATGAAAATAAAACAATATGTTACATAAGTAAAATATCATCACAAATTTCCAGTCATATATATTAATACATAATACAATTGTTACTATTTTTTTTATCTGAGCCAACATAATATCTGGTGCAATAAAAATACCCACAGAAAAAAGCAATGTTTTAAGTAATATTTACCTTTATTACTGCCTAGCATGCGTTCGGTATATTTTGACTATATCATTTTCATGGAATATAGTGTTCTGATTAAATGGTTCTTTATATCAATGTTTACCTTAACTGTTCACATATTCCATTTTAATTTAAACTTTAAGTTCTAATATTTAAATAACTAATTTCTTTGAAATGGGTACTCGTTTCTTTTTTGTTAATAGAAAATGGTCACAAGTCATTTCATATGCTTCTTTACTCTTTTGCTTTCTATCCTTTTTTTCTATGTACATTATCTCTGCTTTTGTTCACTCCAATTTATGACCAATTTTCTGTTTATGGGTGGTGATTATTGAAGTGTGTTCTTTATCTCTCAGGGCTCTATTGTATAAATGTCAGGGTTGGGCAAGTCTTGTTGTTAAATTGGCCCTCAACTCCATATTGTAAGCTTATTGGCAGCACTTAATTTTATAGACCAACTGATATGCTGATTCATTTGGTATAGTGCCTTTAGAGTTATTAATTAATTGGCTGAGTGATGGAGCAGATCAAAAGTTTATATGAAATTTAGTTATATATATATATATATATATATATATATATATATATAAATATATATATATATATATATATATATATATATATTGTACTGGGTTTGAACCATATGTGCTCTTACTTCCTCTTTTGCCATTGGTTTAGCTGTGTTGAACCTTATTTTATAATACATTTATCTTATTTAATTATAAATATTACATAAATGAACTGGCATGTTCGAGCAAAGTGGAGAATACTATTCATAGCAAAAATGTCAATAATACCCACGATCAGACTGAGCTATGCAACACATAACACGATCACATTTCCAGATCATGGCTCAACTCGGCTGCTAGATTCAAACCCCTACTATCCAAACACTTTAATTGTTTGGGAGTAAACCCCAGGCACCAGATAGTTTGAGAACTAACATGTTTGGATAATAGGCCCATAATCCAGTGCTCAAAAAATTCCTTAACTAGCTCAGCTACTTGTAATCAATAACACATTATAGTTCAATTAGTGGTGAAAAAATTGACTGACAAATAAAGCTTTAATTTCAAAGAAAGAATTTATTTTAATTAACATTGATTAACCTAATTTTAAATATCTTATTTAACTAATATAACACATGCACATTTATAATTTACACACTATAATATCTTAAGAGAAAGCATTAAATAATATTTGAAATTTAAAATACAATGAAGTCAATATACTAACGCATGAACACACAACATTTTAAACACACAGATTAATAGTTCATCTATGTATGCTGTAGAGTTCTTAAACTTGACTCTTGAGGCTTTATGAATGTGATAGCTACATTAGAAATGAATATAAGAAAATGTTATTACCTAGGATTTTGAACATGGATACTTTTTGCTGTTTTTCTGCTTCTAATTAAGTATTTCTAACTGGTTAGATTTGAAGTTTTCTTGTGGAAATTTGATGCTTATTATTCCGAGGCACTTTCTTTAAGACAATTAGATACTGAGCGGCTTCAGGTTATCTATTTATATATGAGGCATGTTGTCATTTTGATATCCTCCAGAAATATATGTTGTCAAAGTTCTTTTCATTAGTAGCTAATCCTTTGGAGATAAGCTTTCTAATCCTGTTGTCTTTTACATTTGTGATTAGTAGCCAATCACTGAACTTGTTGTTTTATATTTTTAATTAGTAGCCATTGCCGAGTGTTTTTTAATTTTTTAACTTCCATTTATTTTTTAATATTTAATAGACATACATTATATTTACAGTCACACACACATATATAATGTGAGATCCATTCACTATTTAGTTTTAAGATGAACTTTTTGTCCTTTCCTTAACTTAAATAAAAGAGATTTATGTTTTAAACTTTTAACTTATATTTCAATTAATAATAATAAGAAAAAAAACTCTTTACTTCTTTAAAAAGAAATTATTTCACACTCAGCTGCCTACTATATATATATATAGATATATATATATATATATATATATATATATATATATATATAATTTTAATGCACCAATCAGTGCATAACAGCAGAGCTTCTTCAAATTAAATCACAATTTATTATAAACTTAATATAAATTATAATACGTAATAATTAGTGCCCGAGTGCTTTCAAGAGAACTTAGCTCTCATAAACATGGACAACAAAGAGTAAGCATAACCAGGTTGCTATATGCAAATATATGCAGATACTGGTAAATTAATTGAACTATCTACATAAATCTAATTAATCCATTTCTTAGAAATTTTATAACACGCATCTTTCCTATTCATAGCTTTATCATCAATGGCAATAAAACATGCCTCCTTAACCTTTCTCTTAACATCATTTCTTTCCCTACAAACTATTCTTGGATTTTCAGGTTCACATGCATGACCTGCTGATTTCTGATGCATTGTGAATATTGAGTTGCAAGTCGGGTCTGCTTGGGCCTTGTTGTAAGAATATCTGTGCTGGGACAATCTTGTTGAGAGAGTTGCTTTTGTTTCTCCATAGTATGATGCCATGCAATTATTTTCTGGGCATGAAATATTATAGACGGCTTGAGAAATGTTGTTGGGTGTTACTATATCTTTTGTATTGTTGATAATTCTATTGGTATTAGGGGGTGTGTGAAAACATAGTTGAAATTCTCTATTAAATACTGAGTAAAGTTTTCTATGGGCATTTGCAATATATAGCAACAATATTCTATTTTTCTGCTGCTTAATTACATTGTTATTTAATTTACTGTAAAATTGTCTAATCTTCCTATCGATGCTATTTTGTTTGAAACCGATATTTAATAAATTGTTTCTATATAATATCAAATTTTCCCTTTTGTCTGCTTGAAATCTGCAAAGATGCTCATTCCTATGTAAGAAGGACATTAATCCTGCAAATTTATGAATAGATGGTGTGTTCGAAAGGGGTTGTATATGGCCTCTTTTTTCTATTGGTTTTATAATCATCTTATAAGTGAGTTGTTGACCTTCCCTTTGCAATTGCATATCCAAATATCTTTGTCTTCTTGTCACAATCTTCCATCTCTGTATTTAGCTTCAGATGAGTGCACTCTTGTATGTCCAGCTTGATTTTATCTATAATCTCTTCTGTAGCAGCAATAAAAAGGTCATACAGCAATAAAAAGGTCATCCACATACCTTGTGTATATAATTAACTGAAGTGTTTGTTCATATTTAGGAATAATACTTTTTTTCAAAATAATTAAGTACAATACTTGATATGATGTCACTCATGGGTAAGCCCATACTTCTTTATAAAATCTTTATATTTTTAATCTTACATTTTCTTTGATGAAAGATTTTTTTTATTTTAATAATTTTTTTAAACAAAATTATTATGTGCCAACACAATGTTGGTACAATATATAATTTGTGTACACTCTTTGGAATATAAGAGTAAGATAGGTTTATCCAGTTTTTAGGTACCTGTTGTTAGTTGGAGAGAGGATTTTTTTTATAGAATCTCTTTATGGCATTCTATTATTTTATCATGTTTATATCCCATATTTTGAACGTCATTTGTATACTGTTTAATGTTGTTCTCTTTATATATTCTAACATGCATAGTGTATGTTTTCTGTATAAGAAACCCTTCAATCTTAGATATTTGTGTGATATTGGGAATATTAATCTAGGTTAAATTGCTCCTTTTATATTTTTGGGCTTAATTATCATTATGTAGTCTAGCATATAGCTCTGTATTTGTATATATTAGTTTATTCCTCTAAAATTGTCTCATTTCTCCAAGGTCCATGATAGTATTGATGTTCACTCCAATTCCTATTATATATCATCAATCTGTGTGTTTGTAGCACATATAAATGTGGCATCCACCTCTCACATATAATAAACTTGAATTTATATATCTGTGATAAGGTATTTTCGAGGAATATATTACTGATATTACTGATAGGGACCCCATCATTCCACCATTTTCATTTTATATTTCCCATTGCTGCCACTGTGATATCTTTGACAATCCAGTTCAAAATTCTCTATTATGAATTCCCTTTTGTGGTAGTCATAGTTGCTGTTATTTAGCAATTTATTAATTACCTCAACTCTTTTATATCAAGTGATGCAATTTTATTATTAGAATCTGTTTTTGTGCTTTTAATTTTTTTAACAAATTTGTACAGTGATTAAATATATTATTTACAAATTCCAATTCTTCAGTAATGCATATGGCAATAATTTTTGTCATTTTATAAAAGTATGAACTGCCAAAATCAATAATCAACCTCAACAGAGACTTTTCCCTATACAGATTTATGTTTGCAAAAATTCTTCAGGTGTTTGCAATGGAGGAATATATTTTGAAATATTCCACTTCCACCATTCTGCAGTATTTTGTAAGAACCATGGATATAATTTTGTCTTTAATGTTTTTAAGATTATAAACTACTATTTCTGAAAATTTATGATTTTTAATTTGCAAATAAAGTTTTGTTTGGTACTCATCCTTTTTCATTAATACCATAGGATTTCCATTATTTTTCTTTATATAAAACATATTGTAACATTCTATATATGTTTTAGTGATTTTTATCTTAACATACCATTTATATTTACATTTTTGGTAAGAAATTCTAGCTGAAATGTAAAATAATATTCCATAAAAGTGTTTGGGCAATTAATAATTATTATAGGAATAACATTTACACAATTGCTTAAAACAATATTCGATATAATGCACCTTTTTCAAAGCCTTTTTATGTTTTATTATAAAGAAATCTCTCTATATATATATATATATATAAATATTTCTACAAGCATATATTTTAATTTATATATATATATATATATATAAATTAAAATATATGCTTGTATGGAGAGATGCATGTTAGGTATAACAAGAAGAGATTAAAAATGCAATACATGCATAAAGAGACAAACAGATGTTACTGACATCATTGAATAAATTAAAAGAAGTTGGGTTGAACATATGACTAAAAGATATAATAGGTGGAATTGAAATATTAAACTAGATACTGTACCAGACGAAAAACCCACCAAAAGAACTGCAAGTCGGATCCAAACTCAGGTGGTTAAAAACTGAATTCAAACCCAACTCACTAGCTCAGATTAGTATAAATTGACAGCACAGTGCTATGCACCAAGAAACTAGCTCAACGGTTGGTGAGGATCAGAGACCCCTGAACTGACATTAATATCTGATAATAAACTGACTAAAAATAATTTTAAATCGAATCATATGTATATGTTCGGGTTGCCAACACAGACAGTGAGCATTCACATTAAAATAATTATAAAAGAATTAAAAACGAAGAAACCAAGTGTGTTTAGAAAATATTTAATAATAATAATTTGTTTTGTTTGAATTTTAAATAATGATTATATTAATCACCTCTAACCTTTAACAGAATTTATAATAATAATAAGAGTGGTGGTCCTTATTATATGCCAATGAGTATTTCACAATATTTGAAAGTCTATGTCTATGCCCCCAACAAGAAAATAAAGGCAAATAAAGGTATTCATTAGTAATGAAAATTATTACTCTAATTTTATATGAAAGAATGTGATATTTATTTTCACATTCGTAAATCCATTCATGAAGAGCAAGATACGTATTTTAGGGCATAACTTTAATCTTTATTGGAAAACTTATTTAATTAAATATATCTGATAATTTTTTTGACTTTAATTGAAATCACTTCATCATGAATTACGAGCATCAGAGCGGGCTTTACTGGAACAGAGAGGTAATGGTGCTGACGAATTATGAGCTATAGAGTGAAATTGAAAGATGATAGCTAGTCAATAATTGAAGTCCTATGGCGGCTTGTATCTAACAAGTCTTATGCCCTTTGACTAATATGAACAGGAGAGGAAGTGCTTTCTTCCTCAATAATTTAAAATAACAGAAATATGATCACTGACCAGCCTAACGGAGCGGAAGATTGCCCTACGTCAGCAACGTTCGAAGATGATGACTTAATAGTCATTGTTTGAATACTAAAACCCATATAGAATTCTCTATGTGATGACTTGATCAATTAATTAAAGTCAAACAAGTCTTTAATGAAAACTATTTTAAAGTATTGGTAAATCATATTAATTATGCCCCAATCATCGTGCCCTCCCTGAATCTTAATAGCGAGTAACAGAAATTTGAATTAGAATATATTTGATTCCTTTATTGGCCCTTTTGCAATAATAACATTTTAAGATTATATATGAATAAATAAATATTAATTAAACGAGGAAATAGCAGTGGCATAGACTAGAAGCAGAACTAATAAATTATTATTAGCCAATGATAAAATAACAATCATTTAATAATTTCTTTCGACTCAATGATGGATTGAACTGTATAAATCTAGTTCTAACGGGCGAGAATTAACTTTCAGAATTAAGTTTATATTACTTGTGTAAGGCAAAGAAAATGAAGGAGATCATCGAGTCAAAGGATTATTGGCATATAATTAAAAATAACAACATTAATAAATTTATGCAATAAATATACGTAATAAAATATATGAACCGCCACGTAAGAAAGGAAAGTTAAAGACTAGAGGTTGAGAGAATTACTATGAAAGTTAAAATAGCATAAATAAAAGGTTTTACACAGAGTATTATTATATTATAAATGAGAAAAGCTCTTAAAGTGAGTGTAAAGTAAAGTTCGGAACTGGCCAGAAAGTTTAAGGTTCATTATAGAAATATATTACCCATTTCTTCCAGGCTGGGCTCCTTAGGTTACACGTCGGAGTTGGTAAAATGTAGGCACCAGTTGATTGATTATTTGAACAGTATTTTAATGAATTTTCATAATTTTAGCAGCATGATTGGTCTGGAAAAGATTCAGTAGCTTCATTGAAGATTTTCAGGGGACTTCAGGAACCAATAGCCAGATTCCTGACATTTATTCCTTTACCATGATTGAAACACTATTTAAGTCGCACAGAGTTTACTGTACTTCTCTACAACAAAGATGGCTTCTTTTTCTTCAAACTTTTCAGAGATATATATGCTGTCCTCTGATGCCTTCAGGCTAGCGCTTCTTTTATTATCAATGTTTTTAGATTTGCTGGTTGTTTTTAGATACATTATTTCGATAAGGCTTTCAAACTCATTAACTTGAATTCATTTTCTAATTATAAAATGAATTCTTAAAATTAGAAAATGATTTTAATTAGGAAATCCTTATCTTTTTTTCTAATTAATAAAACTTTAACTGTTGTTTTTGGAAAGTGAAAATCTGAAAGCTTATCAAAAGAATGTAGCTTTTAATCAATAAAACTTTAGCAAATTATTTAAAAATAAAGTCAAACATTCCCAACACAATGAAACTTTCAAACAATTATATATATTTAAAATTTACAAATATATTTGCACAATCCATGCAGTTATAATATATAAATTCATGAATAATTCTATCATGAATTTATTAAAGAATTGATCCATGTAAATCTAAAAGTAATTAATTTTAATACACATTTATGAAATAAGTTATTATTTATGGAAATTAGCATGGATTGAATGTATAAAGTCCCACTGCATCGGAAATTTAAGGTTAGTACTAAGATTTGAAGTGGGCTTATGGCTAGATGTCATGAAGCTAGGATCAAACTCAGATCCGACTGCTTCAATACAAATTGCAAAAGTCCCAGAAAGAGAGACCAGATGTGAAATGAATGAATGAAATATGAGAGTGTTTAAGCATGATGTGGAGAAGAGAAGCTAGAAATGAAAGAAGTAAGACTGAACTTGGAGAGATCTTCATGTTGCAGCTGAATTTATAATGATTGATAATGATAATGATGCTTGTTAAGAAGAATGTTATTGATGCTTTTACTAATGGCATGCTTTGCATTAATTATTTCCCTGAGAATTTATTATTTAATATTGTTTAACAATAGTATATATATATATATATTGTAACCAAAATAAAGAAGTTCAAAAGATATTACCAAAATAAATGAATTCAAATAGAAGTAACTAAGTAATCAAAAAAAAGATATTATCATACCCAAGTTGTCCACAGAATGATCATAAGTAAAGGAGTTCAAATATCAAGATTAAAGGTTGATCAAATTATTAATAACCAGTATTATATGAAAACACGTGAAGTGAGTACACTAGTAATTCAATAAAATATAACTCAGGTATACAGGCAGTAGGTTTTATCCACTTTCATTTCTTGGTTTGATGTTAAGTGCATGTTTAAACAAATACTAAGTGAATATGGTCTAGCAGGGCGCCACTAGATTATCTGAATCTAGACACGGTTATATCTAATAACCTTTTACATGTACCGGGTTTGAATCCCTTTTTGGTACTTTATTTCTAATAAAAAAAAAATGAGAGATTTTGCTTTTTGAGCCATATCACTATAAGCACTAATATTTAGGTAAAAGTAAAACATCTTTAAACCAAAGTGGAGTATATTAGACATAAATCATTTCTCAGATCTTAGCATAACAAATGTGTTTCAATAGTTTTGTAAGTTTACTAGCTCAGATTATATAACTAATTTAGGATGGCAATTCACTCATCCTTGCATGAAATAGATGATGGGATGTGGTTATAATAATACTAAGAAATCACTAAATATTATAAAATCAATATTTATTTATGGCCTTTAAACAGTTAAACAGCTCATTAATTAAAAGGTTGATGACGATGATGATGATGATAATAATAACTATAATGACAAGGGTTTCAACTACAGCTCTAGGACTAAGCCTAAACATAAAACTAAATTTTATAAAGAAATTCATAATTATTGCTTAATTTTAGCATACTTACTTATATCTTAAATAACTAATATTCAACCATTGATGATGATGAATAATCACACTTAACCAAGACTACAATTAATGAAATATATACGCCTCGTTTAATAAAACAAACTAATATTTATTACTACATTTCTAACATATACATAAAAATTTCTAGATAAATATGAAAATTGACATGAATAATAATAATAATTGATTATATAACAATCCTCAGATTAATTTTAAGTTCTTCCCCCTTTCCCTTCAAATGTATTTTGTGTTAAGTTGGACGTCACATTAACCATGAAAAGTATTTCAAGACAAAAAATATTATCTGCTCATTAACACACATACTTAAAAATCCAACATGTAAATAGAATATAAATAGAAATGTTAGTAAAATTGAAAGAGCAAGTTTTAGAAACAAGTTTTAAATTATTTCTCCCCCCTCTCTTCTACCTCAAAAATGCTATACTTAATGAAACAAACTAATCTAATATTCTAACACTACTTGTTATTCCACATTCACTCCCAATTTTACACATATAAAAATATTATTATGTATGTGCGTGTTTTATCCCATAATAACAAAATATTATTAAAAACCAAAATAATAATAATATATCAGTTAAAACTAAAATCATAACACCATAAAAAAAATTGTTTTACACATTAACATTGTAAAATTAATAAACAAATCATTTTATACATTCAAGATCATTTATGAAGCTCAAAGTTATTTTTAGTAAGACATTCTTGTTTTTAATTGATCTGAATAGTCTTTAAAAGTTCTTTAAATCAAATATACCACTTTATTGCTAAAATGTTTATTAAGACTGATATCATAAAGAAAATAGATATAAAAAGTCATATTACCGATCTTTTGCTTGTGACGAATTTCCAAGGGTTCAAACTTGTCTTGTATAATGCTTATATTTCTCAGCTACCATTTCCGTTTTACTGGGAACAATCTCTTTCTTGAGGTTGATAACTATTTGATGATGGTGACTCTATTGAGGTTATTTGCTTTAGTGGATAATTTGGAAATCATTATATTAATTTTTCTTCTTTTCCTGTCAAGCATGTGGATGAAATACAGCAGTTGTTTCCCCATTTGTAAATTTTCTTGAGTTTAAAATCAGTTGTTGGAACAATTAATTGGACTTGATGATTAATATTTATCAGTAGATTAATTCATCTTCTTTGAATGCAGGTAAATGCTTTCTTCCTTCTATTAAAAACATCTTATTTATCTGGTCAGTTGAAAGGTGTAGAATATTATTTTAGACACATCTTTTCTTTCCTATGTGATGTGCAGCTTCCCCAGATGGTCCGGAATCGATGGAACATACATATAATTTTTCTAGCAAGCCATTTTTTTTTATTTTCAACGTTCAATATTATAGTTTAATAATCTGAATCAATCACAATAATAATCTAAGACAGCTTTTTATATCCAATTTTTAGCTAACTTAACCAATCAGAGATAGCATCACTTGCTATTTTTGGACAAATTTGTTTTAATTAGATCTCTAATTTATTTTCAACCAAAGTATTTTTCAACTGAAAAGTTTAATCCTTTTTCCAGACACTTTTGTTTTAAAAAAAAAATAGACTCAATTCTTATTTCCTTTCTTTTGTTTTTTCTTTCTTTTTAACATCCAGGTAACACTTCAAATCTTTGAGCTTCCTTCTTTAGATCTTGATAAGGCAATTTCAAAAATTATAGCTCCAAAGTGACAATCATTTACAAAAAATTCACTACAAAGATCGATATCTGATTAAACAGATTTCCTGTTTTAACAAAAAAAAAATTGTACAAAAAAAAATAATTTAACAGATTTAATACTTCCTTTTCTTTCAATATTTAGGAAATGTAAAATTTTGTATGTAATGTACACACATCCTGCATTCTTTCAAATCATTCATAAACTATCCTTAAATACTATAATTGCTAGCTTAGTAATTATAACCCAATTATTTAATTAAGTCTGTAACTTTTAAATCCCACTTATAATAGAAGTATAGAATAAAATATTAGAATTGATCTAGCATAGGTTAGTTTTAAAGAAAGTTAAAATGTTGAATATTTGAAATATAAAACAAATAAATAATTTACACATACATTGCCTATATGTATGCATTATAACTTTGCTTTTTAAAGAAAAATTAAATATTAAATAGTTTAAATGTGTGTATTACCTTTCTATCAACACACAAACAAGTAAAGCATATAATTGTTGTCCCATTCTTTCTGTTTAAAGCTTTTGAAATTTTGATCTGGAAGGGTTTGAACTTGGATGCCCTACAGCTTCTTTTATGATTATATAAAATTGTGATGATGATTTTTGGTTTACCTTTTCTACATGCACATTACTATAAATTTAGCTAGTGACTAAATTGTAATGGCACAACATATATATATATATATATATATATATTTAAACATGAGAAAAATGCTAATCATTTGTTTGTACATGTTGACACAAAAATCATTTGTCCATTAAAAAATAATATATAATTGACTGTTTTATTTGGCATTGTAAGACAGGATAAGAAATTTTATGAATATTAGTGCAGTAATAATTATAAAATATTAATGTACATAATCTACTTTACATAAAATCATTTATTCATTATTTATTTATCTATATTTTATTTTCATATGAGGTAATTAAATAAATTATATATATTTTTATTCTGGAATTTTTATTCTCAAAATATCCCCAAAACTAAATAAATATTTAGAAAAGAGAACCTTGCTCTAGTTTAGACTTTAATTAATACAAGTTATGTTATAATAGTTGTGTATGTGAATTTTATTAAAATTATTAATTAAGACACAATTTCTGAAAACCTGTTATTTTTATTTTTTATAAAAACTAAATGATTTTATTAAATTCAAATATCAGCCTTTCAAGCCAATTCTGCAAACACTTTGCGAGTGTTAATAATAAATGAATACTTTCTGACCGATACAAGATATAGCATTTATGCAGGAATAAAAGGAATCCCTCTTATTCCTACAACTCATATATTTATATATGAGCAAATCTGAAGTACTGGCAAAGAAAGTGTGACGATAGAACAGTCACTTTAAATTACTCTAAGAGGGATTCCTTTTATTTCTGCATAAATGCTATATCTTGTATTGGTCAGAAAGTATTCATTTATTATTAACACTCACAAAGCGTTTGCACAATTGGCTTGAAAGGCTGATATTTGAATTTAATACAATCATATACAGATGCTATACAAAATAAATGTTTATTTATAAATGATTTTATATTATTATTAATTCACTGAAATGTTAAAACAATAACTTTAAATATGTGTATATCTCTATTAAAATTTACATAAAATCATGATGAGATAAACTATTCTAAAACCCTACTGCAAATTATGTGAAATTACAAGATAAATATAATATCAAAAAGTATAATGTAGAATCAAAATTACTAATTTGCAACTTGGATCAGCATCTGTTATCATTAGGTGTATTTGCTTTAATAATCTACATTTGCCATTTGAATAACAAGATGCACTGCTAAAATTTGAGTAAAAATGGGGTCAAATGCTCTGAACCTTCCAATTTCTACGTATAAATTTGATAATCATAGCAGTCTTACATGTATTTAGATATTTGGGCATAATTATTTTAAAATTGTTTTTTATATATATTTTGTTAATTATTTTAAAATTAATCCTATTTATTGACTTATTTCAAAATTTGATACTGAATTATATTTCATGAAGTTTATTCTTAAGAAGTTGCAAGCTAAAAAATTCTTTGAGAAAAGTTGTTTATGATTATGATATATGAAATATAAATTTCTAAAAAATTGCATCATTCCACAAACTATAAAAACAATTGATATAGTATGAAGAAATAACTGCCTGAAGCCAAGTCATTCACTATTCATGTCAAGGTTCACTAATCACAGGATATTGAATAAATAACTTTTTTAAAAATAAAATACTGCTAAAAAATATTTACTGACCAAGTAAATAAATTTAATACTATATATATATATATATATATATATATATAGTATTATAATATATTTATATATATATATATATATATATATATATATATATATATATATATATATATATATGCATTATAAAACATGAGTGTCTGAATGATTAGATGGTTATCACACATTGCATTACTTATGTTGCACATGGTGGAAACAAGTTAAAAATATCATTGCTACATACAACTTGAGTATTGGGAAATTATAATATCCTTTCATTTGCATCCCTCACACCAAGTAAATTGTCTTCAATTCTATGAAAGGTGTTCATGTAATAACATTTATTTATAAAATATTTGTGACAGATTTGTTAGTTGAATAGTATGAAATAATATGAGTCATTTAAATTATTAAAGGCATTTATTTATTATTGTTTATCAATGATATACTTAACAGTTGGATTTTTTTTTTCACTTTATAAGTTTGCAATAGTTATTTTATACCTTTATTTATCCCACATCAATTTATAACCATATTAATATTTTTTTATTATTATTAATTCCCTGAGATTATTATTTATTTTCATGTTAAGTGTATTTGGTGTTAACAAAATACATTTTGATTTTAAAAATATGTTAATGCAGAACCTCATTTTTGATTAATATTTATAAATAATTTACAGTTTTTAAAACAGTATTTAATTCAATGAAAATTTAAGTACAATTTTAAAAAATTTCCATGCATAAGTTCATATTCCGATTAATGGGTACCTGAAGTGAAAAAAATATATTTTTGTCACTATTTTTACCATTAGAATATATTGTAAACCAAGACAAAATCATCAGAGAGGTCAGACCATGATATCCATCCTTTTTGAATTACATGTGCAGGCACCATATGTCATGGATCTTAAAACCAAACCCCAGAGAATGTGTCTTCTTGTAGACAATATCACAAGTAAATATAATTATAAAAATATTTTTTTATAAATCAAATCATTTTATCTTAATTTTTCAGATATCTTGATCTCAAATATAGGTTCTTTTCAATCTTAAATATCTTATCTTAAACATAAGTTATTTTGTAAGTTTAAAATTCACATTTTATACTTCAAAATATCTTAATTTGAAATATGAGTTCTTTTAAAAGGTTAGGATATTGTATTATCAAATTTAAAAAAACAAACAAAAACATTTATTTCAATTATAAGTTCTACATATTTAGGATATCTTGATCTTAAGATTCAAATTCAGAATAAAATGCACTTGAAACAAAATTTTTATGATAATACTTTAATACCTTAACAAAAATATGATGATTACTATTTAAATTAAACATGTAACATTTGACATAAAGTATTGAAATCACATAATGAGAAATTATTCAAATACTTAAGTAATATAAATTTAATAACTTGAAAATATTTCTAAATGATTTACACTTATTAGAATATAATTATTTTACTTTTAATGATCACATAACACAAAAATCTTACATTTTCATATGCAAATTTGAATAAAAATATCAAAAGAATACAAAATGCTGTAAAGACATCCTTTATACTGCCAATTACACAACAAGTTTGGTTGAAATGAAGTAAATAATACAACATGTACCTTTTAAGAATGTAGGTAAAATAATTAAATAATTATTAAGCAAAATAAATGTATAAACACTATGTGGCCATCAAAATGTACTCTTAAAATAACTACTAATGTAAATCTTATGAAAGTAGATTTTCTGATAAATAGATGTACTTATGCAGTGATATTATAGAAGCAGTGAAACAAAACATTTTTATTTAAAAATAAAATATTTATTTATAACGTAAAAATCCATATAATTAAAATATTTATTTACAGTATTTTTTTTTAAAATTTTCTATTTATAATTTGCAGTTAGTATTAATTAACACATTGGTGTACATTTATTAAAACCATTTTTACAATTTTGTCACATAAATTATATTTACTCCTCAGAAGTTCTTCCATTAACCAAATATTATCTTTATTTTTAAACCCAGTAACCATAATGTAAAAAAATATACCTCTATGCCTTTATACAGGTTACTAGTAAATATTATACACTTTATTTAATCAAAAATAGTATTAAAATAATCAGTGTGGAGGTGTTTAAGAAATATTAATATGATCACAACAAATATTATGCAATATAAAAATACTTATAAAATTATCATTACCTATGTTGGGGTGAGGAAATAATGATATTCAATATTGATAATATCCTTGAAGTTAAAATATTACAGTAAAGTTAAGAATAAATTGCAAGGCTGAATGTGCTTGTCTATTGAAGTGATCAGTGTGTATGCACACACAGAGCTTCATGATAGTTATTCAAAAATAGTATATATAGATATTGTAAATCAAATATCTAATTTTCATTTTTTTTGTTAAAAAAAATAATATACAGATGCATGTGTGGGTGTGTTATTGAATGAGAGCTCATGTATGTATTTCTTGTTTAATTGAAATACATTTTTGTTATAATTTTGGAAAAGAAAAATATATTTCCCTTGTCTGTATGTTTTTCCTAAAAGACAAAGAAAAATGACTCATTCTTTGGAAATAACATTTTTTAGAGTCTATTTTTTGAAACATCCATATAGCTGCATGGAAATGTTAATTATTTCTCATCTTTAAATGGCAGTTAAAAATGCAATCAAAGTTTTCATACCTTAATTTAATCTTAATAGGATTTTGCTAACTAGTTTTAAATGAGAGATCAATCACCCAGTCTATTTTTATTTCTAAAAAAGGCAGTTATAATATAGGTGTTAAGAAAAAATATAGGATTAAACGAAGGCTTTGCTGCATAAAAGTTTTTTTTATAAATACTGGGCTATTTTTCTAGTCAGGGCAGTAAAAGAATTTAGCAGTAAAAAGAGTTTTTTTAAAGCAGAGAGTTGTTGGCAGTCAAAAGTAAAAAGTCAAAAGAAGAGTAAAAGAAAGTTTTTAAGAGTTAAAGGAAAGTGACCTTCTCTAATAGACATTGACCTTCAGCTGATGTCAGATAATCACCATGATCTGTAAGTAGACAAAGTTTACCTTTCCCTTCTGGGGGCATCACCAGAAAATGCATCTGTAGGAGAAAAGAAATCTAATCGATTCCATGCTGCTTCCACTGAGAAAATGGAGAACCAACTTCGAATCCATCCTGTCCTAGGTCCAGTAAAGCCAAAGGTCGATCCTGAAATAAGTGGACCAGTAAGAAAATAGCTGCCTAATCAAAATGACATCAAACAGCAAGTATAAACTTTTAATTCTTCCACGTAAAGTAATTAAAATGACTTCTATAAATAAAAAAAAAATTAGACTATCTAAGTTTAGTTTCATCAGATTTAACTGCTTGGTAAAAGATTCTATCTTAAAAAAGATGTGTTTCAAAAGAACAGTGATATATATGAGTGTTTTAATATTATTATTTTTAACCAGTCAATTTCTGTTATACTAGATTTCTACTTATTAATGGTAAAAAAAAAGAGTATAATGTCTAATTCTAAATGGAACAAAATATTACTATAGAGTTTATAAATCCAGCTTTTATTATTTATTTTGAAATATGCCAGTTTGTTTTCTTTAATTATAAAAATATATATTTTATTGATTAATTTATTTATGCCAACCCAGCCAAGTATGGGGACAAATGATATTTTTACTATTAAACCAATTTATGTATAAACTTGTTTGATTTATCTCTAATCTTAAGTGGGAGAAGGGTAACTATTTTTTTTTATAATTGTAAAGTAACAGACAGTCAAATTTGAATTTCTTAAATCATTTTCCTAGTTCTTATTAATTAAAAATGTCATTTTAATTTGTTAAAAAAAAAAGAGAAAAAAATCAACTATCTGGATTAAAATTCATTATTTACTTCTACAGTACCTTGTTGAAGAAAATTAAGAATATAAATGGGTGTTAAGATTATTATTTATTTGATTTAGATTAAGATTCTTTATGACAATTAAAAATAAAATAATATATATATGCATTTATTTATGTGTTAAAATAATAATAATAATAATGATAGTGCTTCTTTTCTTAAACCTAAAATGGGCAATATTACTTATTACAAAGGTATGTGTTCATCTCACTATATATATATATATATATATATATATATATATATATATATATATATATATATATATATATATATATATATATGTTTTATAGCCTATAAGATATGGTTATCTTAAATTTTCCCATTATTACTTATTAAATACAGATTTAAAAAATAACTATACAATTATAAGTTAATGCTTTTTTATGGGCAAATATATCAGTGTTGCTTAGTAGAATGATCTGTGCCTATATGACTTTTAATAATGAATATATGTCAAGTAATGCTACGCAAGCTGCTAGACGATATTTTCTGGAGATAGCCATGTTTTTGAGCAGATAAGTGGGTACTCTGTGATGATAGGGATTCAAAGCCCAGCTCCATTATTTCCTACACATGTCACGCTGATTGAAAATGTGTTTTTATAGGAACTTCTATATATATTTTATTGCTCGATAAGGAAGATTAGCCCAGGTTTGCCAATGCCACTAATAATATAGCCAGCACAGGATTCAAACCCAGATGCCACTGTATACTGTAATTAGATTTCTTGATCATGCCTGTTGGTAATGTTATGTGGGATAGATAAACCATATTTACCATATAACTATTGATAATAAAAAAAGAGCTAGAATTATGCTTTGGTCCATAAGTCCTGCTGGAAATACTAAAAGTATATATAATATTAAAAAATATATACTTAGCTTTCCCTATGTATGTGAACACACACATAAATTTATTATATATATTTGTCTGGCCTCTAACTTAATATAACCAGGTATTGTGTTTATTCTCTATAATTGGGATATTAATTTTATATTGGCACATTTCTTGATCAAATATTATCATTGTCAACATAAAAATTTGTTTCATGCTTACACACAGTATAATACTGATATTTATTATGTGTTGTAACTATTATTTCTGGTTAATTTATAATTATTGTTTATGGTTCATAACTTCTGTTGTCATTATTGATAGTATGATTTCATCGTAATGCCCACACACACATGTAACACTAATGTTTAAATACTATCAAAATTATTATTTCTGGTCCATAACTTCTGTCATAATTATTGATAGTATGATTTCATTGTAATGCTCACACACATCTAATACTGATGTTTATTATTGTAATTGTTATTTTTAGTTCATAACCTTTATAAATAACTGATGGTTGAATATTGTAATTCTTTGTAAAAATCATACATTTATCCTAGTGATATCTAAATAATGTACCTTTATCAATAATTAAGAGTTAGGTATTGTAATTATCATTTTTTAAATTTATGTGTATGCTCATACATGGATCATAATCAGATCCAAACTTTGTTATTATTATTTCTATCTTCTAATGAAGTGTGTTAATAAATCATGTATGTCTATACAGATGTCATGTCATTCCCTGGTTCATCACATCCACCAAACTATATCCACACTTAATTAAATCATTTATGTATATTCAAAACCTATGAAATATTTGAAATAATATTCTGAGCTGTATCAAAGTATTTGGTGAGTATCTTAGATTAATTTAATAATTCTAGTGCATGACAGGCTACGTTTGAATTGATGGTCTTAGTTTTACCCTGACCACCAGGACTGAAGAAAAATGATGACCAATAGTAGCATCAGGAGTTTTTTGGATAGTGGAGATTTTGGAGCACTTTTGCTAGGTCTCTGAATCTTGTTGGCTGACACACAATATTCTGTCCGTTACATGGTTGTATTTTTTTTCTGAGCTTGGCTTCCCAACTTGAGGCTACAATATATAAAATCCCACACCGTGAGCAACAGTTTTGATTTAAATTTTTTTGTGTGTAAAATATGTAACTATAATATTTTTTGGGTTTGATGCCAATATGAGGCAATTGAATTATTCACTCAACAAAAGATAGAGATTGTTACTCAAGCATGTTGCATAGGTTTTGATGTTGTATTGGATTGTGGTTGGTGACATGGTGCCCAGAGATAATCTTATTTTTTTTAGGTTACTCTAAATAAATTTTGTCATCAGCCAGGATTCTAATAATCATTGTGGATATTACTTTGTTGTTTGGGTTGGTGATGATGGGTGACATATAGAATGATGTGGATATACACAAAATGGGAGTGATACTGGGATAATAGAGTGTGATGATGGTGTGAAAGAAGTCATATTTTTATAACTTAGCAGTTTTTCTAGGTACAGCAGAACAAGCAACATGTAAGCAAGGGGGGCACTGACTGATCTTAAGAGAGTAAGATAAAATTTTCTTTTATATATACTTTATTTATATCTATGTACAAATTTATTTTAGATATATTTTAACTGTATATGTAATATTTATCTCAGTGAATAATATAATAGTAGATAGGCAGGCATGGACTTAAGATGAATGTAAGGAAAGGAATAGGCAGGACATGGAAAAGATAAGGAAAATGATAAAGATGCATAGGAGATCAGAGGAGGAGGGTATAACTTTTATGAAAACTGAATGGAGGTGACAATTCAAGACCTGTGAAGAGAGACTACAATAAAATAGTAGAGGAAATGAAGAGAGAAGGCAGCAATAAAATAGTAGAGGAAATGAAGAGAGAAGGCAATAAGATAGTAGAGAAAATGAAAAGTGAATGGCAAAGAGGTAGTAAGATTAGAGAGGAAGGTAGTAAGGAGGCAGAGGAAGTGAACAAAAGAATAAATGATCTGGGAAATGATCTACAGAGTGACCATGATACTATCCATGAAGAAATGCAGAATGTACCAGTACATCAGCAAGTCTCTCTTGCAACATGATCAAGTGGGAAATATTGATACAGTATCCCAAATAACAATTCAAGAAACACTGGTTGAATTTGTTCAGGCATTACCAGAGGTTGAAGATAGTGAAGAACAAAGTGCTAAATTAGAGTGTGAGGCTACCAGTGAAAAAGATATGGTAGAATGAAAGAAAGAAACACAGACTCTTACATAGAAAAATAAATACAACTTCATTGCTGAAGATTGAGAAAGAATATTGATCACTAATAAGGTTACTATGGATGAAGCAGGAAAATATAGATATTATGTTGATTACAACATTACAACTGCTGAAGTCAAAGACCTAGTCAAACCAAAAGCTCCAATGACTCCATAGATAGTTGGTTATGATAAATCTGCAATTACAATCAAATGGGATGAATCTGAGGAGGATGGTGGTAGTTCCATATGTAATTATGTCATTGAATGATGTGATAATATTAGTTTAAGATGGGTTATATTCAATGCTGGTTTTGAAATAGGTGAAACATACTACCCTGTAGCAGGTTTAACTGAAGGTTTAGAGTATGAGTTCAGAGTGATTGTCCAAAATGCTTCAGGTATGGGGAATCCCTGACCTCCATCTAAATTCATCAAAGCCAAGGCATTATTTGTTGCTAAACCTCTAACTGTGATAAAAAGATTAAATGATGCTAATGATTATATTCATAAAGATGTTACTCATCAGTGGAAATTTAAAAGTGATCTTTTGCCTACTATTATGTTGTGTATGGATGGAAAGGGACTTGGACCTAGCAATAAGTGCTTCATGACTTGTATAAAAGCTACAACAACAATGGTTATTGTTAAAGCTAGAATTGAGGAGTCTGGAGAGTGTGTCAGTAAAGGAGCTGATCATGTGAAAAATAAGCAGGAGAGTTGGGTAGAGCTTATCAACTTTTTTGTTATCGAGCAAATAATGTTAGGCCAATCTGCCTTCATTTTGGTCATGGCTTTCAGGGTATGATTGAAACCCTGCTATCAACAGAGGGAAAGGGAATTGATAAAGAAGACCAGAAGGAAACCATGGAACACTTTAAGAGAACTGCAGGAAAAAAAGAAAGAGGGCCATACAACCATATGATTTTCAATTAGGTGACCATGTGTGGGTGCACATGCCAGGCATTGGGGACTCATGGTAGAATCAGTGTAGGAAGTTCTCTCCATTGTATTGTCCACCTTTCAAGATAAAAAAGCTTTATTTTGATCATTAATTTCTCTAATATATATTATTATTATTAGTAGGTTATTACTCATGATTTCTGAATTATGTTCTTTGCTTCATTTATATTTTATTTTCTATAACAGTATCAGTAATTCTTTGTTTTTTAACATTTGTCATAATTTCCATTTCCTTGCAAAGTTTTAGCTCATCTCTTATTGGAAATGTTTTTCCTCCCCCTCTTGTTTATATTTTTGACTTCTTGATATTTCTGTTATTATGTTATATCTAACTGCTTCAATTCATTCCATTTTCTTTGGTTTGTGATTTATTCATTGTATCATCTTAATATCCTCTGAAAATGACCGTTTATGTACATCATTATTTCTGATGCCATTTGAGCTTAATGGCTTTATGCATTCAGAGACTTTTTTCTATAACACTTGTCCAAGTTTTGTTTTTATTAATATTGCATATGTGGTCTAATCTGTCATATTTACTACATTTGGAACAATTCCCAACTTCACAAGTTTCTTCTACATGCCCAGTTCTGTTCCATCTAAATCAGAGTGAGTGTATTCCTTTTAATATTGATATTGGCATTTGACTTTTAATTAATCTATGGGGTAATTGCTCTTTCAAAATGCCTTTTTTAGTTTTAGTAATGTTTTTTCAGAAATTTGTTGGTATTTGAATTGGAATATCAGATGCCATTTCCCATTTCATTTAATCACCTCAGCATAATTGTTTACCTCCTCTTAAAAAATTCTTCATTGAAACTTGTCAGAGAATGCAGGACTCACCCAAAACTCAAGGGGTTTGACTTTTTGTACACATAATAGACTTTGAACCCATATAATTCTTTTATTACACTTTCTTCCACCTTTTTCTGATTTTTATTAAAATATTTTGATATAAAACTTCTTTCTGGGAACAATGTGATGTCTTTTTTATATCACTCAGATAATGATGGTTAAGCAATTTGAGATATTCATTTTAATTAGGTTTATCCAATATATGCTCTTCATTTCTATCATTTATTAATATTATTAAACAAAATATTGATGAGTTTGGAGACATACAATGATTGAATTTTTTTTCCAATAATTCTTTAAATCAGCTTACATGTATTTTATGCTTCTGGTAAATCATCATTTAAGTCAGAAAATTCAGTTCAGTTAGAATTTTTTCCAATTCTTTGCTTTTCATCTTTTTTATTCCCAATATCATCTACATCTGTTTCCTTATGCTTAATATTATAATTTTTGCTTTCTAGCATCAAGTTGCAATGATTTTCATTCTGTTTATAATCACTTTTTTTTTCCTTTTGCCAGAAAGTTTCCACTTTGCACCATTCAAATTGTTAACCTTATTACCTATACTTGACTGAGCTTTGCCATCAAAAAACTCTTATATTTTCTGCTTGAGTTGTTAATTCTTCATTTTGACATTTTACATTCAATGAGGTCACATTTTCCTACATTTTTTACATGATTCTTTTTTAATGAATTTATTTTATTTATATCTAACATGTTTTTAACATGTTTTCCACTTAACTTACTTACCTGGTCTTTCTGTCTTCTCATCACTTTCTATCTTTTGACATGTTCAATTTGATGGAAATTTATTTGAATATTTTAAGCCACAATTTTTTTGCATGCAAAGTTAATTTACACATGCATTGTTTTGAGTTTTAGCTTTATGTATATTGTGATTTCATACATAGTATTTTATTATAGAAATTTTACATCTAAAATACCATAATCAAATTATTAATACATATGGAAACAATGTATGACATTAATAAATTAAATGTGAATGAATAACTTTTGAAAGTCATAATTTTAATTTAAAAAGAAGCATGCCTGAGTATCAGAATGTGAATGCTGTTCAAATGTGTTCTACCTATGTTTATAAATGTATATTATTTAAATACAATTAGTATAAAAACAATACAAAATATATTTAATATAAAATCAATAATAATACAATAACACATTCAGCAAAAATGTTCAATTATATGTGCAGATTAACAAAGAGAAATTAAATATGAAAATCAAATAAATATCATTGAGAAAAGTGAAATAACTAAAATGCTAAAATAAAATTGTGATGGATATGTTATTAGAACATATGACAGCACATACATAAATGACATATGAAACTGCATTCTAAATGATTGTAAGAGACATAAAATGTCTCTTTATGATATCAACAGAAAAGAATGATGCAAAATAATTATGATTTATTAAAACTGAATTATTAAAAATAATATATTTCTTTAAAAAAAAACCTACCCAATAACATTTACAAAATAAACATATATTTGAAAATTTAAATATGAGCTAATATATAAATCAAAGTATCAAATTAAGTAAATAAGATAAATTTTCTGGAATAACATAAAACAGGCAACTATAAACAAGGAAAATGGGATTAAATTTAGAAACATCTTTATTATATAGTAAATTGAGAATGCTTGTGAATATGTTATACATGCATAGATACATTATACATAGTATCACATTTAGCAATTATCTTTATGCTGTTTATTTTAAGACCCTTATGATGCAATAGTAATAAATCTGCTTTCCATTAGTTTTATCTTAAGATATCAGTTTTTAAAACTCATACAGAAATCCAACAAAAAATTCCAGAATATAGTTTTCTTTTTGCATTTAATAACTATCATTCATAAGACTTTATAACATATTCACTGGACATTTAAAAATATTTACATGATATGGACAGTTACATGAATGCCCATGTTGTATAATTTGGATTTCTACGATTTGAATGGTTTGTATGATGTATATAATCTTCTCAACATTGCCATTTTTATATTATTCAGTAATAAATTAATATATATATATGCTTTACGCACAGATAATGAAGCTATTAATTGTACGTGAAACTATCAAAATTTACTGCCAAGCGCTTTCGGAACAGTTTAGTTAAGAGTGTGTAGTTGATTCTGTTTATTATAAGATGTTTATTTTGAATTTATTGGAACTGTCTTGGAAATTCTTTAGATTTTTCTTAAAAATTCACGGACATCTTAATAATTAATCTCTAGACCATATCTAGGTAAACACATACTCATTACCTAAATTAAAAAAAAAATACTTAGTCATTCTACAGTGAACCAGAAACTAAAGATAAGAACTAATACCATTATGAGAAAACATTTACATGAAATTGAGTTTTGGAAGGTGTTAATTATTATTTGTTTTTAAAAATATATATATTTTAATTTTTAATATTTAAATTGTATTTACATAAGTTATATTATTTTTTAAAAAAATGATAAACTGATAGCAATAGTATTATTAATTACAAAAGCAATAACATATATATATATATTAAAAGTAAAACTACGACATAATTAGGCTTTATGGAACTTTATATTTTTCGTTCAAAAAGTAGCTTCATTTCTATTAATAGATTATCTTTATTTTTTATATATTATTATTATCATCTCCTAGGGTTGTTCTTTCCATAGCAAAATCGATAAATTTAATTATCCAATCCAGAACCTTGTTATCCACATAAAAACATCTTTTATCAATATATTAAAATAAATGAAACAGCTAAATCTAAAATTTTTTTGGTTTATGATTAAAAGTCAATCAAAACTTTGTTTTCAGAAGCAAATATTTTTTATAACTATTTTTTAATAGAAAATAAAAAGGAAAGGATAGAAGACAAATCAAAATGTAGACTCGGTATTATTAAATAAATAAATAAAAAAAAAAGAGGGGAGAAATTAAATCTATGTTTAATGTAAATGTTGTTTTGTTTTTTTTAAAAAAAATCTCTAGTCTTTTTTTTCTTTTATAAAGAAAAATAATCTAAAATTACCGTAAATTTATATACGAAACATAAAGCATTTTAAACATTAATTTGTCTAGTTACAAAAAAGATCATTTCAATTTATTATAATAAAGATGTTTATAGTCTAAGATTTAAATAAAGAAAAAAATTTGAATTCAACTATAATCAAAGTAATTTCTAAATAAGTTTAGAACAGCTTCCTAGGAGTTAACTTTTAACTTCATCTTCTGGAAAATAAATATCTAGCATGTCTTGATAATTTATTAAGTTTTATGATGTAATTTTAAATATTGAGTTGTTAAATAAATTATTGCAACAAAATAACAAGCACTAGTTACCAAATAATTCTGTCCTATAACTGTTGATTAATGTTTTATTTCTAGTTTTTTAATAAGCTGGATTCAAGTATAAAATTAATATTTCTTAACAAACTTAGATTTCTTGTGATATCATGTTTATATTCAGAAATTAATCTATAAAAATTTAGTAATATGATAAGCTTATATTTTTACATCAAATGTAATACATTTATTCTTTCAAGCATAAACATATGATAACACTAGTAAAATAAAATTTTTCAGAGCAACAGATATTTCAAATAAAAACATATTTAGATCTATGCAGATATAACACCATTTCCAGTGTAGTTGTGAATGTTACAATGAATATTGCTATTTAAACCATTAAACATTACATGATCACTATTTCTTATGCTTGCTCTTAACTGTTATTAAAACAGACAAAACTCTCTATACATATTGCCACTCAGTGCAAGCCAGAGTAATCAATGGATGCCAGAAGTCTTGGGCATAAAATTCCTATCTAGTACCTACTCATCCATTATTCCCAGACCTTTTCTGGCTTGGGGCGTTTGTCAGTGAGGAGCCTTGGAACTGAGAAAACTACACCTAGATCTTCAGATCTAATGCAACAGCCACCTTTTACCTCTACTTAACTACAAAACTATGAAACTTAAAATTGAAAACAAACTGAGTTCAGACATATATGACTATATAAGCTGATGAGCTTGAATTGAAAATATTATGGTGTTTTCAATTTAAGTCTCATAGTTTTGTAATTAGGTAGAGGTAAAACGTGGTTGCTGGAGGGTTTCATTAGATCCTAATATCTAGGTGCAGTGCTCTCAGATCCAAGGCTCCTCACTCACAAAGATCACAAGCCAGAAACTAGTCTGAGAATATTGCATGAGTAGGCACTAGATAAAGATTTTATGCACAAGCCTTCTGGGATCCATTGATTAATCTGGCTTGTACTGAGTAGCAATACATATAGAGAGTTTTGCCTGTTTTTAATATTGTTATTTCTTAAATATTATTTTTGAATTGTTATGTTGTTACATCATATTATTGAATTGCTTTAATCAACCTGATAAGTTTGGATATGGTTTGAAGACTAATCTTTCAAGTCCTGAAATGAAATTATATGCTATATTAAAGAAAAATACTACAAACATTCTAATTTAAAGCATATGACAATAGATAAGCATTCTAATTTGTTGTAAAATATGTGAAATTTTACTCATGTTGATATTAAATATTGTATTACATGGCATTAGGAGGAAAACATAAATCATTTAAATGTTTGTTATTTTCCACCTTGTAAATCAAATAGTATCTTTTAAGCACAATAATTAGAATGTAGTGTTATCAGTTTATCAATATGTTGCATTTAAAGTTCAAATCCTTATATAACATAGATTATTAAATAATTAAGTGGTAAATAAATCAAATAAAATAGAAACCATCTTGATGTAAAAGATTGGAAATTTTGAATCCTATATTTCTGTTCAATTGTTGTTCAATGAATGACCTTGTTTGTGATTTTGTTTATTCTATCATACAGTCTAAAATTACAGCTTATAGATTATAAATTTGAGTAAATAATTATTTTTTTATCTAACCTGCATGATAAATATTTTTCTAAACCAATGAAATTTGTTATAAATATGTTAATCATAATGGCTCTTGAACATAAATACATTTTAGGTGGTTGGTAGTTACTTGTATTTTGACTGCTTAATATTTAATGCAAGAAAGAATCATAAAAGAACTCAAAATATCAGAAATATATGAAATGTTTATAGTCGAAATGCCACATCCCTTTGCATCTACAATAAAACAAGCACTGTTGTTTTTTATATAAAGCCAATAAAGACAGACAAAACTATTGAACAAAATAGCTTTCATATTAAGTTAGGATTTATGAAAACTTTGTTAAGGCAAATAGAAGTCTCTTCTGGCAAGATTAAAAAACAACAACAAAACTTTTAAAACTGCTTTCAATAAAAAAAAAAAAAAAATTAAAAATTGAGGAAGTAAGGAATGGAGATAAAAAAAACATTGCCTAATATATCTGAAAGTTTGTAAATATAGTATATTAAACTTGATAATATGTTGGACAATTTTCATCATCAATAATTTAATGTTTTATGTTTAAAAAATTTTAAACTTTATTTAAACTTTTCAAATATATAATAACCCAAGAACATGAGCTATTCTGAATGCTCAACTATTTTGTGCTCATTGTCATTCTTTACCTCACATTCAAACTCATGATTATTTGAGATTGAATGGATTTTATTTGAAAAGTTAACATTGACAATGGCAGATGCCATTTAATCAAAACATTAGGAATTAATCAAAACTAACACAAGGTTTAACCCAAAACCTATTATATAAATATATAATTTTCTATAGTAATTGATAGTTATCATTTGGTCCTATTATCTAGTAATATCAATTCGCAGTCAACAAAACAAATTCAAATGCATACCCAATGGTCTTAATGAAAAATACGGAAGACTTTCACTAAATGGTGTAATAAATGAGTGGATTTTTTAAAAAAAAACATTCATTCTTTTGGTATTTCTCAAATTCTTTTTTTAAAAAAAATGTTAGAATTTTTTTTTTTTTTGCAAATAAGAGCTGATATTAGATTATTCTGTGCAATTGGAAAGACTAGCTAGCTATTTTCACTCCTCACAAAGAAATAATCAATTTTGGATTTTAAAAACAGATGTGTTGAAGACTTTTTGACTTGTGGTTTAGTAGCTATATACTTTTTATAATAGGTAATCAGTTTCTAATATTTAAGATTGTTTTTCAAAATGAATCATTAAAAAGAGAAATCTGCAGAACAATTGGGAAAATGTGAGTTTATAGAAATACTCAACTGAGTTTTACTCAGCAGTATTATATTGATGCAAACAAGATTTATGATGTTTATATCGTTATCTCCAACAATTAGATAATTTACAGAAAGAGTAAATGACTTCAAATTAGATATCTATTATTTTATTATATTTGTTTATATTCTATAAAACCTTTTGTTTGTGTGTGTTTGAATAATAGAAATATTAAATTGATTTAATGTACAATGATCATTTTTTGGCTCAAATGACTAAACAATTGATAAATCTTTCCTAAAACTCTCTGCAAATATTTTTCACAATTAAGTTTATTGTATAAATCTTCATTGAAGTTTTTCAGTTTTCAGCCAGATCTCGATAACATTTTTTAAGAATATTTTTATCAATTATAAAGATTATTTATTTAATAACTTATCACATTATATGTTTGAAAACCATATAACACACTTGTACATATGTGTGCTAAACATATCTAATTTGTTTTATAATGTAAAATTTTTGCATTTTCAAGTTCTGTAAATGACTTATAAACATGCCCTTTTGTTTATTGTTAATTTTGTTTCATTTTGTAAATCAGAACCACCACTCTTCCAAATATACATACATTTTATATATTTGGTTAATTTTTTTCTTTTCCAAAAATGATTATTTATGTTTATTCATGTTTATATATAATTTATTTTTTTCTTCTTCTTCCTTTTTTTTATGTATTGATTTCTAATTTTACATATCATACCATTTACAACATTACTTAAATGCTTTAACAATACTATTTTTTATATCAAAACTTTATTTTTATGGTTCTGACTGTCCTGTAGTTATCATCAGAGCTAAAATATATAAATATATAATTATACAATTAATACATTTAATACGTATATTTATATACATAATTAAATGCACAAAGAAAGCATACATTTATACCTGACCATTATAAATAATCATTTCCCATTTTGTTACTTTACTCTTAATTAATTTTGTCAACATTTATTTTATATTACTTTATTTTATTGGCTGCAGAACAGTTGAAATTTTAAGAATAAAGTTTTGATATAAAAATACTATTGTTAAAGTGTTGAAGAAAGTTATAAATGGTATTATACATAACATAATTTGTATGTTTTGGCTTTTTCATTTAACATATCCCATGTAAATTTAGGTTTCTTTATTTTTTCAATAATTGGTAAATCAATTACATATCCTTTTAATGCAAATTAATTTTTTTTTTCATAGGTGACTTTAAATTATAATAAATATTTTTAGAAGGTTAATAAATTTACAAACTATTTTATAAGATTAAAGTAATGGTTAGTACTAAAAAAGATATTCCAAAAGCCAATAATGGTCATCTAAAGATTGTTTGCTATTTTTTTTTGACTTCCATTGCAGTAAGGTGATTGATAATACATTTTATAAGGTAGTCCTAATTTTTCAAAATTTAATTAGTTTATCATTCAAGTAGTTATTCTTAACTTTTTATTTATTTAATTATTTTATTTAGATATTAAGATTTATGGCACAAAAGCTAATTACAACAAAAATTTTCATATTCTGTTTCACATTACTTTATGTAAGTTACAACTATAAAAAATGGTGTGTTTGCTTTATATTCTATATCTTCATGTAATATGATAAGGCCTGTAAATTTCTTAAAGTAAATTACTAGTATATCCAATAATTTTTCCTAATTATTTCATTATTTCCAGGTTTTTATTTCTCTTCACTTTATTTGTTGCTCTTTTTTAATTTCTTAATAAATAACATATTATTTTCTTTACTATAATATAATTGCACAATTTCATTGATCTCTTTTCCAATACTGAAAAATATTATTTATTAAAATTTGCATTTAAAGAATTTATTATGATAGTCTAACTAATTATCAATTTAAAGACTCATTTTTGCTGAATCTCTGTTATTTTCTGTTAGGTGAGGGACCAGCACGGATTCAAACCCACTCTCTAAGCCCCAGATCAAACACTTAATGAATAACATATAGTGATGGCACATAAGAATTAATCTTAATCTGGCCGACTAGCAAAGCTGAGCAAAACAATGAGACATCTATTAACTATGACTATATTAAAATATACATAAGCATGGTTGTAATATGTGGAAGTGGAGGAAAAAAAATTCAAACTACTCAAATAAGTTAGACAATAAAATATATTTTAATATACTGACAAATTATTATAAATTTATAAATTAATTATATACATTAGTGTGTGTGAATGAGCAAATGGTCTACCAAGCGATAGAGAATTACATAGTGTCATTCATGCTATTATTTCTCATATGCACTTTATTAACTAAATAATATATTACAAATAAACACACATCTTTGGTGGGTCCAATATTAAGATGCCAATTGAATATTAGAAAAAATTCACATAAAATTGTTATTAACACTTTGGATTACGGTTCTGAAACATGGTGATTAACACTATTTAGGGGAGCATTCTGGCATTCATTACAGATATAAGATAAAATATTTTCATGCCATTACAGTCATGAAAATAAATAAAATACATTTGAAAACATTTTATATTTATCTTTTAATCAATGTACATTAGAGAGTAAATCATTTCAACAATGTAACATTTGTAAGAAATGTTTTGTAAATTTCTGCTTAAGTTTATGTCAAAAATGTTTGAAAGTCATTGTACCAAATTCCTAAATTTTTTCTGAATAAAATCTACATTTTTGTTAATCTAAATCTTAATTAAGTAGATTTTGTTAGTACAATGACTGATAAACTTAATATGCTTGTTGTTGTTTTTTTTTAATTAGCAAATCAACCCTTGGGGCATGTTCATACAGAGTTATAGATTTTTTCTCCAAAGCAGACACCAACCTCAGAGAAACAGTTAGAGCCTTTGCATGTGGCAGTTGTCACTGTAGATTCAATCCTATAGATAAAGATCAGAACACATAAATAGTGGAAAATTTGATAAGGATTATGATTGAGTTTTATTGAGAATGGTTCACTGAAGAGTGTAGTTCAGATTCAGTACATCATGATTAAAGAATGACTGGCTAAAAAGATCAACCCTTGCTTTCCAGAGCTCTGTCCCACCAGCCCATCCATGCCTTTCCAGTGCTTTAAACATCTAGGCAGAGACTGTCTGTGTCGAGGAAGCCTGAAATGATCTGACTGTATTAACTGCCTGTTTCAAGCCATGGAATGCCTACTCATTGATTCTGAGGTAACGTCCAATTCGCACAAGCCATTGATTACATTTTACTTGTTTACCAAATTAATATATATATATATGTGTGTGTGTGTGGTGTTTATATGGCTTGGTTGAAAATGCATCTTTTAATTTTATTAAATTTAAAATATCAATTCTTATTAAATTATACATTATTTTGATGTGGCAAATTAAATTAATTTTTGTTGTTTTATTTAGAATATTTGATTTACTGAAATTTCCAAGTACAAAATTCAATGAGCTATTAACTTTACATTCTCTCCCTCTTATTTTTCCAGTCAAAATCATTGCAGGAGACTTACTTCCCATAAACTAATTAATAGAAAGCTTGTTTAGTTTTTTATATCATATATAAATTTATTTTGAATGATTTATTTTAAAAGTATCTTACGATTGCCTCCAATTTAAAATAGCCCTGTAATTATTTCTGAAAGAATAAAGAATTTTAGTGAATCAATTAAGTAAAATCTATTATAGTGTTTTGTCAGTATATGTTTCATACATATATTTTTATTTGTCAAAAAATAGTAAAAAAAATTCGATGTATAATTTATTATGCTTTATATTGTCAAACTTCATCAGAAGTGAGTTTGATATTCAATGCCCCATCTATGTTAATTAAAAGTCTTATTTTGTAATCTTTCATAAACTATTTAATAACTTTATTGATAAATGAAATATTTGTAAAGTGTGGAAAACACCTTATATTTTAATTCATGACTTTTTCTTTTATATTATGTTTTGTAATCTGTTCAGTAATTGCCTAAGGCCTCTGGGATTTTCCATCATGTTAGGGAGCCGATTATTTTAATCAGGAATAAGTTATTAATTTTGTTAGTGATACACTATCTATCTATCTATCTATCTATCTATCTATCTATCTATCTATCTATCTATCTATCTATCTATCTATCTATCTATCTATCTATCTATCTATCTATCTATCTATCTATCTATCTATCTATCTCTCTCTCTCTCTCTCTCTCTCTCTCTATTATATATATATATATATATATATATATATATATATAAGGCATTAATGTTTTTATAGCTACAACCATTCATTTATTATTTTGCTTTGCTACTTACTCATCAGGACCTTCAGAAATTTAACTATGACCAGTCCAATCTTTCACACTCCCTCAAAGTAGACGTAGTTCATACCAAGGGATCCATTTTCAGGCATTGCTATTTAAGATGTGTATGGGAAGTCTAGCACATCAAAAATATTTTGTTATTATTCAGAGACATGCTTTGGCTGGAGGGCCAACATTTCTCTTATCTACCTGTACATATCAGGAATTTCCTTTAGCAAAGCCACGCAGAGTTTCATAACAGACCTCATTTATTTTTGTTGTAATCTATAATAGCATATTGCCTTCTTCATTATTTTATATCTTTATTTAGCAAACCTGAAATGCTCTCTGCCATGATGGCATGCCCTTCACAAACAAATTTCGTAATTAATTAAATCTGACTGTATAATTGTCAATTATTTATTTAAGAACTATTTTGCTTCCCACACTCATTATATACAAATGATTTTAAATGTATTAGTGTTTTAAATGCCCATCTTTCAAGTCTTGTAAAAAAAATATATATATATATATATATATATATATATATAAAAGTCTTGTAATATATATTTCAAGTCTTGTAATATATATATATATAACAGATTTGTTTGTAATATCTTGAAGAGGGCTAATAATATTTTATTGCTGATTGGTTTTGGCTGACCAATTAACAAACTTTTACATTGTTTGTCAAAGCCACATCAAAACGAATTAAAGAAAATAACCAAGTTGTATAAAAAAAGACTACTTATTTTGTACTAAATTCCTATAATATTGTTATTTTAAATAAGCTTAGTTTGTCATCACTCCCAATCTCTAAGATTAATTACTCTATTTATTTAAATATTTCCTTGATTTAAATTCACTTCTTTGTAATGTTGCCAGAAAGAATTATCATTATTATGGTTCAAACCATTAGTAATCGATCAAATCATATCTGTACCATTCTGCAATCATCAGAATCCATTAAATCATTGATTTTTCATATAAATCCTTTATTATTTTGAGTCTCTACATGAACCATGACCTCCAGCTGGGACGGAATAAAACGAAGCACTGCTAGTGTCATCACAAATGTTATCCATTAGTCAGAGAGGCAATAGTTTAGGCAAATAGGTTAGGATTCATCCTTGTCCTGACATATATATCTTGTGCATGGTTGGATTCAAGGTACTTTTGCTTGGATTATTGGTCTTGTTGAATGAATACACGATTTTGACCGGCACAGAGGCTTATGTCAGCACCACAAACTTATTTGTATTATTATTTATTTTGCTTCATGACCCAGTTTTAATGCTCTAATATTAAAATTGTGCTCTGCTTAATACTGGTTAAATTTATTTCAATCATATACAATCTCACTGTGTAATTTATATATCTATTTAAGAGTATATGCCTTGGCAAAAATAAAGCGTTCGTCTTACTATTGTTAAAATAATTTTTCATTAAATATTTGTCATAGATTCAAATATAATCAAATGTTTTCAAATGTATTTTATTTGTTTTCATGACCGTAATGGCATGAAAATAATTTATCTTATATCTGTAATGAATCCCAGAATGCTCCCCTAAATAGTGTTAATCACAATGTTTCATAACCATAATCCAAAGTGTTAATAACAATTTTATGTGAATTCTTTCTAATATTCGATTGGCATCTTAATATTGGACCCACCAAAGATGTATGTTTATTTGTAATATATTATTTAACTAATAAAGAGCATATGAGAAATAATAGCATGAATGACACTATGTAATCCTCTATTGCTTGGTAGACCGCTTGCTCATTCACAAACACTAATGTATATAATTAATTTATAAATGTATAATAATTTGTCAATATATTAAAATATAATTTATTGTCTAACTTATTTGAGTAGTTCGAATTCCTTTTCCTCCCTTCCACATATTACAGCCATGCTTATGTATATTTTAATATAGTCATAGTTAATAGATGTCTCATTGTTTTCCTCACCTTTGCTAGTTGGCCAGGTTAAGATTAATTCTCATGTGCCATCACTATATGTTATTCATTAGGTGTTTTATCTAGGGCTTAGTGAGTGGGTTTGAATCCAGGCTGGTCCCTGACCTAAATCTTGGGCTTGACTGGGTTTGAAGTACATTTTGTGAGTTCCAGCTCATGTTAGATGGAGAAACATGTTTTGACTGGTACATAGGATTTTTTTTTTTCGGGTTTGATGATAAATTTATATTTCCTATAAAATTTTCTAAATCTTTATAATATATTTAAACTAATTTTATAAATATTTTCTCTGATTCTTTTTTTATCTTATTATTGTACTTTGCCTTATACTGCTTTCTAAAAATTTCAATGTGCTCTTTTGTTTTTCACAATACAATTTTTCTGTTCAAATTTCAATCTTTATTTTTTTTTTATTATCCAATATTTTTATTGTTTGAAATTTTTATTGAAATTTTTAACTCTTAAATTAATTCTTTTTTTTTTATTGATATGTTGATTTTTTTTCTACTTCTGTGATTTTCATCAGCTAAAATGATTATTTAATTTTCCAAAGTTCAGTGTTATGTTTGGCTTCATGAAGGAATGAATTTGCTATTTTACTATTCATCATCGACTATTTTTATTTTATTTTCGAATTTTTATTTTTTGATCTCTAAGATTATCTTTTGCTATTCTTTTAAAGTTGAGAGTTGAAAATTATCATATTTTAAAAGCTTTTCACTAACTTTTATTTTTATTTTTTTACAAGTCATATTGATATATAATTTGTTCTCATTCTGTATCATTATTTCCAATTTCACCCAATTGATATCATGACTTAATAAAATACATTGTGAATAGTTTGTTTCAGTTTCTATAAAACTTTTATTTCATTATCTTCATTATTGAATCTATAGAACACATTTTTACATTATTATTATTATTATGTTTTAAATATTTAATTTAAATATAACTGCCATTTTTGTGCATTAATTAATTTAAATCTAATCAATAAATCTTTTGTCTTTTTATCTAGAAGAAATTGACATCAGTTTTGTGCATTAAATTATTTCCAGACAATATGCTCTCACAACCACCCAACTCCTCTCAGGTATTAAAGCTTACTTCACCTAGTGCAAGAATGTGACATTTATATATATCCATTCTATTTCAGTGTACCAAGTGTTCATAAATTTTCAATTGCTCAAGTTCCCTGAATCAACAATTGCGAGAAAGTCAAAAATTAAAAGGAAGATGAAAAAAAATGAATGATTACATTGAACTACATTTATTAATACAAGATCAGGCCTAATCAATGGATCAACAAAGGTTTTATTTAGTAATTGATTTTCATATTTTCCAAACTATACTCTTAGAGCCTATAATCTCAATTCTGCAATTAGTCTAGAGAGGTGATCTATTTCAAGATGGCCTATTGCCAACAATCTAAGTGTTTAAAAATAGTAAAGAAATTGAAAAGTGATAGACACAATACAGAGAAAAAATTCTGTTTACATCAGAAACAATTTGTAAATCTTGACAAATCAATATCTTAAACTATAGCAGAAAAATACAGTTAGTAGGTGATTGCCTATTGGTTAGTCACAGTTAACCCACATTTCATTATCCATCAATTGTAGATAACTAGTTCATTCAATATCTGACATAATCCGAAAATACTCCTTAAAATAAAACAAAAAAACTAATTCAAAATAATTATCATAAATAAAAAAACATCTATGTCTGACTATCATTATTAGTCATTTTGTTTCTGAAAAAAATCTAAGCCATTAAAAATGTATTTTAAGAATTTTCATATATTCTAATTATAGTCGTTCTTTCATTTTTGCCTAAATTATGCCGGCTAAAAATCATGTCACACTTGTTTATTTATATTCAACATATACTGTTAGAAACAGTAAAATACTTTTCCTATTTATTTTGAATACAATTAATATTACGTTTATAAACAAAATAATTATGTTTTATTTTTACAATTTATTTTTGCTTTATCACCATTGCAATGGACTATTTTCGATTTTACATTTACTTCTACATCTTTGAGCAATTCACGAAAGTTGATGAATTAACCAGATTTTAGAAGATAAAAGTGTTTAATCTTATAAATGGTAGGCTCATAACTGAAGATTCCAAGATTAATTATTATCTGTCTAAAACAAAAATAAAAACATTTCAGATCAAAGTAAATGAAAGTAACTATTTAATGTTCAATCCTTTGTTGAGATGTCCAAATATCACACTATGTCACAAGCGATTACCACAGTAATAATCATTAATAAAAAAATCAGTCTGACTCCTCTGGTGTCCAGTTGTCACATAACATTCTGTGTGAGAAAAAAATCAATTATTTTTATTAATTTTAAAATGGTTTTAATTTAATTTATTCCAACCAATCATTAAGATTCAATATATAAATATTTATCTGCAACATCGTAATTATAGTAATAAATTACATAATATACAAAATGTATTTTTTCTGTTAAAACATAGCTAACCAATATTCTAAATAGAAAAATAAAATTAAACCAAATTACTGTAATATTTTTATTGTTTAAGATAAATAAAGTTTTATAAGAAGAAATGTATTTGAAAATCTTTCTACATGTACGAATTATAGTAATTCTCAATATAAAAATATATTTTCCAGATTTTCTGTAATTTAAGAAGAGTCTAACACAGTGATTACAGCATCTACCTGCTATGCCTGTATGAAAAATATTTAGGACATAATTAAAATACTTTTCACAAATAACTGATCCATAATCAATTAATTAGTCATCAAGCCAGAATTAGTAACTGATTAGTTAGAGTATCCATATCAATGTATTCATAATAAGATGTAATCTTCTTCATGACAAGAGAGAATTGATATACTTCTGTAAATGCTAAATTAATGATATATATTATTCATTCTATAATATGTCTTAAAATTTTCTATTGCAATATTAAAATTCAAAATTGCTTTTGCCTTTATCTTATATAACATCTATTAAACAATAATGGTAGCATTAAAAAGTCAAGGTTCATAGCATAAAAATTAAAAGATTCTTAAGAAAAAACATTTAAAATTTTCTGCTGTATTGAATCACTCAGGTAATAGTTTAAAGTATTTGAAAAATCTATCAATGCACTATATCTGAAAGATGCTAATAGCTTTTGTGATACATCATAAGCCCAAACAATTCTATGTGACAGTATTTTTACAAATATGTCAACCATATTGAATATTAAAACTGTATATGCTTCTCAATAAAAAGTTACATTTATTTGACTGGAAATGCAACTTCAAAATTATGCTTAGATTTCATTTTCTAAAGTTACATGAAAAAAATAGTATTTCAAAGAGTGTTAATAATACTATATCATTAAATCATTTTGAAAAAAAAAACATGTTCCTCAATAAATTCTTGTATATAACTTTGATGATTTATATACTGGATACATATCAATGTTTAGTAAGTTCTAAATTACTAAAATACTTATTGAAGTAAATTACTCCTCTTAGTTAAAAGAAAGACCTTTCTTGAGATGTTTTGTGTTATAAAATTGAATGATTTATTGCTTGGAATTTATAAAAAATTCAAACACCAGAAGTGTGGATTTTGCCATGATTCACAGATCATGAGATCCAAAAACCACATAAAGATATTTCTGTAAATTGCAATTTATTTTATTGCAGCTTCCTAATAATAAAACTATTCACATTTATTATAGTATCAACAATTTTATAACATCTGTATATCAAAATGTAAATGCAGCTGAGATGAAAACCTTAAAGAATATCAAAAAAATGACTAGTAATAATTAATAGCTTCAATTTACATAATATTTAATATAAAACATTGTGTCTTAATCTCAATATTTGTAAAAGCTAATAATTGTAAAAACCTATCCAAAGTTTAGGCGTGATTACATTAGGAATGATTGCAGAAAAACTGATAAAATCGAATCTCAATCTTTACTTATTACAAGAAATGGGACTAAGAATAATGATTATTATTCTAACAATTAATATCATAAAGATTATTAAAAGATCAATATAAGTTCAAATTATTAGTACAGCAATACAAACTCATAATAGAATTTTAATGTTGTCCTGTGAGGATATTTCTCAGTTTAATTTATGACTAATATAATATAGCAAAAATTCTAGATTTTGACTTAGAATCAGGAGATCAATCTCTAATTCCCAAATGTCATCTATTTTAAGTCAAAGATTTATAACTTTTCTCATTATTTCGTGATTAAATAATAGACTGTAAGTTGAGAAAAAAGATTTCTGATACAAACTAAAGTTAATCACAAGTTACAGATATCCGACTACCAATATTCCAAGGTGATAGAAAAACTGAAACAGTTGTGTCACTAATATATATATATATATATATATATATATATATATATATATATTTGACTAATATATATATATATATATATATATATATATATATATATATGCTTGTCTATTATCACCTAAGTAATTAGCTTAGGAAAAAAATGATTATAATGCAAAAGAAATGTTTTCACAAAAGTAGCGTAAGACTACTAGTCATGAAATGCTTTTATTGCTATTTAAAAATTGATATGGGTTCATGATTAACAATTTGATTCTGGAGTGATAAGAAAAGTTTATTGTTGGTAAATGCAAATAAAATGTAAGTTAAATAAAAGATTTATTAAATAAATTTGTTTTTTCTTCAATATGTATATCATAAACATGAATTCTTGTAAACCATATTAGAATTTATAAACTCACAATATCAAAGTATGATAAACAAATATTTGTCTAGGATCAAGCACACTGCTGAGGCCAGCTATGGACTTATGTTGCATTTTTTGTCATTATAAAATAAAAAAGATACTAATAAATGTAAGTTGGATCCAATTTAAAAATAACAGACATAACATTGCTATTATAATATCATATTTATAAAATATCAAAGTTTATTATATGACATTTAGCAACTCATATTCATGTAGTTGTTTAAGTAGATGTGAAAACCCCATTTGTGTTATTTACTATTTATATTTTCAGAATAATTTACCTATTTAATTATATAACAAATTAGCATTCCTTCTTGCAAAATATAGTTTTATAATAATTCCTAATAATCATAACAATTATTACTTTGTTATTTAGTATACTGTTCATACTGAAGATAAAACAGAGTTATGGAAGGGAGTAGTTTAAATTTTAGAACCAAATAACATATTAATGACAACTATTGATTTTGATTTAAAATACAATCATCACACTTTTTGTACTACATATTTATATATGTGTATACCAAAATAAAAACTAAACCATACAGCATGACATATACTTTCTTTATATATAAAAATGTTAATTAACTTACTTTTCATTAACAGTTTGTGGATTTTTGATAGAAAATATAATGCACTCTGAGTAAAAATCACATAGTAAGGAGAGAACACAAACTCTCCTCAGTTCGTGCCTTTTAAGAATAAATAAAATGAATAACAATAAATGCTATGGTAAATTTCCAAAACCATTCCAAAGCCATAGAACCATTGGATTACCATGAATCACAGTGTTTATAAATGGACAAATAAAATGAATAACAATAAATGCTATGGTGAATTTTCAAAGCCATCAAACTATTGGATTTTCCATGAATCACAGTGTTTATGAAAGGAATAGTTGGATATCATCTAACAGTTACAATTTCTATTGAATCCTATGTCTTTATTTAACATTATGAGAATATTAAAAAGTCACTATGGGAGAATGGAACCATAAGCTGAAGTTCAATGCTGAACTTGATAATGAATACCAATAAGTAAATATTCTCAAAAATTATCTAATAAAATAACTTTTATTTATTTTAATCAAAGAAATAATAGTAACACTGGTAGATATCTGTCTAATTTTTCTTTGTTTTAATAATTTAAATTATTAATTCAGTCAGTTTATTATTTGATATATATATATAATTATTAAAAGCAGTCACTTATACCATACCAATATCTATAACAATAAACAATTTCAAACTTGTCAATGCAACCTTCTTTTAAAAATAAAGATGATATATAGGGGATTTGAACACAGATTTTCAAGTCCCTTCAGTTATCAGCTCTATCACCTATAGCCAATATACATGACACCAGAGATGTGGAAAAAATAAATGATATTTAGTATACATATTTCATACTGAATCAGCATTCATCATTTTGTCCAGATTATCATCTCCCACACATGTAAACTCCAGGTATATATATATAATGCTTGGATTTATATATATATATATAACTCATAAAACAAATAAATAAAACTTAAGTTGATTATTGACACAATTCAATACTAAAAGCTTTATATATATATATATATATATATATATATATATATATATATATATATATATATATATATAAAATAAACACACACACACAAATGTGCAGTACATGAATATATTTCTATTGTCATACAAAATACAATAAGATATTAAAGTTTCCAGTTGTATAAAAATACTATAAATGATTAAAATTGTGCATATATATGCGTGTGTGATGAATTGCAGGCACATACTGATATCTTCATCATATGGTATTTTTGATTTGTCACAACAAAATTATTAATTTTATAATATGCAGTTAATTCTTGATCTAACTTACATGTTGTGCACAGAGGAATGCATGTGCACACCTGACATTTATTTCCTATATTTTAACTTGAGACAATAGTATTTCTCCAAATTAATTCAATACTGAAAGTATATAAAATTCACACATATACATGGGTATACAAAAATATAGATGATATAAATCAAATTCTATCATAATAGTTTACTCTTAGTTTTCATTTTTTTTTTTAAATATCAGTGTATAAGGTCCTTTTTTTTTCTTAAAAAAATACCAACTTTTTTTTCTTTTAAAAGTATAATGTCATTTTTTGTTTAACAGTTACTTGTTGATTGATTATTCAGATACATGTTTTAAAAATAATACTCTTGTAAGATTCTTTTAATTGAAACTAACCTCTTTTCTTCCAAGTCATAAGCTTGTGGTTAAGACCTGTAGAGGTTCCTAATATCACAATTTTACATGCATATTCTTGAGGTTAAAGCCTTAGTAAATATTACTTACTTGTTTTAAGTTATATCACTATTGCAGGTTGCCATTAATCAATACATCTTTAAATTTAAAAACATAGGTTTAAAAAATATCTTTTTAACAAATATTTAAATAATTTCCTTACAATATATATATATATAAATCATCTATGTCGTTTCTTTTAGACATGTGACTCAAACAAATTATTCATTTACTTTACTTTAATTTATGATAGAATGACAGCCTGTTAAGCTAATTGTGCAGATGCTGTGAGAATGTTATTAATAAATGAATACCTTTGAACAACCACATGATATAGTATTTATATAAGAGTAAAAAGGAATCTCTTACCCTTATGACTCAAATGTTTATATATGAGCAAATCTAAAGTAGTTGTAACGAAGGCATGACTACATAATAGTCACTTTAAATTACTATATATAATGTCTGTATGAATGATGCCGGTGAAATTTTCTAGAATTTACTAAACGCCACTCTAAATGAAACTAAATCATATACATGAATAAGCATTTATTTTATAACGTCTTGCATACGATTATAATTACGATAGAATGACAGCCTGTTAAGCTAATTGCACAGACGCTGTGAGAATGTTATTAATAAATGAATACCTTCGAACAACCACATGATATAGTATTTATATAAGAGTAAAAAGGAATCCTCTTACCCTTACGACTCAAATGTTTATATATGAGCAAATCTAAAGTAGTTGTAACGAAGGCGTGACTACATAATAGTCACTTTAAATTACTATATATAATGTCTGTATGAATGACGCCAGTGAAATTTTCTAGAATTTACTAAACGCCACTCTAAACGAAACTAAATCATATACATGAATAAGCATTTATTTTATAACGTCTTGTGTACGATTATAATTACGATAGAATGACAGCCTGTTAAGCTAATTGCGCAGACGCTGTGAGAATGTTATTAATAAATGAATACCTTCGAACAACCACATGATATAGTATTTATATAAGAGTAAAAAGGAATCCTCTTACCCTTATGACTCAAATGTTTATATATGAGCAAATCTAAAGTAGTTGTAACGAAGGCGTGACTACATAATAGTCACTTTAAATTACTATATATAATGTCTGTATGAATGACGCCGGTGAAATTTTCTAGAATTTACTAAACGCCACTCTAAACGAAACTAAATCATATACATGAATAAGCATTTATTTTATAACATCTTACGTACGATTATAATTACGATAGAATGACAGCCTGTTAAGCTAATTGTGCAGATGCTGTGAGAATGTTATTAATAAATGAATACCTTCAAACAACCACATGATATAGTATTTATATAAGAGTAAAAAGGAATCTCTTACCCTTACGACTCAAATGTTTATATATTATAATCGTACGCAAGATGTTATAAAATAAATGCTTATTCATGTATATGATTTAGTTTCGTTTAGAGTGGCATTTAGTAAATTCTAGAAAATTTCACCGGCGTCATTCATACAGACATTATATATAGTAATTTAAAGTGACTATTATGTAGTCACGCCTTCGTTACAACTACTTTAGATTTGCTCATATATAAACATTTGAGTCGTAAGGGTAAGAGGATTCCTTTTTACTCTTATATAAATACTATATCATGTGGTTGTTCGAAGGTATTCATTTATTAATAACATTCTCACAGCGTCTGCGCAATTAGCTTAACAGGCTGTCATTCTATCGTAATTATAATCGTACGCAAGACGTTATAAAATAAATGCTTATTCATGTATATGATTTAGTTTCGTTTAGAGTGGCATTTAGTAAATTCTAGAAAATTTCATTGGCGTCATTCATACAGACATTATATATAGTAATTTAAAGTGACTATTATGTAGTCACGCCTTCGTTACAACTACTTTAGATTTGCTCATATATAAACATTTGAGTTGTAAGGGTAAGAGGATTCCTTTTTACTCTTATATAAATACTATATCATGTGGTTGTTCGAAGGTATTCATTTATTAATAACATTCTCACAGCATCTGCGCAATTAGCTTAACAGGCTGTCATTCTATCGTAATTATAATCGTACGTAAGACATTATAAAATAAATGCTTATTCATGTATATGATTTAGTTTCGTTTAGAGTGGTGTTTAGTAAATTCTAGAAAATTTCACCGGCATCATTCATACAGACATTATATATAGTAATTTAAAGTGACTATTATGTAGTCACACCTTCGTTACAACTACTTTAGATTTGCTCATATATAAACATTTGAGTCGTAAGGGTAAGAGATTCCTTTTTACTCTTATATAAATACTATATCATGTGGTTGTTCGAAGGTATTCATTTATTAATAACATTCTCACAGCGTCTGCATAATTAGCTTAACAGGCTGTCATTCTATCGTAATTATAATCGTACGCAAGACGTTATAAAATAAATGCTTTTACTTTAAGTTATAAATTTAAAAGCCATTTCAAGAATTTTAAATGAACCTACCAGATATATATATATATATATATATATATATATATATATATATATATATATAGAGAACATATATATATATATATATATATATGTTCTCTGTGTATAGCTGAAACAGAATACTGAAGCAATGGATCTGTAGACCAGATCCATGCTTCACATCTTTCTATATTGCTAGACTAGGATCAAACCAGATCTAGGTGTGTTACGATGCTTATAAACTTTCTGTCTGCCATTTTAAGTACATTTAAATTTTAGTCCAGCAAATAAATGATTAAAATATCAATTTTTTATTTTTTATTTAAAATGTCGGTAAATAAAAATGAATAATTTTCTAGTTCTGAAAGGTTAATATTTGGAGCAACCTTTGTTTTGTTGAGATGAAACCATTTTTTATTATTATGTATTTTTCAAAATATTTGTACATACACAGTTTAGATGTGGGGAGATGCTAAATTCAAGCAAGAGATTTTGTTTAGTCATATTATTTCATTTTTAAAGAGTGAAAGGAAAGGGGTTTACAAAATTATATCCATGCTAAATAATTAAGAAAGTAATAGAATGTTAATTGAAATATTAGTGGGAATTTATGTTGAAGGGAGAGATGTGTCACTTATAAAAGGATATTTGTAATAATAATAATTAATGCTTACTTTATTCTTGTTGGTCTGATCTTAGTCAATCTGTATAACATTTGTGTAATCTTTATAGCTCAGCACAATTATATAGATAAATTCTAAAATCTATTCTCCAGTACTCATATTTTGCCTTGCCAGCATTTTCTCTTGATTATTTGTCTTTTAAACCACCTTTATGATCACTAGATCAGAATTAGACCACGTGATAATTTCATTGGCCATGAATTTTTTTATCAGGATATGAAATATAAAATGGGAAGAAGCAGGGCAAGCTGAGCTTAGCTAGCCTTGGTGATTCTCATACTTTCACCTAAAATATTTTAGGTATGCTAATGGCACAGACCATTCTTTTTTTATTGCTTGGTGTTACTGGAATGGGGCAGGTGAATTGAGTCTACACTGGTAATGTAATATTGGATGCCAGATTTGTTCACTCTCTTTTATTCTGTGCACATCATGGTAGATTGACTATGATCTGATTAATTCCTGTTTTAAAATCTTAAAATATTTATTTGCGAATACCGCGATTCATTTATATTTTAAATGTGTCACTCTCTTCAAAACCAATTCCTAAATATGAGTTAATTATTTCTCTCTTAAAATTAATTTCACTTATAATAAAGTTATGTTTAAAATATTTGTTTCACATATCTCAGACTTTGATGAGCATCTTCCATAAAATGCTAATTGTTTACATTTGCTAGATTGACATATGAATTATATACTGCTCCCTTACTCGAGGCATAAATAATGACAGAATAGAAATTTATATTAACTAACTTATGAAATAAAAACAGAGAGACATTAGATAAATTATACCAATGTTTTATTATATATATATATATATATATATATATATATATATATATATATATATATATATATATATATATATATATATATATATATATGTGTGTGTGTGTGAATTTAAGCTACCTGTGGTTTGCCTCAATTCATTTCATTCTAAAATTATCTTTTCTAATTAATTATTGTGCTGCTATCTGATGACTCAAGGTCACATACATACTATTCTTATATTTAAGTTAATGGATAGGTCTAATTAGAATTAATATTAAAGTTAGATGTTAAAATTAGTTGAGGTTCATGCTCCACCATTGATGATGGTGAACTGGAGTGTAGAAAAGATTAATTGCTTGTCTCAAAAATGTTGTTAATTAGTTGGCAGATTTAGAGAGTGGGTAAACAGGGCAGAATCCATAAGTATTCTTTATCTTTGATATTGTGTATGGTTAGATTTGAGGTACTTTTACCCAGGCTGTGAATCGTGTTGAGTTAACATACAATTTTGACCGGTACAATACATATAATCAATTCTTCATCCACTGATGGTTTCTCTTGATGGTAAACAGTCCAGGATTGTCATAATCAGGAAGATATAATCAAGCTTATGTTTACATTAATTTGGTTCCATATATATTTCAGATCATCCAGCTGTCTTATCCACATTTAAGGCTATAGAGACAGAGAAGTGGGTTTTCCTTCTAGGTACATCTAAACTCCCCCAGTGAATCAATAAAGTGCTGCTGAATCTCTTGCCTTGACTTCAGCTACACCTCATCCATAATAGCTATCTGTATAACTCTGGAAATCAGCTGCTACTCTACCAATTGCTTCTCAAAATATTAAAAGAAGACTTGCAGTTGGCCAATTTGGCCACTGTTACTCAAAAATATTAATGCCAACTCTGAATTGATTATCAATTTGTATCAGCCCTTTTTATAAGAGTAATCTGAGGTGATAAAAACACCTTAATTAAAAACAGGGTTTTTTTTCTATCTAATCCTTATCTTGATTAAAACAATTTTAATCAAAAGCTACTCTTAGATTTCTACTAAAATATCATCTACATAGTTTTACTCTTTTCAAATCACTTTTAATTAAAAGCTACATTTTGAATTTTTTAATCTATAAAGATTTTTAAAAATAGATAAAGAAATGTATACAAGCATTATTTTAAAAATAAATCATGCTTGTTTTTAAATTCAACATTAGAATACAGTATTAATTTATTTATCTGACCTTTTCAAATATTTATTTATAACAAAGTTTTATTTTAAATCCAGAATTATGTAATTCTTTTACTGATTATTTTATTCCAGGAAAGTAAAAAAAATATCTACTAAAAGTTTTGTCCGTGTTTGTTTTTATTTTTACTTTAATTTATATATATATGCACACAGCAACATAGTTGTGTGTGCATATATATATATATATATATATATATATATATGCACACACAACTATGTTGTTGTGTGCCATGTAACCAAACAGTTACAATATATATATATATATATATGGAAGCATTAAGAAATATATTAAAAAAATAATTAAAGGATGTGTATTTTAAAAAATAAATAAATAAAAACACAAGTTCTTATTTATATAGCTGTTTTAATATTTGAAGTTGATGACTGGTTTTCATCAGTAAATACTGCCAAATGACTTCATTCAAAAACTAAATCTTAACAATTATTTTCATTTGCATATCTGATAAAGTAAATATATACATATGTTAGTAATCTTTTTAGGAGAGTTTAACCAATCAACTGCTGATCTATTGTGATAAATATCTTACTTATTTTTATTTATTTGTTTAAAAAATCTTAAACTATTTTTTCATCAAACTTTGCAAGTAATTTATATATAAGATATATGTTTTAAAATGGCATATATAAATCTGAATTTAAATTGAAGTTATAGGAGAACCACTCTTATCCTTATAATGTTTTTTGTGTTTGGCTTTGACAGTTTTCTCTGTACTCAATACAGCATTGTTGAGCTATTGTAAAAATCAGTAAGATGCATATGTTAAAAAAGGCAAAATCCTTTCTCTTTAATTTCGTATAATCTGTATGCATTTAATAAATAATGTTTAATATTATATGATTACTATTAATTCATAATATTAACAGAAAGTAAATCAAATGATATTGTGAATGTTAATGTGTGTAAGATAGTAATGGATATAAAAGTGAAATGAGTAACATTTTCATTTTCTCAAACCAAAATGCTTCAGATTGGCATATATAAATCAAAATTTAGGTTAGAGATAATATGGCCACTGCTATCTTTATAAAGTCTCTATCTTGCGTTTGGGTTTGAGAGTTTCTTTTATACTCAACACAGCATCATTGAGCTATTATAAAAATCAGTAAGGCTTATATGTTAATAAAGGTGAAATTCTTTTTCTTTAATTGAAAATTGTATATATATATATATATATATATATATATATATATATATATATATATATAAACGATATATCCAAAAATCATGTGTTTACTAAATATTGTATATTCATATTAAATCTCAGTATATATGTAACATTATTGTGTAATATATTAAATAATAAGCAATAATTATTGAATAAAAAATAAAAACAATAAAATTATTAAAATTATTATATATAACAAACAAATTGACAGCCATACCTATCTACATTTTCATATAAACCATTCTAAATACTTGAAAGCTAATATTGCCTAAAATCAATGTTTAAAAAATAGAAGAATTTGCAATGATGAAAAAAGTCATCAAAACAATAAAGTTTTGTATAATAAATTTATAAATATGAAATGTCATAAAACATTATTGGATAAGGCAGTAATGAAATCTGAAATTTATAAGAAGAAATTTCTTCTATCTAAAATGAGATAGCCGATTGGTAGTTTTACCATTAGTTGTTAATTTTAATAACAAGTTATCTAACATTAAAGCAGGGGTCCCCAACCTTTTTGCACTTAAGAGCACATTCTATAATACTGGCCAGGTGGCAGGCTTCATTTATTTTTTCAACCAGGTAGTGGGCACCATTTATTTTTTCAATGTAAATTTATAGTTGGATATTGTTAGTAATACACATAATGTACAAAAATTATTTATTTCAAAAATAAAATTTTAGCATATAATTAACATTTATATTTTTATGCTGTAAAAGTATAGTATGCCCTACAATTTGATTACAATATAATACAATAATTTGTAAGAAATTTTAAAAATTAAATTTATTTGTATCAGATAAATAATTTTTTATCATGTTCGAATAGCGGCGAGCACAAGTAATACGGTCTGTGGGCGCCATGGTGCCCACAAGCATAGGGTTGGGGACCTCTGTATTAAATGTATATGCAGAAATACTTTAACATATTAAAGTCTGCAGATTATCTAAAATCTATTTTTCCGAATCTTGATAAAGTTGTGTATTCAAGGCACAAAGTACTTAAGGATAGAATTATAAAACAAATTCTATAAATAATTTTATATCAGAAAAAAAAAACAAAATATTTTTCATGTGGTGATAAAAATTGTTTTACAAACAAAAGATAGGATTGTTATAAAAATATTCCAAGACAATATCATTAATGATTTTAAGTATTATGTCAATTATAAAAATGTAAACATAATATATTTGACAGAAAATACCAGATGCTTAAACCATTACATAAGTAAATTGGCAAACAGTTAGGATATAAGAATAACTAATCATAGATTTAATATGCTGCATAAAAATAAAGACAAAACAGTTTCTATTAGATTACTTAATTGATGATTTAAGAGTCATTACAGCAACATCTTTTCTCCACAAAAGAGAGGAAACAAGAATATTTTTTATTTATTTATAAATTTAAGATCTTACATTATCATAATATAAACATAAACATAGACAATTTTAAATTCCTGAATTGCCTAGATTTATTGCCTTATTTTTATTCATTAATTATTATTTTTATTTAATGTATCACCCATAATGTTATACATATATATTTATTTGAGATTTAATATGAATAGACGATTTTTTGTACACATGAATTTTTGTATATATTTTATTTTATATACATATTTTTATGCAGTCATATATATTATAGTGAATTAATTAATCTTTGAAAAAGTTTTGTATTATTTGATGAGAAAATGGTTAAGGGTTTTTTTTTTTTTTTTTCAAAATCTAAGTTATTATCATAATAATCAGCAGTTGATTAATAAAATTTATTAAACTATAGGAATTTTTTTTTTTCAAATATGCAAATCAAAATAATTTTTGATATTTAATTTTGGAAGAAAATTATTTGGTGCTATTTTTTGCTAAAAAACAACAGTCCTCATGTTGAAATATTAAAGCAGATGTGTAGACATGCAACTGCTCTTTATTTATTTCTGAATGCATACCAATAATTTTAAGAAATGGCTGGAGTGAAGATAAAACATTTCTAGTATACAAAAAAGTTCCAATTGTTTTTCGTAAAATAGCTTAACCGATGTAGTCATTAGTACTGAAAATCTAGGATAATAAAGAAAAATAAATTAAAATTTCAATTAACAATTAATTTTGACCATTTTCTCAATATTCCTTTAACTTCAAGAAGGCGGAGAAGTTTTTTGTTACATAATGGGTTTTTTTTTTTTTAATTAAAAATTTCGTCAAGCGTTGGTGGTCAAGAGATCAGCACAGCTGCCTTACAAGCAGTTGTCCCGGCTTAGCAAGTTCGCTTTCGGCCGATGCTATGCCATATGAAAAAGAAAAAAAAATATGAATGAAAATGAATTAAAATAAATTTATTGAAATTCTTTATTATTATGTTTAGAGCATGGGTGCACTTGATCTTCATTCAAATGAAACATGAATTTTTGTTTTAAAGATTCAGATAATGTGCCCCTAGTCAATCCAAATAACTATCCAATTTTTGATTACAAAATTATTTTTAATGGGAAAATGTGGATTTATCAAATGAGTGTCTTTGCGCTACCTATAAAACAAAAATGTTTATAATAACACTTAGATATCACATCTGTATATCTAGGAACACTGCGTTCATATTTATCTTTTACTTTTAAAATAATATTAGACAACTTTTTATATATAAATAAACAGTCTGCTATAAAAATATCAAATAAAAATTAAAAGTCTTCACTCTTTTAGAAATAAAATAAAAAAAAGAAGTAAAAATCAGAAATTACAGATAACATATTTTAACTTAACATGTCGTATATATATAGTCAAAAAGAAGTCAAAGATTAGAAAAACAATAAATAATTATTAAAAAAAACATTCTATAAATGAAATTTAAAATCAATTTAGATAGTGTAAATAATGAATTCTGTCAAGCCTTTTAAATTATTGGTTTTTAACTATTCAAAACAATTTTATCCAGTGCACCTTTTTGCTATGATAGAGTAATAAATTCAAGAGCTAAAGTTATTTGTGTAATGACCTCTCGGTTAAGTAGTCATTTAATTATTTTATAAAATAATATTAAAACTTAATAATAAGTGATCCTAATTAAACAATGCTTAAAAATAAACAATAGTTCATTAAAAATCATTTGCATTTTACGCTGAATTTATTCACTTATAAAAAGTTTTTTTTTTTAAAAAAAATAAATTAAAAACATCTCATTAATAAATAACAATAAGTGTCTGTATTTGTTTAATATAAAAATCCAATCGATGACTTGTTTATATATATATACTTTTCAAGACGATGCCAACTTAATCACATTGCTACTAAGTATAAAGCCACGTGTTAGTGAAAATCACAAAGCAATCTGTTTTTAGTACAAAATGACAAGATAATAAATTTAATAGCAAAGTAATTTTGTAAGTTTATACAAAGTTAACAAATGAAAAGAAAACAGTAGCATCATTAAAAATGTAAATATCTCCAAGTTTAAAATTGTTCCAGATTCTATAGTAAAAACATTTTGTCAACTTCAAAAGACTTAAAAAAATATAAAATGACTGTGAAGTGCATATCTTTAATGGACACTTCATAAGCCTCTATAACCATTAATTATATGCTTGAGAATAAAATCTTCTTCATCCTCTAAATATAACTGCTTCTCAAAATAAGTGGTTAAAAACGGGTAGAAATAAAAACTATTTGCTCACATTGATCGCGAAATGTATCCTAAGGAAACATATAATCTTATAAAATATACTATTATTAAATGAATGAATAATATATACTTTGCATATAATAAAGATATATAGGAGAGATAGTGACTTGGGCCAACTGATGAGTGCTGGTTCAGCACGAAATGCATCTTGGGGGGTCATTTGTCTTTTATTATATCTTTATTTATATGAATTTAAGAAGAATGGGAAGTATGGAGGTGTTTATTATATCGACAAAAATTAACTTACAATTATTGCAATATTACAAAAAATAATAATAATAAACAAATTAATTGTAACAAATATCTTTAGCTAGATTACAAAGGCTAAACAGCAAAAATTCAAAATAATTATAAAACTTTTGTTAAGGTGAATGATTTTCAAAAGAGGATCTTCAATCAAAGTGTAGTGTCATCTTTCTTGGATAAACATTTCATTTATTCAACTATTAGTTGTTGTTTTTTTGTTTTTTTTCGGAACCAACGCAATATCTTGTAATTGAATATATTGAAAGCGTGCTAAGTAGTAATAACGCCGAATATTTAAAAAAAAACCTTTTTTTTTTTTTTTGTGACTGTATTCATTAATTACAAATTCATTTATTACAATCCAAAATGAATTAGCCACTTAATTTAAATAATTACTATATCTTAAAATTAATTCATATAGGAAAAAATATATAGTAATATTTGTTGCCATATATTTGTAGTATAAGTTACAAAGGAAAAATAAAAACCAAACCGGTAATAAGAGAGATTAATGAAAAAAAGTATGTGCTTATTGTTCTGAGATATGCTTTATATATATATATGACATTGAAATACAAGTATAACGCATATGCTTAACCTAGATGTTATTAAAGGGAGTTAGAACCTGGATTCAAGTTCTCTTAATTATTTTTTTTGTTTATAGATTAGAAAAATGTACCTGAAACTGATTTAAACTATTTGTACATATTTGTGCCCAATAATGGGTCTATGAATCTTATATTCTTTCTATGTGTAACCAACCATTCAACATCATTTTTTAACAATTCCATATAAACTGCAAGATAAAGGCCTTTCCACGATTTATCCAATGACAATTGTTTCCTTTCTCTACATCACATCAGAAAAATATTCTTATCTCATAATCCCACATCATGCTGATTTTTACTACATCTTTTACAATATCTATGTAGTAAGTTGAAGACTTCAACTTTCATTTATTATCATTTTTCTAACAATATGCTCAACCCAGCCACATCTCAGACTCTTAATAATTCTTTCAACTATTTACTGCATTACTAATGTATTTTGCTATTCATTTCTCTTCATTATTTCCTACATGCATGTATAATCTGAAATTTCTGTATTTTCTTTATTAAGTATTCAAATCTCAAAACCATTTACTAAAACAGTGATTTTTTTTTTAATTTTCAAACACACACATATATATCTTAAACAAAATCCAATAGAATACTTTTACCAAAATTTAAAAAATGCCTATATAAAATTAAAGATTAATTTCCTTGCTATAGCCAGCTTATGGTGTATTTTGCCATCTTGGGTAGCAATATGTTTTTATATATAAACTTATTTTTATTAAAAAATATACCATCCAAGTTAAAGGTAATTCCACTATTTATTTTCTTATCTGAATTTATTATTTTTTTCTAATCCATTATTACCAATCTTTATTTTCACTTTTAAGAATGCAATTATTAAACCTTACTTAGTGTTTTTAACATATATCTTTACATTTATATTTTTGATTTCATGTATTTGTTTGAATATCTGAAGCATTCTTTTTATACAGAAATATAGATGACTAAAGTATCTCAATTTATTTTTACTTTCTTCCCATTTTAAATCAAAATACCATAACATTTATGGACACCATTTTCGAGAGATGGAATTCCTATGTTGCAAACTCCTGATATAAACACTTATCAATGATAATCTTCCTAGTGTTGAATTAAAAAAAATTCTTCAGTATTTGGAAATATTCTAAATCTATATATTGATGGTATAAAATTTTAATCACCATTGAAATGTCTATAGAATCAAATAACTTTTTTCAAAATTTCCAAATTCAAGGGCTTAAAGGCAATTTATACTCATTGGGCTTTTTAAATTTTATTTTGATATTTGGATGTACTGTGCTAAAATCATTTTAAATCCATTTACCTCTTTAGAGTTTTTTTATTCTAAATTTCTCTGTAGATGAGTTGTAATAATTTCAATAAAGATTGTGTATAAAACTGATAAAAAAATATTATTTCTTAATCATTTTTGAATACTGCTATCAATTAAAATGACATTCTTCCAATCACATTGTAATTATTTATATATTTCTTGTATAGTCTTGACAATAATTTTTCCAGTTCTTCACCTGCTTTGTTTAAAATATAAATAATAACAATTCATCATTTTTTGAAGTTTTGGATTTGACTGCATATCTCAAATTTAAACTTAAAATTATGATTCTATGGACAATTCACAACATGTTATAATTATTGTTTCACATGATTCCATCCCTCTTTTTATTAGTAGTGTCATTTTTCTTCTTATTAGTGATACAACTTTTGTACCAATATCAAAATGTTGAGTTATATTTTCTATAAATTTTTTTGTCAATAAAATTCAATTTTATAAAATTTCAAATATTTAATTTTTATAAGTGGATTAGTTTTAAATATTTCTATATTTCCTTTTTTTTATAAGGGATTTAACCAAAAAATTATTGTTGGAATGCTTTTTTAGCCTATTTGTTTAAATGATTTAAATAAAATATCAATTACTTTCTTAATGAATTTGTTCAAAATTTGTTAATATTTTAAAATAATTTCTCTGTTTTAGTTTATTTCAATGATTTTTTTTTTTCAAAATTAAAAGTATCAGCTATGAATTTTATCTTTCTTAAAATCTTTTGTCTCTCAATATTTGTCATAACACACTCTTACACCTTGCTAAATAATAATCATTTCTTGCATTTAATATATTTAGTAATTTGTAGTCTTTTTAGTTGTTAAAATGTAATCTAATTCTGTTGTATTTTTATATGGAATGCTTTCACTTTCATGTTTTTTCTGCTTTTCATTTTTCTCAAAAATATATTTATAGACACACACACCCCCATCAATTCTGCAAACTTATTTATTCCTTCATTTCTGTTTCTTAAGTTTTAGCATCAGAATCTTCCATAAAAATTTGAATTATATATATATTAAACTATAGTAAAGATATTAGAGAAATATAATTCTAGCCCAACTATATACAGTTAGTTCAGAGGAAATATATATTGTTGATATTTTTTAAGTGTTTTATCTATACAATTTTAATGTAAGTGGATAAGAGTCAAATAAATAATATTCTTGCTTATAATAATAATTGATATTTTTATCTTTAATTAAATTTTAAAATTTATATCTGTGCGACAAATTAAATAGTATTATTTTAGCCAGATAACTAATTAATGATAATCACTAATAGATTTACCTAAAAATTTGTATTGTTAGAAGAGGGCATTCAAATAACATTGCACTTGTAAAGTGGATTGTAATAATTTGCTAAAGATAAATATACTAAATTACATTGATAAAATTATAGAGAGTAAAGACTGGACCAGTTGAAGACAGTTACTTTAGTCAAAAATAAATATTACTTTTTTGAATAAATGTTTATTCTTTATTCAGTCAACACATATATGTGTGTATATGTATGATGCACTCAAGCATTCGCATGTGTTTGTGTATATTTTTTCAAAAACTAGACCAACTAATTTGCTGTAAAGAGAGATAATGAAGAAGTTTGAAAAAAAGGAAAAATAAGAAGCAAGGGTGCTTATTTCATTTATATTGTATTTTTCATTTCTATTGAAAGTATACTATTGTTTTTTGATGAATAAATAAATGCATGCCTGTAATTATAGAATATTTATTAGAGATTTGTACAATACTTTTTTACATGATCACCATCTCTTATACTAGGACATAATTGTTTTTAAACAAGGCAAAAATATCCATACAGTAGTGCCACCCTGTGCCAACCAGAGTAATCAATGTATGTCAGAAGGCTTGTGCATAAAATCCCTATCTAGTGCCTACTCATCCAATATCCCCAGACTAATTTCTGGCTTGTGGCCTTCTGCTAGTCTGGGGATATTGGATGAGTAGGCACTAGATAGGGATTTTATGCATAGGCCGGCATCCATTGATTACTCTGGTTGGCACAGGGTGGCACTACTGTACAGAGAGTTTTTGCCTTGTTTAAAAACAATACTTTTTATTGGCAGTATAATATTTTTTTTGTTGAACAAATAATTATGTTTTTATTTATTTATCAATATACAAACATTATAAAAAAAATTAGAATAATTAATAATAAATTTCAATATTTTATGTTGGACACTATTGAGAAAAACTTCAAACTAGAATAAAAGTGACCAAGTCATTGATTCATTTTAATATTTTGTAGTCATTATTAATAATTACCTTTAAATCTAACATATATATTAACAATAAAATGTTACCTGTTTATATAAATGTTTCTTCTTAGCTCCACAATCCCAATGACAGTATGCATTGCTCTTATTTTGAATATTTACTGCCAAATAATTTATTTAATGTCACCAATGTAAATTTTATCTCATGTTTATAGAATCTCATTTATTCTTTCCTGATAAATAAATCTCAAGAAAATCATTAATATTTAAAATCACATTGTTATAAATCAATATTATAATATTGTATATGATATATATATATATATATATATATATATATATATATATATATATATATATATATATATATATATATATATATATATATATATATATATATATATATATATCCAAACAAAATAAAGTATTCCACCTTTACTTCTAATTTATCATTTTATTTTAATTATTAATTCTGGGATTGTTATTATTCACTTTTAATTTACGATTTAATTTCAATTATATAATCAATTCTAAGTTAAAATGTTATTTACTTATCAAATAAAATATGAAATATTTGAATTAGTTTATTCATAATTAGAATTCTAATAAAGATTATATTTATAGCTACTATTATGTTATTTTCTGAATCTTAAGACTATCATTTAAGTATAATAAAATGATTGACATTACATTTTACATACATCTTTCATAAATAATATCAACTATATGTCTTGCATCTTTTCAAATTATAGAATCTTGATTGACATAATTCTATTATGAATCTTTATTAAACAAGGAATATTTTATTAACCGGATTCATAGGTGACATGGATAGGCATATGAATATTCTGATTTTGATAGCATCTTTCAGATTTAAAACTTGTGTTTCATACAATCAAATCTAACTAATATTATAAGAAATGCTTACCTCTTCATGCAATGTCCATATTTATAGATGAGGGTAAAGCTTTATTTTTTAAATATAATTGAAAGGTCTCATATAATGGCAATCTCCTTGATAAGTTACATCATATGGCTATCATGTCTTACAGATTATTCACAAAAAGGAAAGCATAATTTTCATGAATTCATATTTTATTTGGTTAATGCAGACCTTGATTTGATAAACTATATCCTTGAAATAATTTTGCTTTGAACCTGGTTTAATGAAGATTGAATCTCCATCATATAACTAACTGGTAGTCTTGCAAACGTTATTTTTTTTAAATTCTGAAGTACTTCTACCAATTCAAACTATACAATATCTACATTTTATTGACAACACAAAATATATACTGTACATTTAAATACCATATCTTTTTATAAAAAATAAAAAAATTAGAACATTTCATTCATTAATAACGCATAAGGTAGTCTTGTTGTGATCTAAATCCATAAAATAAATTTTAAATACAGTTTAGTTTTGATAAACTTTAGAATTATGTATCATTACAATTATTTTTCTTAATGCAGAAAACATTTATAATAAATACAAAATTGTATTTATATTGTTTCTAGCATTTATTATCCTGTGTATAAGAATTACACATTCTAATGATTATTCATAAGCACATATTTACCATACATACTAAAAATATCTGTAAATAATTATCTTTGTCAAATATACATAATAATACATTCTTTCACTTTAATATTTTTGAGACATCTATATTAAAAAACAATAAAAATATTATTTGTTTTATTATTGTCAACAAACATTAGTAAAAATATATATTTATTTTAACTTTAAAATAAATGACACAATCCAAGACAAAGTAGTTAATAAATATTAATTCTAAGGAGTTTTATTATGATTTCTTACAGAATATTGTTATGGTGCTGCTGTATTTTCTTTAAATCACTTCTTATAGACATTTTTACCATTCTTTATGAACATTTTATGCTAAAAACATGAATTAAACTGCTCTATAGACCACTGATGTCTTCATATTTTATATATAACTAATAAACAAATAAGAGCAGTCTAAAGATTTCTGATTGGTTAATTTTGTGAATAGGAATATGAAGAACCTACCATTCTATTTTTTTGAACAACAAAGAAAAAATATTGCATAATTTTGTAGTGTACTTAACTATTTGTAATAATATTTACAAAATATTTTCATTATAATTACAAAAAATAAAATATATCTGTGTTTCCATGCAGATTTTTTTGAAATATATTTCTCCTTTAAAAATCTAAGTTTTAAAACTTGTAATGTTATAACAAAAAGCAGCAATAATTTATAGTCATGACACTGTTAAATAATGGTGATTCTAAAAATTGGTAATAATTTAATGAACATAAATCAAATTTTCATTTTCAGACAAGTATTCCATAGATTTGTTATAATCTTATAATAATTCATTAATGTTAAAAATTGGAATTGATTCAACAATTTTTTTATGAATTTTATTTTTACAATAACATTATGACAAAATAAAAACATTAAATATAAAGTCATTGTTCCCATTGCATATTTCACATTTTTCTATTTTATATATTTGGAATGTTCAAATACGATTTTTTAGAATTTTTTATTTTATTTATAAACTTAAATTTATAACAAATTAAGCTCATGTTATTGATCCATAATATTAAATAAAGATTTTGAGCATAACAATTAAAATGTTTAATTATTAACTTAAGTCTCACTGAATGTAGACAAAATATAAATTAAATGTGAGAGGGTTAAACAGCGGTGATTCTTTTTCTTTTTAAAATCTTTTAATCAAAAAAAAAAAAAGGGGAGAGTATAACATAATTTTTAACCTTTACTAAAATGAAAATTTAAATGAGGTTTTTAAAAACATCACATTGAGTGCCAAAGCACGAAACCATGGTCAGGGGTTTGGGGAAAGGTTCCTGACAGAGATATTTTAAGTGCTGGCTCTGGCTAAGCATTTATCATAAAGCTTATAGAGGAATTGGCAATCCTCACTGTTTATAACTTACAAGCTTAAGAGATCGGGTCATGTGATCTATGAATTGATCTATGACCCTTATTTTGACTATCACATTGAGTTTGTTTTTTAATACTATGAACAGTATCTTATGATCTTTCCATTTAAATTATTTTCAATAGAATTGACCAAAATTAATAAATAGAAAAACATATAATCATAATTCCATTTTAATTATCATAAATATGATAATCTTGGAATATTTATTTTAAAGACAATATTTGTATCTCTTCTTAAAATAATAGGTATTGAGTAGCTTTTTTATAATAAAAATATATTAAAAATATGCAACAATTTCAAATTAGAATGACTATCTCTTGTAAGATAGTTGACATCCGTACAATATTTTTATATTTTTACAGCAGGTAACTTAAAAGCTATTGCAAATTATATTTGTAAAAGTATCTTTTATTTGATATATTTAAATTTCCCCAAAAAATGTTTTAAAAAATTAATTAGCATTTGGTTCAAAATATACTTAAAATTAATATAATTTGAAAGTTTTCTTTTACAAGTTGCTGTGAAAAATATTAAATTAATATTCAATTATTGTTATAATTTTAACTTACATGGAAGCTATATTTTTCTTTTAAATAATATGCAATAAGCATAAAGAAGCTATTACTTTTTTAGAGTTTTGATAAAATATTAATTTGCTTGTGAATAATAAAATTTTGTTGAAAAATATATTTATAGATTTTTCGATGCTAATGAAAATGGGTACTGAATAAATAAAATATGTTGTTTGCATCAGCACTTACTAGTTAATTTTTTTAATATGCAGATATGTTGTTTGTATATAATTAACTACTGGAGTGTTTCATTAGATCCTAAGATCTAGTTGCAGTGCTCTCAGATATGGCACTCCTTACTGATGGGGGCTGCAGGCCAGAGGCTCTTCTGGGGATATCAGATAAGTAGGCACTGGATGTGGATTTTGTGCATAAGCCTTCTGGCATCCATTGATTACTCTATCTTGCACTGAGTGGCAATGTGTATGGAGAGTTTTATCTGTTTTAATAACAGTTATAAGCAAGCATAAGAAATGGTGACCATGTGATGTTAATTAAATTTCATTTGAGAAGGTCTATTTTTTTAATAATTGAAACCATGGACATGAGAAAAATTTAGTAAAAATTTTGTTTTTGGCTAGTATTGTAATATTATATGATGTTTTATTTTATTTATGATTATTACTATAACAATAGATTATATATATATATATATATATATATATATATGTGTGTGTGTGTGTGTGAGTGTGTGTGTACATAATAAAAAGTAATATATTGTAATGGAATAGCGTTACATGGTATTCAAACCCAGGCGTATGGGGGTATATTTAACTATAATCAATGGACGAAATAACTGACAGGGACAAAACTTTTATAAAAGCGGTCTTGCTTTAATAATAAGCGAAGAACAGCCGTTTCTAAAAGCCGATCGCAGCTATATAAGAGTACCTGTCAGATTTATTGAAAAAAAGAGTAAAAATTGTTGTTATTTTATTATTTTGTGTGTGTGTGCTAAGAATAAATCTATAATCCGTCGTTGTAGTTTTTTATTTTTTTTCATTTTTGATTAATTAAAGAAGAATGATTGAACGCAAGTTTAACTTTTATAAAATAATTTAAATTAATTAGCAATATGTTCTGAAATTCCAAGCAATCTCAGATTAATTTGTACAAACGTAATTAGTAAATGTAAAATTAGAAATTGAAACAATAGGCAGGATATGTGCTGGTACGCCGAGATAAAACAAGCCAAAATTAGAAACAGAGGTGTGAGAAAGTGTACACCGCTATTGTACGACTCAGATTTCTGTCCCCAGAGAAACAATACCTAAGAAAAACGGTTAAATTCCAAACTAATGTCAACAATCCCAGAAATCTCGGAGTTGAGCTGACACGCGATGGACTTATCAAATAAAGGGACTCACAGGTGCATGGGATTGATTGGAGGAGAAAAATTCAAGGTGTGAGGGCGTGAAGGCAAAGATCAAAAAGGCCGAACAGCGTTTTCAGAGGACAGTTTGTGCTCTTCTTTTGAGAGATTATTAAGAGACTTGATTTTTATTAGACGTTATGAATCTAACTGCCATGCGTTGCTGAATATAGAATTCGCGGCTTGACCGCCGGACCTCCGCGTCCAGTCCAGCTGATTGCCATCAAGATGCTCATACCACCGGAGAACCTCATATTAGGACCACACTCGCTTGGAGACCGCGCAAATCGCCGGAATACATCATTAAAGAATAATCTTCGCTCAGGATCCCATTACAGTCGTTCTACATTTCACAGGTAGCTATCGTAAAATTTGTTATATTCAATTGTGCACTTAAAGAAATAACTTTTATATCCAGAACTATTAGAAAGACATTAATCTAAAACAGTATAATTAATATTAATCATTTATGAACAGTTCGAGAATTTTTTACCTAATAAATTTGCCGACTGATCAACAGTCTGAAATAATATGTGCAAAGTAATTTGAAGTTTACCGTTAATTGTCTCGGCTTGCCGATCACATACCTGCGTTAATCATTATTAAACAGATTAAATAAATATTTATGTAGCTAATTTTTTTTGTTATTTAATTGCTTGGAATTTCAACATAAATTTATATATATCGGAATGAATGCTTTAGCGTAAATTTGTTTGTATGGAAATGAATGTAGTTGATATTTTGGGGGTGGGATTTTATTGATTTTATGCTTATGTCGTGATGTTTTTTTGACTAAAGTTAAGTTGGATTAATTTGTTCTGTGGGATGTAGGGCGGGCCTTTCTATGATTATAATAACGGAGGTAGTGTGAAGGGTAATTGTGGCTGTGTTCGTTTCATGTTTCCGACTGGAGCGAGGCACGGGCATGTTTTGTGATATAATTGAGTGGGCTTATGCACATACGTGGCGGACTCTTCTAAAAGTTCTCCTGGCGCCTATTACTGGGATTCGATTCGAATCTATGTATAAAATAAATAAAGCGTACGTGTATAGGTGTTAGAAATTATCGTCACAGAACATCATGTAATCCCCGGACGGAAGAACACAGCGGGTGCCAACAAAAAAAAGGAATCGTCAAGCAAGGATTAGCGAAGGTAGTGATGTTGTCACGGTCCCGTGGGCGGTTACATTTGGCGCGTCAACGTGCGGCGAAACTGTTGTTTCAAAGGGCAGAACCGACGTGAGTACAGCTGACGTTAATAACAACGAAAGCAAATCTAAAAAGAGGGCGCTCGAAATAACTGAACAAATTGTCTACTAAAGCAGGGGGAAAATTTTCGGAATTATCGTGGAAAAAAAAAAAAAAAACTAACTATTAAATATTGCTTGAGAGAGTGGGAAGGGGATTTAGTTCTAGTAGTATTAACAAAATAATCAAGCGGCCGGATATAACTGATATTTGTAGAAAGCTGTGGAATAGCGGGATTCCGTGGAGGAAATATCGTGTATCAAAGGAAGCAACTCGTAAATTAATTTCTATACTAATAAGACAACTGCAAATAATTTTAATCGAAAAAAAAAAAAAAGGAAAGGAAAATCATTTTAATATTAGTGTATTCTTGAAAAAGGGAACGAACTGTATCTGGGATCTTGTTAGTTTTCGTGTTACTTAAAAATAAAAGGGACGTTGCGTATAAACAACACGGATATGTAGATGACCACAAAAAAAATATATATATATATAAAAGTTAAGTAAAGTATAACCGTGAATATAACCGAGGGCTACCGTATATAAATGAAGGGAACAGTGGGACCTGGGATAATCTGAGCGTGAGGAACCAAATTGAAGGAAGGACAGGAGCTGTGGGAATTTTGAAGGGCAATGAGCATCGATATAAGACAGTCAGGGGGACCCGCGGAGTAGTAGGTGACGAGTCGTGGATTATTATAGCCAAAGAGAAACTAAATATTAAACAGAATGGAGGGAAAGTGGATTAAGCTGAAACATTTTACAGGAAAAGGAAACGAAAGCCCGTGTCGACATGTGGAAAGTCTAAAGAGGTTGTTCTCGTGCGGGCAGTTTAGTGAAGAGTCAAAGATAGCGATTGCATGCAGCCACATCCAAGGGGAGGTCGTGGACTGGTGGGAGTCGATGAAAGAGAAACCGGAGACGTTTGAAGAATACCAAAGAGCCATCATGGGAAGATATTGGGGACTAGCCCAACAAGAAAGGGAAAGGTGGGCGATAGAGCAAAGCGAAAAGGGAGCAGATGATAGAGTGGGGGGTTATCTCGAAGTGTACCTCACCGTACTGTAACCCCATCTTAGCCGTAAGAAAGAGTGACAGATCGATACGATTGTGCCTCGATGCCAGACAACTGAACAAGGTGACCATTCCAGATACCAATGCCCCGCCCATCATGAGCGAACTGATGATGAGATTTCAGCACAAGCGAATCTTCTCCACCATGGATTTGACAAATAGCTACTGGCAAATGAGCCTCCATCCGGATGATCGTAAATACACCACATTCAAATATAACGGACGGGCGTACCAGTTTAACCGCGTGCCTTTCGGATTAAAGAATAGCGGTGCTGGCATTAGTGCAGTGCCTGGACCAAACCCTATCAGAGGAAGTTAAGAAATTCGTCACGATGTACGTCGACGATATTATTATAGCGTCTGAACAACATAGAGGAGCATTGTCGGCATTTAGAAATGGTGCTCCATGAATGCGAACAGAAGGGCATAAAAATAAATATAAGAAAAAGCCACTTCGCGACCCAGGAAGTCAAGTTCTTGGGACATATCATAAGCCAGGAGGGAATACGGCCTAACCCTGAAAAGATCCAGGCCATCCAAGAATTCCCTGTTCCGAAGAAGAGAAAGGATATCAAAGCATTCCTCGGAATGTGCACCTTCTATAACAAATTCTATGAAAACTTCTCCCATGATATGGAACCCCTATTACAATTGTTAAGAAAGGAGGAAGCGTGGATATGGGATGAGAGACGGGAACGGAGTTTCCAGAAGGTGAAGGAAGGATTTTTAAAACAGACCATATTGGCGTACCCAGACTTCGACCAGATATTTTGGTTACAGACGGATAGTAGCGACATTGGGCTAGGAGCCACATTGTACCAAAAGGGGCCGGATGGGGAACAAAGGGTGTTGGCGTTCATTAGCCGACTGCTCAAAGATCCCGAACGAAGATACACTGTCACCGAACGAGAGGCCCTCGCCATAGTGTGGGCTTTCAAAAAGTTCAGACAGTACCTGGTCGGATCCAAAGTGAAAGTAATTACCGACCATCGGAGTCTTGAATTTCTGAACAAGAGTTTTTTGACGAATAATAGATTAGTGAGGTGGAGCTTAGCCCTGCAGGAGTTCCAATATGAAGTGGAATATTGTAAGGGGAAGGATAACGTGGTCGCGGACGCACTGAGCCGGTACCCTGTGGGACCACAGCCAAATGCCGAGGGTGAGGAGTTCGCGTACATAGCCGCTACTACCAGGCGAAGCAGGGAGGGTGAGTTTGGAGCGGACAACATTCGGAAGAGCCAGAAAGAGGATGAAGAATGCCAACAGGTAATACGATACCTACGTGAGAAGAGGCCGAAGGCAGGGCCCGCCCAGAAAGGGGAAGAGACGGGGGGAAGCCCGCTATGGAAATATCGGGACCGGTGCATTATTCTGGAAGGAATAGTCCAAAGGAAAACCGGGAACGGGAGACAAACCCGCATTGTAATACCGAAGGGAATGCGGGATCGAATGGTTGATGAGACCCATCAGGAACGTGGCCATTACGGAACGAGCAAGACGGAGGGGTACCTCAGTAATTGGTTTTACTGGCCGGGGATGCACCACGACATTGCCCGAAGACTACGGAAGTGTGAGGTTTGTGCGAGGACAAAACCGTTAAATCGGTCGAATGAAGGACCTCAGATACCGATCATCGCCCGGGAACCAAACCACACCCTGGCTATCGATTACTACGGGCCATTGCCAATGTTTGGGGGGAAGAGGTATTTGCTGGTCACATATGATCTGTGCTCCAAAATCGTCGCCGCGTACCCCATGGCCCGGGCTAATGCGAACCAGACCATCAAACTGTTGGAAACCAAACAGTTTCCCATCATCGGGAAACCTAAGTGCCTCTTATCGGATCATGGCACACCGTTTGTATCAAGGATATGGAGGCGATGGGTGAACCAACTGGGGATCAAACATCATATGACGTCTATCCGGAACCCGCAGAGCAACCCATGCGAGCGGGTGATGCGGGAGTTGGGGCGGCTATTCCGCGTATACACGGCCGGAGATCATCGGAAATGGGTTCGGGAGATTCCCCGGATTATTGCCATGATCAATACCTCGAAAAATGAGTCCACTGGACTTGAACCAAGTCGACTCCATTATGGACGACCTATACCTTACCCGTACGATGATAGACCGTTGATCCGGACAGGAAGAGTTGACCGAAAACAGGACAAACAGATGGCTTTACGGAGATTGGAACATATGGGGGAGAAACGAAGGCAAACCAAGAGGCCGACCCAAAATACGTTCACCGTGGGAGACAAAGTGATGGTAAAATCCAATCCGGTCAGTCGACCGGAACAGAACGTATTCAAGAAATTTCTCGACATCTATGAGGGCCCATATGAGATCGTCAAGGCGTATGGAAATAACGCCTTTGTACTAGCACAAGGGAAGGGAACATTCAATGCCAGGGCACTGAAGAGGGCCGAATAACTTCGCTCCTTCTCAGAGCTAAAACCCGCAACATCGGATTTTACTCTACACCGGGCGGGGAGATATGTAACGGAATAGCGTTACATGGTATTCAAACCCAGGCGTATGGGGGTATATTTAACTATAATCAATGGACGAAATAACTGACAGGGACAAAACTTTTATAAAAGCGGTCTTGCTTTAATAATAAGCGAAGAACAGCCGTTTCTAAAAGCCGATCGCAGCTATATAAGAGTACCTGTCAGATTTATTGAAAAAAAGAGTAAAAATTGTTGTTATTTTATTATTTTGTGTGTGTGTGCTAAGAACAAATCTATAATCCGTCGTTGTAGTTTTTTTTGTTATTTATTTTTGATTAATTAAAGAAGAATGATTGAACGCAAGTTTAACTTTTATAAAATAATTTAAATTAATTAGCAATATGTTCTGAAATTCCAAGCAATCTCAGATTAATTTGTACAAACGTAATTAGTAAATGTAAAATTAGAAATTGAAACAATAGGCAGGATATGTGCTGGTACGCCGAGATAAAACAAGCCAAAATTAGAAACAGAGGTGTGAGAAAGTGTACACCGCTATTGTACGACTCAGATTTCTGTCCCCAGAGAAACAATACCTAAGAAAAACGGTTAAATTCCAAACTAATGTCAACAATCCCAGAAATCTCGGAGTTGAGCTGACACGCGATGGACTTATCAAATAAAGGGACTCACAGGTGCATGGGATTGATTGGAGGAGAAAAATTCAAGGTGTGAGGGCGTGAAGGCAAAGATCAAAAAGGCCGAACAGCGTTTTCAGAGGACAGTTTGTGCTCTTCTTTTGAGAGATTATTAAGAGACTTGATTTTTATTAGACGTTATGAATCTAACTGCCATGCGTTGCTGAATATAGAATTCGCGGCTTGACCGCCGGACCTCCGCGTCCAGTCCAGCTGATTGCCATCAAGATGCTCATACCACCGGAGAACCTCATATTAGGACCACGCTCGCTTGGAGACCGCGCAAATCGCCGGAATACATCATTAAAGAATAATCTTCGCTCAGGATCCCATTACAGTCGTTCTACATTTCACAGGTAGCTATCGTAAAATTTGTTATATTCAATTGTGCACTTAAAGAAATAACTTTTATATCCAGAACTATTAGAAAGACATTAATCTAAAACAGTATAATTAATATTAATCATTTATGAACAGTTCGAGAATTTTTTTACCTAATAAATTTGCCGACTGATCAACAGTCTGAAATAATATGTGCAAAGTAATTTGAAGTTTACCGTTAATTGTCTCGGCTTGCCGATCACATACCTGCGTTAATCATTATTAAACAGATTAAATAAATATTTATGTAGCTAATTTTTTTTGTTATTTAATTGCTTGGAATTTCAACATAAATTTATATATATCGGAATGAATGCTTTAGCGTAAATTTGTTTGTATGGAAATGAATGTAGTTGATATTTTGGGGGTGGGATTTTATTGATTTTATGCTTATGTCGTGATGTTTTTTTGACTAAAGTTAAGTTGGATTAATTTGTTCTGTGGGATGTAGGGCGGGCCTTTCTATGATTATAATAACGGAGGTAGTGTGAAGGGTAATTGTGGCTGTGTTCGTTTCATGTTTCCGACTGGAGCGAGGCACGGGCATGTTTTGTGATATAATTGAGTGGGCTTATGCACATACGTGGCGGACTCTTCTAAAAGTTCTCCTGGCGCCTATTACTGGGATTCGATTCGAATCTATGTATAAAATAAATAAAGCGTACGTGTATAGGTGTTAGAAATTATCGTCACAGAACATCATGTAATCCCCGGACGGAAGAACACAGCGGGTGCCAACAAAAAAAAAAAGGAATCGTCAAGCAAGGAGTAGCGAAGGTAGTGATGTTGCCTAGGTCGCGTGGGCGATTACAATATATATATGCAAAAATAAAAATTGTTGTGCTGATTGGCATAAGAATTAGTCCTGTTCATTAATTTCATATTTTCAAATAAAGACTGATGAAATATACAGGTCGCGTGGGCGATTACAATATATATATGCAAAAATAAAAATTGTTGTGCTGATTGGCATAAGAATTAGTCCTGTTCATTAATTTCATATTTTCAAATAAAGACTGATGAAATATACAAGTCTTTTACCAGCATATATATCATATTTTGTACCAAAGAAAGTTTATGCAAAAATGATTGAATTGAACTTTATTATTTTGTCAGTACAGAATCATTATCCTCATCATCTCCTTGACTGATATAAAAAGCAGGAAAGCAATGCATACTAATTTTTGCTACAAGAATTTGCTTTCATTTGATACATATATAGATTATAAATTAAGTAATTGGTTAGATATATCTTAAATCAGCATAATTCACGGTGAGCAACAATTAGATTCTCATTTTTATGTCTTCATCATCTCCATGAATTACTTTGTTGACAAAACAGTTATTTTTTTAAAAAAACTACTCGGATATTTTCATCCCTGATGTGGGACTTCTAATGATAACACTATAAATTAGTAGACTACATGTTATGCATATGCTATTAAATGGTGACTGCTGTTTTTAATGATGTTATTTTTTTTTTCATTTTTAAGTTATTTGCCCAATGTAAAAAAAAAAAAAATGTAAGCATCAAATAAATTTCCAAATAAAGATTTATCACCATTATTCAGTTTTCCAGCTAATTTTTCAGGCAATTTGTCCTCACTTCGATTACGAAAAATGCATATGAAAAATGAATTATTATGTAAGGTGATTACTCATTGTATTTGAGTGGTCATATTTATCTTCATTTTTTTCTATTGTTATACTTTTGATTAAGTTTATACTTAAATTAATATTCTAAACCGCTATGTTAATAAAAGGGTCCAAAGTTGTTTTTTTCTTTTATTAATATCTCTTAAATATATAAAATCTCTACAAATAATAAGAGTCAAACAAAATTTTATTTAAAACAGAAATAACTGCATCAACATTTTTATTGAATTAAAGTCTGGAATAATTTTGTTAAATTCTAATTATCAAGACATAATTATTCTCTCTCTCTTTTTTTTTTTTTTTGTTTGCATTATTTACGATCTCTTACTTTAAAAATGTGTCAATTTAAAATGTAAAAATTGTATCCATTTTTTTTTAATTATAATTAATTCACAAATTTGTAGTTATTGTTTTTTTTTAAAATAAAACTATAAATAAATCATTTATAAAAATGTACACTAGTTTAATTTATATTTAATTATAAAAATTGCATAATGACAGCCAAAATATATTGAAATTATGCATGCAGTTTAATTATTTCAAAAAAAGAATTTCCATGTTAAATTTTTTATTAATTCATGTTATGGATAGTTTGATACCATAGTAGAGTGATCGGACCCTGTTTAAGGTTCATGGATCGACTTCCACTGCATTACCTTATTGTACCAATAAAACGACTTGAATATTACTTTATTAATAATTTGCAATTCCATATAAATTAATTTATATTTAAATTTCAACCTACAATATTGGCATGGAGATGTAAATTTGATATCTGTAACTGACCAATGAATAAATATTGTTTGTCCAATCTATGCACAGTATGAGAGAGTAATTTGATTAATTGAGCTGATGGATGATTGGTTGAATTGAGATGAAGAGATTCACTAACATAAATTTAAAAGACATAATTTAAAACCGCATTAGATTTAGCAGTCATAAATACTTGAGATAGTTATGTCTGTTTTAATACAAATTTGTATTTGACAGTTTCAATATTGAAAATAACCATATACTTCAATATTTTAATAATATTTTTTTAAAGTTACGATTAATAATTAATAAATAAACAAACTTAAAATATGTGCATTTTAATTAAATTAGGCTTAATTGTTTTTTTTTCTTTCTTCAAGTATTTATACATGACATGTTATAATATGAGATATGTTTTCGCACATCAAGAAAGATAAACTTAATAACCATTTGATTAATATTTTTTATTATTGAATATGACATTATTGGATAATTTATACTAAACTGAACCCCATACTATTATCATTCATACTAATGAGAAGTATGCTATGAAGAAAACCCTTTCTAGTTTATATAAATGTTTTCAATATTTCTTCACAAATTTTAATTTTAATTTATCAAGAAAATTCATTAAATATTTTCAGTTTATAATATCTCTTATCTTTAAAAACATCTTTAATTCAATCATGGTAATGGTGAATTTGCAACATAGTTGGCCTACAATTCAATTGGACTAAATTGGCATCTTGAATTTAACTTCATTATCATCTTCTTAAATGTTTTCACTAAACTAAAAGCCTTCTTTTCACTTTTTTTTTTCTGAATTATATTAAACAAATGAATATTTTCAAATATAATTATTTTCTTTTTCTTAATAATGGATAATATATGACAAAATTTCACCATATCAAAAACATTGGACGTTTTTTTTTTTTTTTTTTATGGATATACAACTTCCATATTTCTCCATTCTTTTTTATTTCATAAATAATTTTATATAAACAAAGATACAATAAAAGACAAATAACCTCAAAGATGCATTTTGTGTTGAACCAGCACTCACCAATTGGGCCAGGTCATCATCTCTCATATATATATATATATATATATATATATATATATATATATATATATATATATATATATATATATATATATATATATATATATATATCTTTGTTACATGAAGAGTATTTATGTAGAGCAAATTGGCTCATTTTTATTTTATTATTATTGAAAAATTCTAGAAAGCACTCATCAATATTAAAAAAAAAAAAAAACATTTTAACTATTAGTGGTAATGAAAAATCTATATGATGCAGATACATTATAATGTGTCTAAATCTGGATTTTATCTAAGTCTTTAGTTTAATAAGCCAACTAATAATCTTTAAACTATTATCCAAGAGTTAAAAATTGAATACAATTTTATGTATAATATGATCATTTATTTGAATGTCAAATTGCAGATAAAATATTTAAATTAATTTGTCCATAGTATATAATTTTAAAAATGTATCCATTTAGAAGCACTTTTGACTGCGCTCATATTCTTTGTCAACTAACACTTTGAGAGGCTAACCTTTCCACAATTACGTGATCTTAAAATTTGCTACCTGTTTGTTAATTAAGTCTTGTTTGTACTTGCATATTAACATAGCTTCTTTTATTTTCCTATTGCTGTTATTTTTTTTCAATTTGCAATATTTTTAATATATCTAATTATTGTATTTATAAATATTCAATTATAAGATTATATATATATATATATATATATATATATATATATATATATATATATATATATATATATATATATATATATATTCCTCCTTATCGCCTAGAAGAAAGACCATGTGTTTCTTAATCTTAAACTCAGAGTAAAAAACCAATAAATTCACACTCTTTTGATCAGAGTAAACAACATTTTAAAATTTTTGGAGACTTTAATGCTAGAATTGTAGACAAATGAAAGATGAAATTGTTGTAGGTATTTTGGTTATTAATAGAAATGAGAGAGGACATAGATTTGTGGAGTTTGCAGAAAAATAAAAACTTTATATTATGAATTCATATTTTGAGAAAAATGTTAAAAGGAAATTGACATGAAGCATCAAATGAAGGTACAGCAGAATTGGATTATATTTTGACTAACAGAAAATACATATTTCAAGATTGTAATGTTCTTAATAAATTTAACACAGAAGTGATCATCAATTATAAGGTGTAAGTTATTTGTTAATGTAAAACTAGAGAGACAAAAATTATTAAGAAAAACAATATTTACAGTTGATATTCCTAATCTTCAGAAACATTCTAATGAATTTAAATTAGAACTTACAAATAGGTTTCAAGTGTTAGGAGATTTTGAACATGATTCAGATTTGAATGAAATTAATATAAAATAACTGATACACTTTAAAAACTAACAAAATATTAGAAAAAGCAGCAATTGACTAATAAAATTTCTACTGAGACTAAAGAATTTATGAAAAAAGAAGGAATATGAAGATATACAAAAATGATGTATTAAAAAATTGAATATCTCGATTTGTATAATGGTACGAAAAGAGTTGAAAATGATATAAGAAAGTATAAGTGAAATAGCAAAGAAAGCTAGAAAAAATAAAAGACTCAAAAATGTTAAACAACATTTTATGTAGGAAATTTATATCTAATACGAAAAAAAGAATGAATCATAAAATTTAGAAGATTTTTATCAAGAATTATATAGTAATAAAGAACAAGTACCACTATATCTATTACATCTTCTAATTAAATTTTAAATGAAGAAGTGAAATGAATTAAGTGTATGAAGAAAGGAAAGCTCCAGGAAATATGGAATTATATTGATATATTAAAAGAAGCAGTGAAGAAATAGAAACAATTTTAGCAAAGTTATATACCAAATGTCTAAATGATAAAGATATACCGGAAGATTGAAGAATGCAAATAATATTAATATTTTAAAAAGGTGATAAAGAAGATATTAGAAATTACAGACCTATCAGCCTTTTATCAGTTTTATATAAAAATTTTACAAGATAATTACAACTGCTACTGAGAACTTTGGATTTACACCAACCAAGAGAACAAGCTAGATTTAAAAGTAGTTTTAGTACAATAGATCATATCCAGGTATTGAGAGAAGTCATAGAAAGGACAAATGAATATGAGTTGTCATTATGTTTTGGATTTGTAGATTATAAAAAGGCATTCAATTCTATACACATTTCTTCAGTGATTAAAGCATTGGATTATCAAGGTATAGATCCAGGATATTGTCATATTTTAAAGAATATTTATAATAATGCAACAGCAACAATTAGATTACATAATGATACTGGAAAAATTAACATTGAGAAAGGTGTAAGATAAGATGACTCCATATCCCCAAAACTCTTTACAGGAGTGCTGCAAGAAGTATTTTGTGGATTAAAAATAGGAAACTAAAGGAGTGAAAGTAAATGGAGAGTATTTAAGTCATTTAGATTTTGCATATGATGTAGTTGTTTTTGCAAATAATGCTTCAGAGCTGCAGGAAATGTTGCAGGAGTTAGCAGATGAAAGTAGAAAAGTAGGACTAAAGATAAATGTTAAAAAGACTAAAGTAATGTTTAATCGATTTGCTCAAAATATGAAAATAAAGATTGATTATGAAGAATTAGAAAAAAATAACAGTTACAAATACCTTGGTCAGATTATTAATACAGATGGAAACATAATGGAGGAAATTAATCAAAGAATTAAACTTGGTTGGAGTGCTTTTGGTAGAAATAACTTGATACTAAAAGGAAATATGCCTATGTGTTTGAAAAGGATGGTTTTTAACAAATGTGTTTTTCAGTTCTTACTTATGTATCTGAGACTTGGACACTTAATAGAAGAGCAATACAGAGACTTCAGACCACTCAAAGGAGTATGGAGAGTGTATGTTGGGAGTAACAAGAAGAGATCGAAAATGCAATGTATGGGTAAGACAACAAACAGGTGTTACTGACCTTATTGAAAAATTAAAAGATTGAAATGGAGTTGGGCTGGACATATTGCTAGAAGAGATGATAATAGATGGACAATGGAAATTTTAAACTGGATTCTAAGAGATTGTAAAAGACCCAGAAAGAGACCACATGTGAGATGGATGGATGAAATAAGAAAATATGCAGGGGTATTGTGGAGAAGAAAAGCTAAAGATCGGAGAAGATGGATTAAACTTGGAGAGACCTTCATCCTGCAGTGGATTGATAATGGTTGATGATATATATATATATATATATATATATATATATATATATATATATATATATATATATATATATATATATAATATATATATATATATATATAAACAAACTAACCAGAAAACATATAAAAACAAAAAAACTATAAACCAATAAATAATATAAACAACCAGAGGACGGTTTCATCAGAAAGAAATATATATATATATATATATATATATATATATATATATATATATATATATATATATATAAAATAGGTGTGTGTGTGTGTGTGTGTGTGTGTGTGTGTGTCTATATGTAATATACTTATGACAATACATTTGATATTTAACTGTTATGGTTAATACTTTAAAGTTTATTAAAAATAATTGAGATTTAAAGTATTTCCTTTTACTCTAAATGCCTGATGAATTATATTATACACACACATGATTATATTAAATACGAATGGTTAACTAAAAATTAAAGCAATGCATATCTTACAAGATACCTTCCTTTGTTTTCTTTACTTGTTGATGATTTGTTTGTCTGTTTATGTGTTTTGATTCTTCATCCACACTTCTTTGTTTCAGGAAACTATTTGATAACTGACTCTATAATTGTTATAAATTGCTGGCATTTCTTACTTTTTTTCTGTTTTGTAGATGCAATGTTTAAAATTTATATTTTGTCCCACTTATAAATTCATAATTCTGTAATTTTGTATATTTTTTTAAATCCACTTTTGAAATTTGTTATAACTAATTCCAGAGGAGAGAGTGTGTGAAAAAGAGCTGTTTGAGCAATGTGTATTTAAAGATTACTTCTAACAATTATTACTTCTTGGACTGGTTATCATAAATACACATACTACATTTAACATCTAATCCAGCTAGTTGTTAGGGATTATGAATTGCCCTTGCTTTCAATTAGATTGAAAATTATTTCTAAACTATTCATATCAATTGCATATCTTTAGATACATGTAATACATATGCACCTTTGGTGGGTTTTTTTGTTTGAAAGTTAAAGTTTCTACTGCTTGATAGCAACTTTTTGACAATGTCCAAGCACTTTCTCAACAGAAATTGAAATACTGGATAACTGACAACTCAAAAACAGGCTGCATAACTGGTGAACTATACTCTTGGAATATAACTGGCAAACAGAGCTCTGGTTATATAACTTGTCAACTGACATTTGTTTGTATAACTCATGAACTGACTTTGACATTAACTTTTCAGCTCTATTTATCTATAAAATAGTGGTTTTCCAAACGCATCCAATTTCTGCAAGTGAATCCTCCTCTATGGCAAGTACAAACTAAAAATATCATATAGTCCATAGCTATACATGTTTACCCTAATTAATTATATAGCTCAAGGCTGCATGTATAATATTTTTTTGAATTGCATAGCTGGTGGCAGTATTTACAAATGCTTTCTTTAATTACAAAAATAATTAAAGTCATTAATTTAACATTTCATTGTTGTTGTTTTTTTTTACATATTTGCATATTAAGATATAGACTGCAAATAACAAATTTATTAACTTTTGAGATAATAAAAACTTTTGTTATATGAACATCAACCCACACACATATACAAATCAGTAAATAAGCCTTAACAAACAGCATTATGATTAAATAGCTATTATATATATATATATATATATATATATATATATATATATATATATATATATATATATATATATATATATATATATATATATATATATATATAAACTATGGTACTATATTACATTACCCTCCCCCCATGTACCTTGGGGAATAAAATTGGGTTGAATACTTTATGATACCTGTTTTAATTTAACCAATTTAATTTAGCAATTAAAAGAAAAAAAAAATAGGTATGCTCAGCTGCTTTTTTTAATATTTACACAGATTTACATGCTAGGATACTATTCATTAGGCCACTTTGGGATATTTAGTCAAAAATAGTTTTACTTATCGGAGTGTACAGATACAAACTTCCATCATAATAAGTTCTATCACAGATTTTACTTTAAATTAATCTAAATTATATGACTTTGCAGACCTGAACTCATCATCTTTATTTATTTGCCTTTTTAATATTGTTATGATTACTTTTCTTTCAGTTTGAGCATCTTGTCTGTGGTCATTCTTTAGATTTTTTACTCTATTACATTACCATTATTTATGATCTGTTGTGATTTAATTTAGCAAGCCAAGTCCTTTATTTTCTGTAGTTTAGATTCCAGGTTGCTTTGATTTTGACTACTCACTAACTCTATTGTCCCTTTTACTTGGTTTATTTTAATATCCATCCTTTCTTGTATCTGTTATATTTTAAGATGGTGTGCTTTTTTTTTAACTTCATTAGCTATTTTTTTTTACTGTTTTCAGATATTTCATCTTCTATTTTCTGTAGCAGCATTTTTTATCTTCTGTTCATCAGCTTTTTGTTGATTGCCTTTTTTTATTTTTGGAAATACCTTCTAACATTGCCTTTCTCATATTTTATTTAGCAACATCTCTTGTTTTTTTCTGCTTAGCAGCATCTGATTTTTGTGCAATAACTGGATTCATATGTTTATCTTCTCTTTCCTCTGAGTTCACTTCTGTTATTGTCTCATCTCTGTCTTGATCACATTTTAAATGCCTTAGTATTAGTATGTAATCCACCTTGGATTTTGGCTTTTGAATATATTATCATTTAAAAACACAAAAAATCTATATTATATAAAAATATTTTTTTCTTTATATTCAATAAATATTGAGCCTCCCTCATTCACAGACAATAGCTCACTTAGCTTGCTTCTATACATATATATCCAAGAAAAATATTTTTTTTCTGACACAATTACCCTTATTCTACAGCTCTCTCTATTTTTAATTTTCTTTACTGCTCTCTCTAATATTTATACATTTTTTTATTCTGCACCTCTTCTTATTTTGTGAAATATCATTAATCACCTCTCAGTATTTGTTTTTACTAATGCAACTTTGATTGTGATAATGTTGCATTCATATTGTATGAGTAAAAGTTACTAGCGTCACATCACACTGATTGTACCAAAAAAAACAAAAAACAAATAAAACATGAAAGCAAAAATTCTTTAACACAGTTCTTACTATAAACATTGATTATTTAGACTATATTTAAATGATTTTTTTTTCAATTTTAAAATGCTTGAAGCTGCCTACAAATTGAATATATTCAACTATATAATTACTTGAAAGGTTTATTGTTTTAACAAGCATAAAGTATACTATAATAATATTTAATGATTAAGCCTGGATATATTTTTCATCAGTATTCTCCATAAAAAAGATTTATGCTCTTGTTTACAAGTACATAAAAAACATATTAGGAAATCTGTTTTTTTGCTTCTGAATACAATCTAAATAAAGACATTGTTCTTCTTGATTACAAAAATACTGATCAGGTGTATAAAAATTAACATTCACTTTTGCTTGGGATTTCTCTTAAGAATTTTTAAAGCATAACTTAAAAATGAGAAATTGCACTTGAATTTTTAACAATTCATTTTTAAACAATAATTATTTCTAAAGAGATGCTTTTGATCTTGCAAATAATAATTGTCATATTATCTGACTCTGTATAATTAATGTTGAATCCTCAGAAAGGATTCTACTGTTGGAGTTTTTCTAAAAAAATAATTTGCCCTATTTAATTGGAAGCTGTTTAAATGCTTTTATAGGTTTGTTTATTTGTTAACTTTTATATTTTTCAAGTTAGAATGAAATTTTAAATTGAAGGTTAATATATTAAATTCAATAAAATTGCTTAAAATTGGTATATAACAATATTATACCAGCATAATCTATTTGAAATTCTTTTAAGTATGTTAGTTACTTTGATAGATATGAAACTGGGGTAAAAAATATGGAAAAAAATCAATAACTTCACATATCACAGTTACTCTTAGAACTTTCATTTGTTTTAAATAAAAATAACAAAAGGGCAGAATATATTTTTTTTTACTTTCAATTTAATAATATTTTTTACCCATTTTAAACACTTAATGTATAAATCATATTTAGTATGTGTACATAATTACATATGTTTAATAAATCAGTAACTACATTTTCTATTTAAAATTGACTGTTTCTATTTTTATTTTAAAACAAATGTATCTCAAAAAAAAACTAACCTATAAAACTCACAATATTTCAAATTATTGCAAATCTTAAAATATCACAAATATTTTTCATTAGCATTTTTTAAAACAACTGTTTAAAAATAAATTTATCAAACAATTTTAAGTAGAAAACTTAGTTTCTGACCTGTTACACATATATAATCATGTACACATACTAAGTAAAATATATACATTAATATTATGTATATTAACTCACTGCACAAATATCTTATGACTTATAAATACTATATATGTGATATTGAAAAGGTATTGCCTGATTGAAATGATATTGTTTGTAATAAGATTACATCATTGGTATCTGCTGATTTTAATGTTGCATTTAATGTGGGTGCAAATACTGGAAGATTGATTATTAATGGTAAAGATGGTATTGATAAAAGCAATAAATGTAATATTATATATAAAGTGGTATGTCACTGTGGACATAGCTTTGAAAAAGAGGATTAGGGAGCATGAATTATTATATAATAAGGTGTGCTATTCTGCAGATATGTATAAATCTGTTTTTGCAGAACATGCAGTGAGTTGTAATAAAGAATTCTGCTTTGATAGTGTTTTTATTTTGCATATGGAAAATGATTTGAAGAAAATAAAAATTAAGAAGTCATATTTTATAAATAGTACAGATAATGTATTGAAGAAACAATGTAATTGTGTTAGTATTCACAATTTATGGAAAGTAGGTAATTCATGTGAGAGTGTTACTGGTGTGTGAGTTTAATAAGATTTAAATATTAACATATTGCTACTTAAGATGACAGAATATACCGAAGCTGGCTATAGCAACCAAAGAATATTAATCTTCAATTTTATATAGACATTTTTTAAAATAGTGTATTTTATATATATAATCCCATTGCATAATGCTATACTGAAATAAATATACAAATATTAAGCAATTAAATCATCCCACATGGTTAAGAAATCCAGTACTGCCCTCTGTGAACTAATATATAAATACATTAAAGTTCATATTTCAAAATAGACAGGTCAAAATGATACCACTTTGACCTGTCTGCTATATGATGTTATATATTGAAATACAAACCAACTCAAAGAAAGAACTTGAAATCTTAGCAAGCAATGATCTTAACTTCTGCTACAAACAAACATGTATTAATATTATTATATAAAGGCAAGCTAAACTTTAGTAATTTTAATCTTTAAACCACCTAACACAATGTATAAAAATTAAATTAAAACATGAAATATAAATTTAAAAATAATTATTCTATAGAAATAATAAAAAAGTAAATTATTAAAGAACAAAATAATAACAATAATAGTAAAAATATAGATACAAAAATTAAAGCATTAATTAAGTAGGATTTAAACCAAAACAACTAATAATAAAAGTATAATAGACAATAAAAAGAATTTAAAAATTAATTGTAAGTCAAGTTAATAAAATAAAACAAAAATATAATAAATATATTATCTAAAATATACATAAAAAATAGAAAATAATATTAATAGAATAAACAGAAAACTCTCCATACAGCATTGCCACCTGTGCTAAACAGAGTAAACAATGGATGCCAGAAGGCTTGTGCATAAAATCCCTATCTAATGCCTACTCATCCAATATCCCCAGGCTAGTTTCTGGCTTGTGGCCTTCGTCAGTGAGGAGCTTTGGATCTGAGAGCACTGCATCTAGATCTTAGGATCTAATGCAACCCTCTAGCAACCACCTTTTATCTCTACTTAACTACAAAACTATGAGAATGAAATTGAAAACACAAAAAATATTTTCAATCTAAGCTCAATAGCTTATATAGTCATATGGGTCTGAACTCAGTTCAGCACCCATACATTTTGGTGTCTTTGGCTCTTTTACAACCATAGCCACCACTATCCTATTAGGCAGGATTGGTGTTAAACCATTAAGCATCACATGATCACATTTCCTATACTAGCACATTAATTGTTGATAAACAGAGCAAAACTCTCCATACAGTATTGCCACCTGTGCTAAACAGAGTAATCAATGGATGCCAGAAGGCTTGTGTATAAAATCCCTATCTAATGCCTACTCATCCAATTTCCCCAGACTAGTTTCTGGCTTGTGGCCTTCATCAGTGAGGAGCTTTGGATCTGAGAGCACTGCATCTAGATCTTAGGATCTAATGCAACCCTCTAGCAACCACCTTTTATCTCTACTTAACTACAAAACTATGAGAATGAAATTGAAAACACAAAAAATATTTTCAATCTAAGCTCAATAGCTTATATAGTCATATGGGTCTGAACTCAGTTCAGCACCCATATATTTTGGTGTCTTTGGCTCTTTTACAACCATAGCCACCACTATCCAAAGCTCCTCACTGACGAAGGCCACAAGCCAGAAACTAGTCTGGGAATATTGGATGAGTAGGCATTAGATAGGGATTTTATGCACAAGCCTTCTGGCATCCATTGATTACTCTGTTTAGCACAGGTGGCAATACTGTATGGAGAGTTTTGCTCTGTTTATCAACAATTAATGTGCTAGTATAGGAAATGTGATCATGTGATGCTTAATGGTTTAACACCAATCCTGCCTAATATGATAGTGGTGGCTATGGTTGTAAAAGAGCCAAAGACACCAAAATGTATGGGTGCTGAACTGAGTTCAGACCCATATGACTATATAAGCTATTGAGCTTAGATTGAAAATATTTTTTGTGTTTTAAATTTCATTCTCATTGTTTTGTAGTTAAGTAGAGATAAAAGGTGGTTGCTAGAGGATTGCATTAGATCCTAAGATCTAGATGCAGTGCTCTCAGATCCAAAGCTCCTCACTGATGAAGGTCACAAGCCAGAAAATAGTCTGGGGATATTGGATGAGTAAGCATTAGATAGGGATTTTATGCACAAGCCTTCTGGCATCCATTGATTACTCTGTTTAGCACAGGTGGCAATACTGTATGGAGAGTTTTGCTCTGTTTATCAACAATAAATGTGCTAGTATAGGAAATGTGATCATGTGATGATTAATAGAATATATGAAACTAAATATCAAATATGTAAAGAAAATAATTTTATACATAAGTACATAGGTAAAATAAAAATTTTCTGGCAATATGATTAAAACAACAAAATTATGAGAGTAAAAATTATTAATTAATAAATATATAAAAAGAACAGATTACAAATTTGAATAGAATAATATAAAAATGTTTAATAATAAAAGAAAGCATGAAGAATAAAAAAGTCATATTAATTAAAAATTAAAGACTAATATACATTATAAAAATGAAATTAAACCATTTTTATTAAATTTATATTTTCACTATAAATATAAAACATATTAAATATTAGATGCATGATATGCTATAGTCTTTTATGCATTGTGTTTAGTAACTGTAGACCTATAAATAACTTTCTTTATTCAGCTTTTATGACATAAAAATATTTTAAATTTAATTCAAAGTTATAAAAATTTAACAATGTGGGATTAATAAAAAAAAAGTTAAATAAATAAAAAATTTAAAATAATATTAGAATTTTGCCACATTTTTTCTCTATGTGGCTCTGTACATTATTTTTAATTGTTGTAGAATTGTAAATAGATGTTTGTTTTACTCAGCTTTTAAAAATTTGCTTAATTTAATTAAAAAAATAACATGATTCAGATTATCAATACAGAAGCATTTTTATAAATTTAAATTGAATATTCACCTGACATTCCCATATAGCAAATACTATTAGTATATTTCATTAACAGTTCATACTCCAGTCTTTTTTATTAAGTAAAGTAAGTTTTGAATTATGTGTGAGGTATTTGGATTCAAATTATATTCCTGGACTATCTATTACTCAATCTGCTTCTATATCTTGTAAATTATTAATTAGTAATAACTCATAAAAGTCAAAGCAAGCTACTTCTTGAAATTCTTAAGTATGTTTTTAAAATTGATACTTCAAAGTATATGTCTTGAAATTATGGTTGCATTCATGTACATAATTTTGTATTCCATTATTAAAACAGATATGTAATCCTTATTACTATTAAGTAAGTGTTCATACGTATAATTGTATTGTATTTTATAGTTGTAGAAAATAAATCTTTAAAATGAAAAATAACATTAAGGTTATAACCTTATTTAAGTATTACGTGCTGAGTTGCACTTAATAAAAATTAATATTTACAACTTTAAATTAATTTTTATTGTAAATATCTCATATTCAAATTTATGCATTATTCAGATTGTGCGTGGACATATATCTCATTATGCTGTATTCTTAAAACATATGTCTAATGCTTATTATTAATTTTAAATAAAAATACATGCTAATTTAAAAAAAAAAAAAAACGTTTATAATTATAATATTTAAATACAAGTATAATGTATATACTGAACTTTAGATGTACTTTGAAAGTATTTGCACACAGATTTTTAAGCTTTCTTCAGCTATCCACCTCATCTTATATAACCAATACACATGACCAAACATGTGAAAAAGATAGCGGGTCTCCAATACATATATTTGGTGCTAAATCAGCATTCATCAATTGGTCCATACCATTATCTTACACCTCACATATATAATCAGTGCTCAGTTTATTTTAAGATAGAAAATTTTCAAACTTTAATTGACAACCTTCAATATTATTAAATATTTATAATCAAAATATTACTACAGGGAAAATAGAAAGAAAAAAAACCATGTTTAGCACCCATTAGCACTAAAGAAAATAATTTTAATAAAAAAGAGGGACAGAAAGGCATGTTTTGTATGGCTGATAAATATTATATAAAGAAATTAGAATCAATATAATTCACTTCAGATTCGTTTATTTGGAGAGAAAGAGTGACCTTCACTCTCTGCAGATTTAGATAAATTCACTATGTTATATAGCTAAAAAGAATACTACACTGTAGGGGAGTGCAAAGCTCATGTTACAAAACAAAAGAACCAGGTAAAATCAGTAATGACTATCTCTAGAACCTAGAAAAAATAATATATTTTAAAATTATTTTTTATTTTATGTTTTGTTCTGACTACGATAAAAAGTTGTTTTATGAAAGAAATATTCAACAAGATGTGCTAAGAGCACTCAGATTTATACAATTCAAACATTTTGTATAAACTCACACTAATGAAAACATATAATGCCACATCTGGAGTTAATACCTGAAAATAGTGAGAAGAAAGTGATGATGTGAGTCTACCTTTTGTGCCTGTGCTGATAAAAATTGGTGTTGTCCTAGCTTGTAGAAATGGAGAATTTTAAAAAGATCCATACTTGGAGATTATCATTGTAAAAAATGGTGTTAAGAAATATTAAAAAAACTACAACAGTTTAAAAAGAAAGCTTTTTATTATATATCACAGTTTATATATATATATATATATATATATATATATATATATATATATATATATATATATATATATATATATATATATATATATATATACATCAACCATTATCAATCCACTGCAGGATGAAGGTCTCTCCAAGCTTAATCCATCTTCTCCGATCTTTAGCTTCTCTTCTCCACAACACCCCTGCACATTTTCTTATTTCATCCATCCATCTCACATGTAGTCTCTTTCTGGATCTTTTACAATGTCTTGGAATCCAGTTTAAAATTTCAATTGTCCATCTATTATCATCTCTTCTAGCAATATGTCCAGCCCAACTCCATTTCAATCTTTTAATTTTTTCAATAAGGTCAGTATCACCTGTTTGTTGTCTTACCCATACATTGCGTTTTCAATCTCTTCTTTTTACTCCCAACATACATCTCTCCATACTCCTTTGAGTATATATATATAAAGCAAGTCATATATAGTTATTGATATGTTCCTAATTATATATATATATATATATATATATATATATATATATATATATATATATATATATATATATATATATATATATATATATAGGATTAACTCGTTTTCTCTTATTACATTGGAAATAAATTTTAACATTATTTATTAGTAGATTATTATAATAGTGTTTTACTGTATTGGAAATGCACATATCTGTTTGATGGTAAACTTATTTGTATTGGGTGTGTTAGCAGGATATATAACAATTATTATAAATTAGATATTCTTTTTTATAATATATTAAAAATAATAATTCAATAAAAAAATATTTAATAAAACAATTTTTATAATAATATATTTAATTTCACCAACCTGGATTTCACCCCCACACTGGAGCCTTATCAGGATGTAAATACACTTAAAGTCACATTACAATGTGATGTGATGTATTGTGGCTTCTCCTTAAACGAAGTCAAGAATATCTCAGCAATTATCCATATAAACCTGTTAGCCACTTTATTTTTCATTCCCACTCTAAATTTTCCCATAATCTGCTCTATCCCATTTCCACAACATAATATTTGTCAACTCTATAACCTTTATATCTAAATCCCCCTTATCTTTTCCCAAACCCAGCATAAAATCAATAATTCACTTTCTGTATAATCACTTTTTTCTTATTTATTTTTCCATAACTTCATTATATGTATCCTTTCTGTTTTCAAGCATTTACATTCAATTAACAAAGGCATAATATTTTCTATTCCTTCCTTACATAATTTACAAAATAAATCACCCATATTTTTTCATTTACATGTATATTCTCTTGTAGAAACTCCACCTATAGGCTTCATTTTACATTACAGTAACAAAGATAAAACATAAAACAAATTTTCTATTTCCTATTGTAAATAATTATACATAATATTTACACACAAACATGATCTAAATCATAATCGTACATTTACATTATATAATCACTCATTTATACCTTAATCTCATTCATAAATTTCCCAATCTTTCTCTCCTTACATACCAATATAACTACATTTAATATTTTAAACCCAACATAATTAGAATGATAATTATCTATATAAATATATACATATAATTTACTTATAATTATACCCAACTTAAATTAAATCTTCCAGCTATCTAACAACACCAACTTTCCAGCCAACTTTTTAGGACCTTTAACCAGATTCATACATTTTTCAAAATCCTCTTGTATATACAAAGTTTCATAACATATCCTCTTACTATACTTCTTTACATACTTAATCACCTGAATGTTTTTTACAACTCATTCTATGCCCAGTATTCAAAAAATGTACATAAATCCCTGATCTCATATCCTTCATCCTAATTGCTCTGTCATATTCTTTACCCTTTTTAATGCAGTCTTCTCTGTCTGACCAATATATATCATGCTATAAAATTTACAAATAATCTTATACACCAACCCTGCCCTACCATTCTCATTATTATTTTTTATATTATATATCTATTTTCCTAATGATCTATTGTTTTTCCATTCTATTTTAATATTACCCGGTTATTTCTTCCCTTACCAACTCTTTATATACTCTATCAAAATATAGAACTGAAATCCATTTATTATTTGATAGAATATATAAAGAGTTGGTAAGGAAAGAATTACCAGATAATATTAAAATAGGATGAAAAAACAGTAGATCATTAGGTAAATGGATATGTAATATAGAAAATAATAATGAGAATGGTAGGGCAGGGTGGGTGTAGAAGATTATTTGTGAATTTTGTAGCATGATATATATTGGTCAGACAAAAAAAACTGCATTAGAAAGGTGTAAAGAACATGATAGGGCAATTAAAGGAAGAATATGAGATCAGGGATTTATGCACATTTTTTGAATACTGAGCATAGAATGCATTGTGAAAAAAAACATTCAGGTGATTAAATATGTAAAGAAGTATAATGAGAGAATATGTTATGAAACTTTGTATATACAGGAGAATTTTGAAAAATGTATAAATATGGTTAAAGGTCCTGTAAAGTTGGCTGGAAAGTGAGTGTTGTTAGATAGCTGAGAGATTTGATTTAAGTTGGGTATAATTATAAGTAAATTATGTGTATATATTTATATAGATGATTATCATTCTAATTATGTTGGATTTAAAGTATTAAATATAGTTGTATAGATATGTAAAGAGAGATAGATTGGGAAATTTATGAATGATATTAAGGTATAAATGAATGATTGTATAATGTAAATGTATAATTATGATTTAGATCATGTTTGTGTGTAAATATTATGTATAATTATTTATGTGATGAATAGGAAATAGAAGATTTGTTTTATGTTTATCTTTGATATTGTAATCTAAAATGAAGCCTGTAGGTGGAGTTGCTGTAGAAAAGGAAGAAATTGCAATGTGACTTTAAGTGTATTTACATCTTGATAAGGCTACAGAATGAGGGGCAAAATCCAGGTTGGTGAAATTAAATATACTATTATAAAAGTTGTCTTACTAAATAATTTTTATTGAATTATTATTTTTAATATATTATATTGCAAAGACAACATTATGAAGAAGTTTTGATTTGAAATTTGATGATTTTTTTGGTATATTCTTCTTTATATGAAAAAGCATCCTAATATATATTTTTTTTTCATATATATCTTAATTGCATATAATCATGAGCATAAACTTTTTAGTAAATTATTTGTTTTTATTATTTAAAACTAAATTCATTATTTTCAATTTCTATTTAAGTTTTGTTTCAATTCAATTGTACACTTAATTAAATAGTTTGTTTATCTTCCTAAAAATTCTTACAATCTAAGTTGGGGGCTATGCCAGTATGTTAATAGAGAAAGAATTATGATGATATGATATGAGAGAAATACTTCATCATATGCAGATTTCCATAAAGAGAAGTGAGATTCCAGCAATCGATTTGGCATACCATGATTATGTATGAAATTAATAGATGATGTATTTCTAAGTCTGACTTTACATAGATATTTAAAAAATGATAATGATAAAAAATATAATCTTTGTTTCTTTTATAATTCATTCCTATGATATTTACAAAATGAAAATATGTGGGTTTGAATATCAACCAAATTATTAATAAAAAAACAAAATAAGAATAAGCAGTTATATGTTTAATAAAATATTTGTATATCTTTCTCTTCATCTATTCATATTTCTTGTTTATATCAGATTTCTCTATATTAGAATATAATTCATAATAATTACCATGAATTAGACTATACTTATTACCTATGATAACATTTTTTCAACATATATATATATATATATATATATACTTTTTATTATATATATATATATATATATATATATATATATATATATAAAAGAACAAAAAGTGTGTATAATTCGAATAATATAAATTTAATGTACCTAATTTGTAATGAATTTTTAATCTTATAAAAGCATGTTTGATTTCACATTTTACTACATTAAATTTTACTACATTAAATTAAATTTTATAAATTTATAAAATAAAATTTTAAATAGGATTAAATTATCATGAACATATAAATTTTATAAAACAAATAATGGTACAAGTATCAATGACAGTACAGGTCACTGGATGGCACTGTTCCTACTCAAAAACAGTAAAATATAATGTTACCTGGCCATGACATTATTAAATATTGTGTTTTCATCTTAATTTTTTTTTATTAAATAAATAAAATAAATAGGGAAGAATGTCAACTTTGTTCTTACCTTTTTTTGACAAATTATTGAAGCAGTCAATCTGATACTCAGATTGAGCTTCACAGCCCACTCAGAATCTCCCACCACCAAACCATATTCAAACTCCATCCTTACACATACATACACTTATTAACACATTTTGTTTAATTATTAAAATAATCATGTAGATATTTACTAATATATTAATTTAAATATCTTAAATGAATAAATATTTTATATTATATTATTTGTATATGTGTGTAATGGATACATATATATCATAGGTGAGGGGAGATTAATTATAAAATATTTATAATCTCAAAATATATTATATTAATTTGTATTTTTAAAATTATGTAAAATTTTATTATTTATTTTATAAATCAGCATTTATAAAATTAACATTATTTATTTTAGTAATGGCAGTCAAAAAAAAAGCTGACGCAATCCTGTCGAATATTCTCAAATGCAATTAAGTCAATTAACCAGAAATTCATTAGTCCAAATCAAAATGTTCTAATTTTATAAAAGTAATGTAAAATCCATTAGTGGAAATTTTATCCACTTCAAATTTGTTTTAAAATCTCAGATTATATTTTAAAACAATCATCTGAGAAATTCTTAATAAGATTGCATTGTCTTTAAAAACTTACCAGAACAAAGGTATGCATCTGGTCTACAACTTACAGATCGATAAAGTAGATAAATTGCCTTAGATGAACTAGCTAAAAGCATTCCAGAACAATTTCAAAATCATATAAATAGTGCTGGATTTGAACAACCAGAAGAGCAAATAATTTGAGAAGAGCAATGGCCAATAAAATTCATGCTGGTTATACCTTTGACTCAATGTATCATGAGTAGGTAAAACATCACCTTTCTAGCCATTCCAGAATACCTGCTTTACCGACACCACTGCCCAGAATCCAGATGCTCATGAACTGTTACTATGAACCTATATACTGAACCAGTCGAAAATGTATATCCATTCAACAAGATTTAGAATCTAAGCAAAAGTACCCCAAATCCAAGCATGCATGAGATACACAGGTCAGGAGCAATCATGAATTCTAACCTATTTGTCCATTCCCCAAGTCTATAACATTATGAACAACTCCTATGGTGATACCACATAAATTTATTATATCCTGGCCCGGTGCTACAATGTGTTACATGAGACTCAACTGGTGATGATGATTATGAGATTGAATAAACCCAAGATATTAAGTTCCGAGTATTTATATAAATATAAATATTAATAAGGAGATTCGAACAACTGGACTAAGTTTAAAATATAAATATTTATTTTGAACAAAATTAACGATGAGTTTATATATATACAATTAACTCTACGCTGATAAAACTTTATTTTCATTACAAACATTAAATAATCTTGTTATGATTATTTTGATTTTGACAAATATTAATTTAGCATGGTGGTTACAAGAAATGAATTTATTGAAGTGGTTTGGTGGACGTTTTATACATAAAAAATACATTTATAAAGATACAATCGAGTTTCACTGATTGAATGAATTCAATACATAAGTTTATTTTATTTAGATATTTGATTTATAATAATTAAAAATGAGGATACATTTTGATTGGCAGAATGCAACTTTATTTCTTTTACATTTTTAGCAGTTAATGATAGAATATAGTGAAAACTCAATAATTGCAGGAAAGGTTTATTTCAATAAGAGGGAGGGCAGCTTCTTGAGAAGTTGGATTTAAACTCCAACAAATAGAGAAAAAAACATTTTATTATCACATATCATTATGATTTATTTTGCTAAACAGGATGGAAAACTAACAATAAGAAATGATGGTGCTAGCATTCTATCAGTGAGAGGAAATGACACATTTGCCCAGGATAAGGTCATTCTCCAATTTTCTATAACAATGGTACATGCCAGCTTCCCGCTAAAGTAATACAGGAAGAAAAGGTAGGTAGGAAGATTCTATAGGCCAGACCATGACACCTCTATTCATTGCTTCATCTACTCTAACCTGTATGTTCTAGAAGTAAACATAGACTTCTTTTAGGAATGAGGATACGAATGATGAAGATTTGAATCCCTGGAGTGAGGTACAGGCGATTTCAAGCAGTATATAACATATATACTTGAAGAAGAATGACTAACAAAAATGGTTGTGATTCCCTGGAGTGAGGTACAGGTGAATCAGATCGAAGCCTTATGCGGCTTATGAATAATTGGACATATGCTAGCAACGCTGTCATAATATATAAAATCATTAAATTTAAATATTAAAGAAAAGCCTTAAATGGTTTAACAAATATGTAATGATATGCTAAAATAATGACCTACATAATCTAAAGTCATTGATTATAAATTAAACTATCATTAATGAAGTGTGCATTACTTCTGCTTCTTGAATCAATATTTTAACATAGGAAACAAAAACTAAAATTTACTTACTTTATAGTGCAAATTACAAAACAAATTTAAGTCACTAGCCTTTGTGGAGATGATGATCAATAAGAAATTTATAAAGCTAATGAACACCAATATCCACCCCAGACTGTAAAAGTATTTTTACATTTGTATAAATTTACGATAAAACTTTTATAAAAAAAATGTATTCATTTAAAATATAAACCCGATCTTATGAGATATTTAAGATAAATAACAAGAACTCATCCCCCCCTCTTCTAAGTTCATAAGATCAGATTTAATTGGCATTTACAAAGAAATTCAGTGAGAAAATATATAAATATTATTAAAAATTAAATCAAAACTCCACTAAATGATGAAAATGATAAGAAGTGTGATCTGGATGACAGATTAATTATGTAGCAGAGGATTGATATAAAAATTAACAGAGCTTTTTAAAAACATTAAACAAAAAAAAATATTAGTTTACAAATTAAATTACAACATTAAAATGGGTTAAGGTGATTATACAGTTATTGGGCCGGTTACCTCAGGATTTCATGAAGTATTGACACATCTTCTGTGGTAGGTGACATTCTTGGAGCTACATCTCAGCACTAGTTAGGCTGAAGTTGGTGGGCAGGTGGCTTGGCTCTCAAACTTTTAATGGACATGAAGTCACCTAGCAATGATTGACCAACCTCTGACACAATAGATTTTTACTTCTATTTATGTCAGTTATTAGCCCCTCAGAGAATGTATGTTTTAATTAAGATTTCCTGGCTCTTATGGATCCTTAACTTAGAAGAGTTTTTATTCTATTGTTAGTAGAAATACAGACATGAGATAACTGCCTGAAATCAATTCAAATCTATTCCTGTTTGGAAATGAATTTGACCAAAAAATGTTAATAGCTAACTAAAATCCATTAGCTTTGTTTTAAATTTTACTTTTTCTTAACTTTAATTTACAAATTCCCTTCTTTTAAAATCATGAAACAAACTCCCCACCCCTTTAATTATTTTTAGACAGTTATCTTGAATTTATATTTTTAGTTTTATGATAAAAGTAATTATAAAGTACTAAAATAAAGGTTAAAAAATACAATTTTAAAAGACACAAAATTATTTGATATTTTTAATTACATATAAAAGCTCCTGTTATATACCTATATCTGAGTACATCTATAAAAGCTAATATCTAAAATAATTAAAGATTTTTATTTCAGATTTGTATTTATAAATCTTATAGATGCTTCTCAGAAATATATGTATAGTTTATATACATTTTACAACAAAAAAAAAAGAAAAAGAAGCATGATGACATGTGGATTGTGGTAGAACTGTGAAACTCAATCTTGAACTAAGGTCGACTGTTTCACACTTCCTCACTTACAATGACAAACAAAAAAAATGAATAAAAAATGCCTTTACTTTGAATCCACTCATGACTGAAGAACAACCAATTTACTTTCAAAACATTATTTAATATATTATCTATATGAGAAAAAAAAACTTTATGATAGTGCCATTTTCTTTTGCACTAAAGTTTCTGAACTTATTTTCCCCAACTTCAACTATCTCCTGTCCTACTTTTTTGGTTGTTTTCCCATAATTTATTCCATCTGCCTGCTATCCTGAACTGTTGCCTACATTATATATATATATATATATATATATATATATATATATATATATATATATATATATAATATATAAAAAAAATATAAAAAAATACATGTGGTTCACTAATTAATATATGATTATAAACTATTTACAACTAAATATGGAAAGCAAAAAAATATTAAAAAAAATTACCATATTACTTCGATTTTATCTCGGCTGTTCTTCCACACCTAGAATAGACTCGAAGTTTTATTGTTATTACATAATCATTATCTTTTATTATATTTGATCATTGCTATACAAAAATTTGTTCATAATTAAAATCAATTCTTTGCTACCACCCATTCAATCCAGGTTTGAATTCACCTTTTGATTCTGTGTTTTAAAATAACATCTGTTGGCAAATTTATATCAGGGCACTAGCCAACAAGGTCTCACAGAATGTACAAGTAACAGCTGAGTCACCCAATTCTCATCTACAAGAAATACATATTTTGTAGAAACAGTCTTTTCAAAATGTGTTAATAATTGCGTCATTTTACACATATATACATTTTTATATCCATGTGACATTAATTTCAATTATATTATTGGATGTATAAATTTAAGAGAAAAAATTTATAACAATTGGGTGTACAACTCGGGAAAAAATCTTACATATATATATATATTATTCATTATTATTTAAAACAGAAGAAAAAACATTATACATACATATTAAATGCTATATAGGGTATTGCAGGATGTGGAAATATCGAATGGCTCCACAGATGTGAGTCCAAACCCAGGGGGAAAAATGTACTGTACCAGTCGGTAATGTATGTCCATCCAACAAGATTTAGAATCTAAGAAAAAGTACCCTGAATCCAATCATGCATGAGATACACAGGTCAGAAGCAATCATGAATTCTAACCTATTTGCCTATTTTCCAAATCTATAACATTATGAATAACACCAATGGTGATACCACATAAATTCATTATATCCTGACCCAGTCCTATAACATTTTACATGAGACTCAACTGGTGACGATGAGATTGAGGGAACCCATGATATTAAGTTATGAGTATACATAAATATAAATATTAATAAGGAGTGAACTGGGCTAAGTTTAAAATATAAATATTTATTTTGAACTAAATTAACGATGAGTTTATTTATATATATATACAATTAACTTTATGCTTATAAAACTTTATTTTCATTATGAACATTAAAGAACATTGTTACAATTATTTTGATTTTGATAAATATTAATTAAATGTGACAGTTACAAGAAATGGATTTATTGGAGTGGTTTGATAGAAGTTTTATACATAAAAATACATTTATAAAGATACAATTGAGTTTTGCTGATTGGCTGATTTCAATACATAAGTTTATTTTATTTAGATATTTGATTCATAGTAACTAAAAATGAGGATACATTTTGATCAGCAGAATACAACATTATTTCTTTTACATTTTCAGTAATTAACGATAGAATATAGCAAAAACTCAATAATTATGGGAAAGGTTTATTTCAATAAGAGGGAGGGCAGCTTCATGAGAAGTTGGATTTAAACTTCAACAAATAAAGAAAAAAAATATTATCACATATCATTATGATTTACTTTGCTAAACAGGCTGGAAAACTAAGATAAGAAATGGCAGTGCTAGTATACTATCAGCAAGAGGAAATGGCCCATTTGGTCAGGATAAGGTCATTCTCCAATTTTCTAAAATGATAGTACACACCAGATTCATGCTAAAGCAGTACAGTAAGAAAGGTAGGTAGGAAGATACTATAGACCAGACTATGGATCATCTATATACTGCTTCATCCACTCTAACCTGTATGTTCTAGAAGTAAATGTAGACTTCATTTAGGAATGAGGATACGAACAACAAAGCTTTGAATCCCTGGAGTGAGGTACAGGTGATTCAATACTGAATAATAAAAGTGCTACTTGCCTGACTAACCTGAACAAAACTAGATCTAGTCTCAGAGGGACTCTCAAATCATCAAAGAATCGCTGTCAATACTGAACAAGGTAACCAATTCATGTTAGTGCTATAACTCCTAAATTTATATGTATAATTTTAAATTTAAACTGTATCCCTTGTCTAACCATTCATTTAAATATAGCATAATCCTTATAGCTGATATTAAGATCAGCTAATTCATTATCAATTACAATAATTTGTAAACTCTTATCTTATTGTTAAAAATGTATTCCACTCTCTTAAACTTTCTCCTATCACTGAGCCTCAGGTAAGTACTTCTAATTTCTTATTTCATTTTTGTGTGGCAACAATATTTCATATTTTGAATATATTTTATACTTTTAATAATATGCCAATAATTTTCTAAATTTGCAAGGATTTTTTTTTTCTCTTTTAAATCCCCACATTTCTTTTCATGGGGAGATCTGTTTAGTTTCTTTTAATTAAAACAAGTTTGTTATTTCAATTACAGTGGATGCTTGCAGATTTGGGAAAAACAACTCAATTATATTATAGTGTGACTGCCAAAAAACAGAGTAGAATTCTGTTTTTCTCAGAAATGTTTTCATTTCAATTTGAAATAATAGCATTAATTCTAAAAGGTCAAATCTGTTTATGTGAAATTAAATCAATATTTATATCATCAAAGCACTTAGAACCAAATTTTCATGCTTATTTTAACGTTTATGGGAAGTTATTATGTAAAGTAATTTAACAAAGGGGAGGTGGATTCTCAATTTCCAATATCTTATTATTTTTATTAATGAATTTAAGTTTCCCATTACTGTTTAGTATTCTAATGACACCATTATACAGGATTTTCCTAATATATATGTATTAATTAATTAAATCTTATTTTTAAAGTTTTATATGTATATGCTTCCAAGTATTGCATGCATACTGGCCTTGTTTGCTTATATATATTTATGCTTTACTCTACCCAGGCATATCAGAAAGCTGAACCCTGTCTCATATCTCCAAGTCCAAGAACCAGGCTCTTAACCGCATGAGAACTTATTTGGTCACTTGAGCTAATTTCTATATGGGATCACTCTGGGAAAAGCCCAGCCCATTGCAATTCCCAGCAGACTGTTCTTCATTTCATTAGCCGATTCTGCCAAAGTTTGCTGACATATATCAGTCTTTATTTATTTCAATGATTTTTTTGGGAAAAACCTTTTGGATCCATGACTGGATCACATAAATATGCCACCATGCATGCACCACTCTTTTTGTTCTAGTTCCAAGAAAAACCTAGGAATATCCATAAGCCATAGTTTTTGATTCTACTAAGCAGATTTTTTTATATTTATTAATATTCTCATGTGCATGTGTTTCTGCAATGCAATTATTTATATTATAAATTAACTCTCCCACACACGTTTCTTACTCAGCATAAGCTGAGATTCCTCCAATTATTAGTGATAACCATATTTTAATAATAAAAGTTGTTTTTCTTTCTAGAGGTGGATTTAAGATTCATGTCCATACTCAAATAGTGCACTTAAAAATGTATTTACAGATATTATTGGCATATAAATCAGCTGCAATAAAAATAATAATGTAATGAATCTATTTGTAACTTTTTAAATTATAAAAGTAAATCCCATGTTATATAATATAAAGAGACCCATGAAGACTAAAGGAGAAATATAATAACTCACACATCTTTTAATTAAATGAATAAATCATAAATATATTCTAACTTGCTGAATCATTGTTTTTTTAATTTAATATGTCATATTTTGATTAACAAATTATGCTTGCTATGACTAGATGATCTCCTGCTAATCATTTCACTAGCTCATTTCCAATTTAGATTCTCTTTGTGTCTTCATTTTGCGATGCCAGCAGAGAGAGATAAATTATATCGGTATCATTAGGATTGTTGCTCATAAGTTGGTAGATCTGAAAAAAAAGGCAAATATGGCAGAGTTTATGACTGTTCCTAACTTATGTATATTGTACATGATTGGACTCTAGATACTTTTGCCTAGATGCTAGATCTTGTTATATGAACAGACAAAAACAACTGATACATTATTAAAGAACTGATTTGAGATATTATTAAATATAGTGTTTTTAGCCTAATATTTTTTTTTATTAAATAAATAAAATAAATAGTAAAAAATATCATCTTTGTTCTTACTTTTTTTTTTTTGATACTTTATTAAAGAAATGATTTTTTTTTTTTTGGATATATTATTAAAAACTGATTAAATATTGTGTATTTTTCTTAATTTCTTTTTTATTAAATAAATAAAATAAATAGTAAGGAACATTTTTTTTCTTACCTTTTTTGATATTATTAAACAAGTGATATATTTTACAAACTGTATAGTAAACGATTTACTATAGTTTTACTTTTTTTTCTTTTAATTACTGTATTTTTTTTTGTTTGTTTTTTTTTTTGGAGAAAATAGAAACGTCTTTTTTAAAAAAAAACACATCTTTTTTATTACCCTTTTGGGGGGATGTTTTTTAAAAAGTATATAGTAAACAATTTACTATAGATTACTTTTTTTCCTTTTAATTGCCATACATTTAAAAAGTAACTTTGTAAACTTAACATTAAAAATAAAACAAGTATTATGGGTCGAACACCATGCAGCATGCACCATTTTGTTGTTCTCGAAGAAGATCTCACAGATAATGTCTTTATCAAATAAATCATGCTTGCAAACAAAGTTTGTCTAATTTTACACCCTTCAAAACAAACTTAAGAAAATTTGACTCTTTGATAAATTTTTTTACATAATACTACGTAATTTGAATGTAAAATTAAAATTGATTTAATAATATTAAAAAAGTTGTGTTGAATTCAAATATACACACCCTTAAATTATATGATACACAAGGCTCAAAGCAATCATTCAGAGAGTAAGAACTGGTGCTTGAACCAAGTGTGAATTGAAGAAATTAGCAGAACATACTACAGATCATTACACCCTGCCTCAAAAACAGTATATTTAACTGTTTTTAGTAGGAACAGTGTTTCCAGTGACCTGTACCATCGCTGATACTTGTACCTAAATAATGTATTATTATACGATAAAATAGATAATAAGTATGGATGAGACTTATGCTCCTGGTGGTGATGGTTTGTCAGTAGGAGTAACTTCAATTAGGTGTTTTAGTTCCATAACTTATCAATGTAAAACTGATAAGGACATATCAGAACAATATGAGAACAAATATTCATATTGGGAAATATACAACATAATAAATAAAGAAACTAATGCAAATGAATCTTCACCAATGTTGGGAATAGATGACAAAAAAACTAATTAAACAATTCAAGTTATGGGCACTGGAATTTAAGTTCTTCAATTTTATAATAAAAACGAACCTCACTGCTAGGCCCACAACCTCTTTTCTCCACTATAAAAGGATATAGAGGAACATGGATCCATTTTTGAACTATGGCACAGAACAGAAAAAATAATTGAACACCTAATTTACACCTGTGAAGGTTTGACAAAAATAAAACAAATGACATGCAACATATATGGAAGGAAAACCACCATGATGGAGCAAAGTATTAATGCATATCAGAGCCAATTGATACCAAACATCAGGGCAGCTACATTTGTCCTATTATAATGAGAAAAAATACTCGACATCATTCAGCCACATTCAGTAATAAAGTAATACAAATCAAAGATAAAGATAAAACTATCTTTAGACCATATTTATATGCCACAACTTGATCACTTTAAAAAAAACAATCAAGACTATGAGAAATGCAAAACAAAGACAATTGAAAACACTGAAGTTACTGCATTATTTATAAATGTTATAACAAGAAACAAGTTCAAAATTGCCCAAGAAAAAAACTTATATTTAAATAAATGTAAACCAAAACTATATTTTTTCCTAAATCAAATTGTAAATATAATTTAATAGAAACTATGTAAACCAAAGAAAGTAATAAAGTACCTTTTGAAGCATAAAATAAATAATATGGAATGTTTATAAAATTATAATATAAAAGTAAGTTATTGTAATCTATAAATAACAAATTTAATAATTAAATTATAAATTTTATTATATATGGTCATACATTTGATACTCAAGAAATTGGCAAAATAACATTCAAAAAGCTCATTGATAATTGTAGAAGTTCATTTTATCTATTAAAAAAATCTAAACTGTTAAGAAGTGACATTTGAAATAATGGTGGTTTAAATGCAAACACTTGAGAATATTTGAAGTGCAATTAATTCCTAGACCAATTGAATTAATTGATTCAGAGAAAGCATGTTGTGAGACAGTATTATATATTTTTTCAGTATTTTTAGATAAGATTTATTTTTAATAAAATTGTTTTATTTTTTTGGTAATAATATAATTAAAGTGTGTCATTGTGTTTAAAAAAAATTTAAAGTTTATCTATAAGGTAAAAGTTAGCATAGGTAAAAAAAATCTTGATATATTTAAACTTTAAAATAATTTAAAGTTATATATGAAATATATAATGTTTAATAATTTATGTTTAAAATATGGCTCAACATTCATTAGTGGTATACTTTTTTTCAATTTTATCAAGAAATTGTGTTAAAAGAATGTAAATTTTTATTTCATTCAAATATGCATTTGCAAAAAAAAAAAATACAAAGGTAAATATAATATTATCTAAATTTAAAATATGTAACAATAAATTTAATAAAAATAAATTAAAATTTTGAAGATAAATATTCTTAGAAATTTACTGTTTAAAAAAATCTGAAAAGTTAAATAATATGTATTATCTGGATAACAGCTTATTTATGTATAAATTTTGTTTATATTTATATAAAAAACTAAGATCGATAAAAAATATTATACCAATACCATTTTAAATAAAAATGTGAACAAAGTTCATTTGCTTATTTAACTAATTTTTTAAAAAAAAAATCATCAATGCCTTAAATTCTAGAGATCTTTTATTCCTTATAAAAGTGTTTTTCTACTAAATGAATAAAATATTTTTTTAAAAATCGAGCTTCATTCATTGAATAAAATGATTACTAAAATATAAAACAATTACATATATTACCATAATTCAAAAACTATTATTTATTAACTGAAAAATCTGAAGTCCCACATTTTTCAAATGTAAATCTGTAGAAGTGTCACAATAAAATATTCTGGCTTTTATATTAAGAAATATAATATCTAAAGTGTTTACAATATATTATTTAAAATAATGATGTTTATACATTGATATGAATCTGCTTTCTAGCATTAGTTTAGGAAAAAGTTTAACTGAATACAATAAATTGCTTTGTCTTACTAATCAATTTATATTTTATAATACAGTTAAAACTGCAATGGGGGGGGGGGTTATTATCCAAAAAGCATCACTTATGTAAAGATTAAATGCTTTGATCTATAGTAACAATTAATTGAGTTCATTTTTTTTATATTATAAAAAGTGCTAATTTATAGATAAAAATAAAGTAAATAATAATAATAATAATAATAATAATAATAATAATAATAATAATAATAATAATAATAATAATAATAATAATAATAATAATAATAATAATAATAATAATAATACGACTACTACCAATAATAATAATAATAATAATAATAATAATAATAATAATAATAATAATAATAATAATAATAATAATAATAATAATAATAATAATAATAATAATAATAATAATAATAATAATAATAATAATAATAATAATAATAATAATAATAATAATAATAATAACAATAACAACAACAATTATTATTACAAACATATTATATCAAAATTTTTTCTGCCTGATATCTTTAAAATATTTACTACACTTACAAGTCATTCAAAATAAACATAAATTATTATGTTTAGAATAATTGTCTTATAATAACTTTCAGTAATGAAGTCTATCCTTTGACTTAACTAATATCAAATAAAATATTTTAAGTCTTTGTTTATGTATACAAACATTACAAATTAAAAATATTTCAGACTATATGAAAATAAAATTTTAATAAAGTGTTTCTAAACTCTAATAACCCAATGTATACTATATATATATATATTCATGTAGATAAGTAAAAAAAAAACTTCTAAAATTTTCAATATTAACATAATAATAAGTCCCATTTATTAAGTTTATGTTAATAACAACTGTAATAGTCACATGACCACATCATATACTTGCTCATATGCTTCCAAAAGTAAGTATCTTTACTTTGTAATAAAGCCATCCATTGTCAGTTTAAGCATTTTGTTAAATTTCAGTTGATTAAATTAAACAGTACAATAAAATAATAGTTGGCTTCTAAATGAATAAAGTACATTAATTTTGGTTCTAAATTTTAGCCTTCTCTGATGAAGGCAAAGACCAGAATTTGGCTGAGAAGAATATTTTATAGCATTAAACTACCTAGTGTTCATTAGTTATTCAAGCTTACAATAGATGACTCTAGTATATGATGAAGATATATGTTAACAATAATTATATCTGGATAAAGTGGCAGTCAGATAAACTGATATACATATTGAGATGAGGATGTTTCCAAACTTTTCAATTAAATATAGCAAATAATCATATCATCTTGTCTAAACAGATATTTGATTTTAACGTAATGTTTTAATAAATTATAAGAATTTTAAAACATTGAATTCAGTATGACTTATTTCTGAAATATCATTATTAAAACTTGCAGGTGAGACGGTTTTAAAATTGTAACTGTAATTGTCTAATTATATAAATGTTTTCTAATAATTTACTTAAAAATTATATCTATACTTCAAACGTTTCTCAAGTTAATTTAGTTCAAAATAAAGTTTAATTTGAAATTACACATAAACTTTTAAATTTGTGATCAAGTGGGAAAAAATGCAAAAAATAATATGCATTATATTAGCACAATATAGTGGGATACCGTTAGACAGATAGTTAATAAGATCAAGTCATTTTGAAATAATGTTTAAAAATATATATTTTCTATTTCTATTAGCACAATAGAGTGAATCGATCTTTCTATTGTGATATAAGAAGGAATAAAAAGTATCAAGTTTTAAAAATATATATTATAAAGCTAAATGTGCTTTTGTATACTCATACATTAGTACAAACAACAATCGATTACTAATAGCCCTTTGCAAGGCAAAGACATATTCCTATCCAGCCACACTAACCAAAAAAATAAAACATAGGGAGGAGAATATTCATAAGATTGATCAATAGCTGCGGAATGGTTTTGCCATTTTCCTTTCTTGTTTTGCTTTCTATCTAATAAAAGTACGTAGACTGGGTGACTAGAAGCTGCCTGTATAAAAGGAAAAAAAAATCTATGCTTGCTTGGAAAGATTCAGTTTATATATATATATTACACAATAAAATATTTTTTTTTTTTTTATAAAATACGTATAACATTTTATTATACAGTATATTAAACACCCTTTCATAATTTGTAATAGTTAAATTCATGTCCAAGTATAAACAAAATTAAGTGTTTTCTTTTTCTCTTTTTTTTTTTTTCAGCATACGTTTTTTTTCTTTTTTTTAACTAACAATTTTTTTCCTCAAGCGAGTCAGTTTCCTGACAGTTTGTGAATAAATGATGGGAGAGAAAAAAAACTAAAATGTCTTAATCTGGTATCTTTCAACAGTAAATGTTTTACATACTAGTAAACTCCTTATCATTAAACTTGAGTAAAACATGACAATTGGCTTTTAAATAACGATTCAGTTAAACTAAGAAGCAAATGCACATTAATAGACAAAATAAATGAGTTATAAAGTTGAATTTAAGTCGTTTTTAAAAAAAAAAAACCCTTGACAAAGAACATATCTTACGATCAATTTAAATTATATTGGTAATTCAATTTAAATAGAAAACATTTACTTATTTCTAAAATTTTAAACTTTCTACAGTGGGAATATAAACATTTTGACTTGTCGCTATAATTTATCGGTAGATATCGTCTTTTAGTAAAAAAAGTATCTACTTTATAGCAAAATAAAATAATATAAAGAAGTATATCCGCTAAAGAACTATCAGATTTCAATGAAAAAAACTTATGAAGATAATATATTATTTATAATATTAAATAGGGTTGGCAGAGGAGTGGATAGTAAATATATTATATGAAAAAATAAATCCTGGAATTAAAAAAAAAAGTTATTTAAATAAGATATAGATGTATAACTTGTTTTTTATATTTATATGAATATTATACTTCCTCTGGTTTTATGAATCTTTAATACGTCAATTCAAAAATAAATACTATGAATGATTACGGAAAACAGTATTGATAAGTATACATCTGGACTAAATATATATCTATACAAAGTGTCCCTTATTTAATATTTTAAAAATTTATTAATAATATTCTAATAATTGAACAATTTCTTACAATATTTTATGGAATTTTTTTTTATATGCGCATGATTTATTGCTTAGGCTGATATGTAATATTTGAGTACCAAATGGCAGATAGAACACAAATGTTCAACTTTAGTGATAAAATAAACTTGTCCTTTTACTTTATTTACCTAAAAACTGATGGAAGTTCTATTATTCAAATATACTACTGTACAAAACAATACAAGGTCATGAATGTTTTTATGCAGATTCCATTTTAATTAAGTAATACAAGCTTATAAAAGTAATGTCATGTTATATATGACTTGCTTCTTTTTTTTTTTTTTTTGATTATTTAATTAAGTAAGTAAAATAAAAATTTGGGTTTACAAATATAAAAAATATGTCAAAAATAAATATAAATTATTGTATTCTGTATTTACTTTCATTTCTCATTTTTTATTTATTCTTATTATATAGATATTGAAAACAATGATAGAGTCTATGTAAAAAAAAAAAAAACCAAAGAGATTTCTGAAGCAATATTGAAAGTGTAAAAATAAGTTTCACAGAGCATGAGAAAAGGCACTTGACATGTTTTACCAATAGGTCTTATTATTTATCAATCAGAAATAAGTTTAATGCAGAATGTGGTCTGTTAAGAGATCAAGATGTCACCCATCAACATGGCAACATTCCTGAAATCTATTCCTGACACTGTGATGTACAATATCATCCAAATTCCAATTAGCACTAATGTTTATAAATGCTTACAAAATGAATGTATTTAATTCATCCATTATGTGAGATATTCTTTCAAAATACTTACTCAACATAGTAGATGATTTTTATTTATCTCACATGCATTAAAAAGTATATCAGACTGACAACTTCATTAATGGACAGTTTGCATTGAATTGATTTCTGATATAATAAATGATCATTTGTGTTAGAGTACCTCACTATTGAACAATCCACCTTACCAACTAATGTTTGAGTATGTTAGTCCAGTATCTGTTCACATGATCTGAACTTATAATATCAAATTTATCTGTGATAAGATAAATTGCTAAATGTATTGGTAGTTTTTCTACACTCAGTCACCTTCCAGACATTTTAGTCTCCAAGAAGTACTTCAGAATCAATTTTCTTTGTATTTTACTCAGACTTTATTACTGTTCTCAACATCTATAAAATCAAATGAAATACTAATAAAAAATAAAATCAGTATACAGTATTATAAGAATATTTTGATGTAATTTGTATATTTATTCTTTTTTAATTTTGAATACTTAATGTATTTTACACATAAATTAACCTGACATAAAAATATTCAAACTTCAAATAAACAATAACTGAGTTTAAACTGAAGATAGTATTTATAATGCAAAAGATAATATTATTGTCTCACTATGCATTATAAAATTATATTTATGTTGAATAATCACAATGTTCTATTTTTTTATATATGATATAGACCATAGACCAGAATTTACAGGTGACTAATACTCCATGAAGATTTTATTTTTGAAATCAGATAAAACATTCTGGTTAATAGAATTAATAATCTTCAAGTAAAAAAAATAGCTGGATATCAATTGTTTTACTAACGTTGTCTTACTAGTTAATCTGAATCAGTTTATGTGAAAAAAAAAATAGCTACATTATGAATTTAAACATAATCATGAATATATTAAGCTAATAAAAGATTTGGATTTTTAAAATACTAGTGAAATAAATATATAATTTTTCTTTTATTTAAATCATAGCTATTGCTTGGAAAAGGGGTATTACTTTATATAATTTATTTAATAATACGAAATAAAATTTTGATACAAAGACTATTCCTGGAGTAGTGTATATTACTCCTTGTTTTTATAAAAAGTAAAAATAGTTTGAGTTTAAATAAAAGAATAAATGTACATAAAAATAAGGATAGAAATAAATATCTCAGTTCTTCTTTACATATCCATGTAAAAGATACGGAGCACATTAAGTTTGTTGAAGCTATGGTTGTATTCATTGAGAGTATTGAAATAAAAAAAAGAAATTAAAGACTCTTTATTATTAAAAAAATATGATTCTAAAACCATTAACTTATTTAAAAGTTCTTTTTAATATTTAGTGTGGATGGGAGGTAAGTGGAATTGTGGGTAATGTTTAGTTTACATATGTTATTTTGTAGTTATTTATGTTTGAGAAAGTCTGCTTGTAGTAGTGAAACAAGTAGTAATTTTTTAGATTTTGTTTTCTTCATTAATCTGGTTGAGTTTGAATTTGGTGTAATTTTGATTATTTATTTGATTAGTTTAGCTTTATGCTTTTAATGTTTACATTTTGATGAGATTTTATGTATATATGTAAATAGAAATAAAATTAGAAAACATTTGTGATACATTTATTTATTAAATATGCCTATTGTTTACTTTAAAGAATTTGGAGCTTTGGATTGAATAGAAATATACAGAATGCAAGCAATATGTATAGATTTATTAAATAGCATGTCATGGAAAAAAATCTTGATTTCTGGAAGGTGTCAGTTTAAAATATTAACAACTCAATTATTCTTTCACTATGTATTATTAAATAAGAATACTAAAGATGCCAAGACAAAGTATACTATCATTTTATACATCTGAAATTAGTGTTTTCCTTGATAGACCACATCTACTTGAAGAGCATCATCAGGGAAGCAAATGATATCTCAAAACAATGTTGGCACTACTTGACTAATACAGTCTCCATAAACATTTAAATATTTTAAAATTATGATGTGATTCTCAAAATTTATAATTATATCAAGAAAATACCATAATAAGACTATTTAAATAAATTATAACAACTTCATTACTATTTTCAAATTGGAATAAAAGCCTGATTGGTAGATTTTTTGGGGTTATTTCAGACATAAATCTTTTCAGTGCTTTAAAATAATTGAATGAAATGATTTTAGTTATCATTTGTTTAATGTTTATACTGATGATGCCATCATTTCTAAGTCATAGCTTTCAGAATACCAATGAATGTAAAATAAATGCTAAACCAAAGATGTTCTGCTTATCAGATTATTGTATTAATTACTTTATAGCAACCATATCTTACTAAATACTACTTTTTATTATTTAATAATACAAATATACTTTATTGGAATTATTATTAAAATGAGAAAAGCACTAAGTAGTAAAACAGTACTAGTAGTAAATATCAATATTTTGTGGGTTTTATTCTGTCAAATCCACAACTAATACAAGTATTTATCCAATAATTATCAGTAAATGTATATGTAGCTAAGAAAGTTGAAGAATTAATTAAGACCCAGAAAATCTAAACCAATCAAATGAGAGATCCAGAAAAAGCCATAAAACACAATTATTCACAACAGTAGGGTTACAAATATTATACTCCATTAGTTCACTTTTGCATAATTATATAAAGACTGATGCTTTGATTATATTAATTCATATTTAAATTATATATATATAAACAGAACGAAACCAAGCTATTATTAGTAATAAAAAAAGTAATTAGCATCATTTTTACTACTATAGATTTTCTTCTTTTTTTTCTTCCAACAATCAATAAAAGATGATGAGAAGAGCTGATTGACCTCCTCACCTACTGCTGTATATCATAAAAAAATTTAGTTGCATGAGTAAAGTTTAATATTGTATTTTTTTTTCTTTATAATCATTTTATCGCTTTACAAAGCTTTCTCTTAGAGATATTAACAAATGACGACTATTATTATTTTTTAATAAAACTTCTATTAATCTGTACAAGTCAGTTATAATTATATTTTTTATTTAAAAGTAAGCCTAAAAAGTGAATGTTTTCTAAATAAAACGAAATATCAACCAAAAGGCAATTTAAACAAAAAATGTATAAGAAATTAATTATATTATGGTATGCTTGTCTACTGTTTCAAATTCTATTTTTAATATTTAAATACAAGAAAAGAGGAGATTTGAACCCAGTCACTCAAACCAATACATATGACCATATACATGTAAAAAATTAAATGATATCTAACATATTTACTTCATGCTGAATCAGCACTTATCAGTTGGTCTAGATCCTTATTTCCCACTCTCATATATAATCAGTGTTCACTTTATATTAAGATAGCAAATATCCAAACTATAATAAACAGGCTTCAGTCATATTCACTCTCTGTAGCCATCCATATCAGTGACAAACTGATTATGATATATTTAAAGCCCTTGAGTGCCAATTTTGTTGTCAATATTCTTGTCAGAATGACTTATGGCCAACATGGGTATGACAACAAAATTAGAAAGCAAAGGCTTTGAAAATGTCATCATCAGTATTTTAATGGTATGGATGGTTGAAGAGTTTGGGGATGGACTAGATTGATGCCTGCCCATTGAAGCTTGAAGATTTATTATTTTAATATAAACCAAGCACTGATTATATATGTGTGTGGAAGATGATAATCTGGATCAACTAATGAGTGCTGGTTTATCAGGAAATACATATATTGGAGATCATTTATCTTTTTACATGTATATGTTTATGTATATCAGTTGTATAAAAAGGCGTTGATGACTGAAGGGAGATTTAATCTCCGGGTTCAAATCCTCTACTTAAATTTTACTTTTATAAAAAAGAAGCAAGTTATTCATTCAAAACAAAAATATAAAAATGTAAAGTAGGATCATCATCATCATCATTATTTATATAGCAACCTCTTGGTAATAGCACATGTTCTATCTTATGGCAGTCATGTTATTATTTTTTGTGATAACTAATTTTCATTAGACTAATACTTACTATTTCAATGCTTTTTCTATTATTCATAGACTTATGAATAAGTAAATACCATTTACATTATAATATTACAGAACTAAAAAAAAATATACATTGAAACTAATAAAAATAGTTCAAATATTAAGCAAATGAGAAAAATCATGGTCAACATTAAAGAAATAAACAGTTCAATTGAGCTGGCAATAGATGTCAGACTTTGGACAATTAAAATCATAAATCTAAAAGATGATTTTTAAAAAAATTAAAAAGAAACTACATATGAAATGGAGAACTAAAAATTTTATGAGGGCAATATGATAATGTAATGGATCATAATGGATCAGAATATTTTGATTAAACATACAGATAAAATTTATATGCAAGGTGAAAATAATGATGACAAGAACAAATCCATTATATATATATCTATATGAGGTAATTTTGATATATATATATATATATATATATATCAAAATTACTTCAAATTAACAATTCAACTAGACTAGCCAAGAAAATAAACTCTAAAACACTACAAATTGCTACAAGCAGACTTTTCAAGTGTAAAGGACTATAAAATTATAACATATTTAAACTAAACATTACCCACAATTTAACTTATTTCCCATACACCCTTAATATTAAAAGAACTTTTATTTAAGTTAATTGCTTCAGAATCATAAATTTTAAATGATGAAGATTCTTTAATTTTTCTTTTTATTTCATTTCTCTCAAAGAAAACAACATCAGCTTCATCAAAATTAATCATGTGGCCTGTACCTTTTTCTTGGATATACAAAATGAAATTAAGATATTTATTTCTAGCCCTATTTTTATGTACCTTTATTTTTTCATTTAAACTCAAACTATTCTGACTTCTTACAAAAACAAGGAGTAATATACATTACTCCAGGAATAGTCTATATAAAAAATATTTATTTTGCATTATTAAATAAATTATTTAAAGTAATACCTCCTTTCCAAGCAAACAAATTATTCTTTTACATATAATTTTATAAGAAGACAATTTAAATGGCAAATAAATAAAATCATATTTTTCTTTATCTTTACATCATTACAAATATTACTATTAAATATTATACTTACAACAAATTTATCAGAATAGCAGACACACACATAATCTTTATAAAATTGATTTTTTTAAACAAATCTAACCAATTAAAATTATTTAATCTCTTATTTCTATAATAATAGTTAATTTAATAGCTATCAGATTTAATTACAGATCTTAATTCTTTACCATTATAAGTAAAAGTAATAATAAAAGCAAATCTTTAATAACTTTAGTTTTATTCTTTGACAAGGATCCATGTTTAATCCACACAGGCATAAGATCATCAATACTACTTAATCTGTTAACAGATTAATATATATTTTCAATATCCAAACTACCAAATACACAATTACTTTCCATTTTAAAATGATTAATCTTATCAAAAACCTCAAAAACAAAAGAATATGTGTAATGACCAAAATCAACAAATTGTTTTAAAAAATTATTCAAGAACCTAAAAATACCCTCTACAACACCACTTGTAAAATTAAATCTTAAAGGATTTTATACATAGTGTTGTAGAGAATATTTGTATGTACTTAAATGATTTTTTAAAGGAATTTATTGATTTTGGTCATTACACAGTTTCTTCTATATTTGAGGATTTTGATAAGATTAATAATTTAAAAATGGAAAGTAATTGGATATTTGGTAGTTTGGGTATTGAGAATGATGATCTTATATTTGTGTTGTCTAAACATGGATCTTTGTCAAAGAAGAAAATTAAAATTATTAAAGATTTCTTTTATTATTACAGGATTTTACGTACTTTATTTATAATGATAATTTTATAAGATTAAGGAAGAGTGGATAATAGATTATATTATTTCTCCTTTAATTTGTTCAGTTTATATTGTTTGGAAGAGGATATTATTAATAAAAAAGGATTGTTTATACTTGAAGATATTTGTTAGATATGTAATGATTGTTTGTTTGTAGTTGAGAATGATAAATTGAAGAAGTTAGTAAATGAGTTTAATTGATTTGATCCTTCTATAAAATATGTGATAAAAGAAAAGGGGTTAGATGTTGTTAAATTAATTTTTTTAGATCTGTTAGTGGTTAAAAATGTAAAGACTAATTGTTTAGTATGTAGTCATTGTGTTAAAAATAAAGAATTAAGATATATAATTAAACCTGACAGCTACCAATCTCTATTTGAAACAGTAGCTGCTTTAAGAAATTATTGTTTTAGAAATAAAAGATTAAATAATTTTAGTGGGGTAGCTTTGTTTCAAAAAGATCAATTTTATAAAGATTATTTGTATGTTGGCTACTCTGATAAATTTGTTTAAAGTATTTTATTTAATAGTAATATTTGTAATGATGTAAAAGAAAAAAAAAGTAGTTTATTTCTTTACCATTTAAATTGTCTTCTTGTAAAATTGTATGTAAAATAGTAATTTGTTTGAAAATAAGAAAATTGCTTGGAAAGGTGCTTTTATTTTGAGTAATTTATTAAATAATACATGGAATTTTTTTATAAAAAGACTACTCCTGGAGTAGTGTATAATATTTATTGTTTTTGTAAGAAGAGTATATATATATATATATATATATATATATATATATATATATATATATATATATATATATATATATATATATATATATATATATATATATATATATATATATATATATATATGTCAGAGTAGTTTGAAATTAAATGAAAGAATAAAGGTATATAAAAATAAATATCTTAATTCCATTTTGTATATCCAAGAAAAAGGTACAGGCAATATGATTAATTTTGATGAAGCCAAAGTCTTCTTCGAAAGAAATGAAATAAAAAGAATTTTAAATTTTTTTACTATTTAAAATTTATGATTCTGAAGCAATTAACTTAATTAAAATTTCTTTTAATATTAATTCTTTGAATGCATGACTTGTCTAAAAATGAGAAGATTTGACATCACTCTAAATCGGCTACTTTTTATCCCACGTATACATATAATATGTCATTCGAAAGAAAATCAAAAGTTCTGTAAGATGGTGCCCTCTTCAGATTTATTTTACAAGTAAAAAATCAATAAAAATGACCATATATGACAAACAAAACCAAAGCACCACCTCCTCACCAACTTTTCTTGAATCTTATTGGCTGTCCCATTTCTGTCAGAAAGGGAAATGGCTGCCAAAAAGTAAAAAGTTACGTTCGTTTTGATTTTTATTACGAAAATTATAAACGAATGTTTACAACATTTTAAACAATATTTGAATTGAATTACAAATTATTATTGATAAAATAATACTAAAAATCAAATTATTTTAGAAAAATAGTTAAGATATTACCAAGAATTATTTATTTATTGCTACATATTGATCGTAACGTTAAAGTGAAAAAAAAAAGATTGCTGACACAATCTTTTTTGGTTGGTTGAATAGCGGTTACTTTTATTTCACCGCAATTGAATATTTTTTAAATTATAAATCAAATTTTATTTTTGAAAAGACTTTCGTTTGTTTCATAATCTGACAATTCAGTAATATACTTTTTACAAACGAAACTAATGTATTTATATTATTAAAAGTGATCTATTTTAACAATAGATTTTGTTAAAGTTGTGAGTTGGCCAATTACAAGTTTTGATTTTTAACTCATTCGGCCAATTAAATTATAATCATTGAAAGGGTTAAGGGTACATGGAGAGTAAGTGAAATTGGGGGTAATGTTTAGTTTAAATATGTTGTTATTTTGTTATTCTTTACAGTTGAGAAGTCTTCCTGTGGCAGTAACCCCATTGTTAGTGTCTTAGAGTTTATTTTCTTGGCTAGTTTACTTGAGTTGTTAGTTTAGGGTAATTTTGATTATTTATGGACTAGTTTAGTTTTATGTTTTTAATGTTTATATATATAATTGAGATTAATACTCCAATACTGGTTTATTAAGTAAATGATATACTCTCAATTAAAAGCCCAAAGTAAAACTTTGTTCCAGAAGGTAATTTGAAGCACTTTGGAGTGAACACATGATTTTTTTTAATCAATCATATTACTTTATTAAAGCTATATTTTAAATTGTTTTATATTATTTTAATTGTCATTCATGAAATTTTTCAATTTACAGCTTGTCATTACCAATCAAGTAATAAAATATGTAAATATAAACTTACCAGTAGTTAAAATTATAGAACAGATTGAGATTAATACTCTAACTGGTCTATTAATACTTTCATTTCAATACACAAGACAAAACTTTTTAAAAGAAAAGATGGCCCATCTTTTTTTCTTTAAATTAAGAGTATTTAATTAACTTAATACATTAGTGTTGGAGTATTAATCTCAATGTATTGTATAATATTTACTGTTGGGAAGTTTATATATATATTAAAGCAGCTTTATAAAGAAGTAATATATATATATATATATTTATATATATATTAAAGCAGCTTTATAAAGAAGTAATATATATATATATGAATCAAAAATTTTACCAAAATCACCATTTCCTTTATTTTTGCTATAATATCTTATATAGATCCAATGTATCCAAATCACTTCAAACACTTTTTAACAACAACCTTTTATTGTACATACATACATGTATACCTATGTTGTGACTATACTGCAGTCTTCTTCCGTGCAGGACAGTCGACACTTAGTGTATATATGTACAATAAAAGGTTTTTGCTAAAAAGTGCTTGAAATGATTTGGATAAATTGGATATATATATATATGATTGTAATGTTATTTTATATCAATGTTGTTATTATGCTTGGTATAATATTCATATATTTGTTTATTAATAATTTTAATATGCTTATATACCCCTATTTATTAATTACTATAGAAATGTTAATTATTTAAATAAACATAAGTTTAATATCAACATTATATATTTGGTATATGTTGATTCAATTACAAAAGATCATTAATCCTTATTATTTTATAAGATGTGTTGACATTTTTGAATTTCATTTCTATAACTTCTATTACTACATATATCTAATTCGTGCACATAGAAATATATATTAATCTGAATATCTTATAATTTATTTATAAAACTTGTTTGAACTTGAAGAAAAACAGATGTTCCAAATAAAATACTTACGGTGACTACTAACATGACATTATTGTAAAACATAAATTATCACATCTGATTGCAGGAACTAGAAAACAATTTTCCTTTTGTTTTATTATTTTAGTTCTTAATGCTTACTGTTTAATAGCTTATTAAATTTAATAAAATTAAAATATATTGATTAACACTTCTAAATTCTTTTTTTTATTAAAAAAATATAATTATCAATAGAATACAAACTACAATTAAAATTAATTACTAAATATTATATATTGTAATTTAAACAAATTTAAACTTACACAAAGCAAATGATTCAATATTTATTTAAAACATGCATATGCATTTATAAATTATTTTCTTTCTTGTATAAAATATAAAGTTTTCAAATGTCATTTGGACAAAGTTTTAAGCAACATTTCAATTTTTTACTCAATATTTTCATTTTCAGTTATCTAACTTTCTGAAGAAAAAATGGCATTTACTTATTTTATAAGTTTTTGTTATATGCTTACTTTAGTCTCTACATCTCATTTACTATTTTCACTGCTTCAGTTTCACTTTTATTTAAAATCTTTTATACATTCTATTGACCTCAATAACACATTATCAGAGATTGTGATGTAATGAATCTTTCTAACCCCGGTGCTAATTCCGTCATTTTAAATAATAAAATGTGACAATAATGCTCTCCTCTACTATTGAAAACCCTTCATAAGTCATTATAAATTTTATTAACTTTTAAATATTTATATAAATGTATTATTCTAAATTCTGCTATGCTGAACTTTTTTAAGTATTGTAATAGTTATCTTGGATGTATAAAAACTTACCAACTTATGCATTACACACAAATTATGGTATTTCATGAAATGCTACATTGACAATATTAAGTACTTTATCACTTATGGCTCAGATTGTATAATTTTATTTTCATACCTATCTCTTTAAATTATCAATCTTACATTATAGATGGGTTCATTACGGATATTTTTTTATTATCTCTATCTAAACTTATATGCATATTTTTCTGTGGGGGTTAGTTCAGAAACTTGATAAATCTTTGGAAATAGTTAAGCTGTTGGTTGTCATCTACTTTAATTAAAAAAAGAAACAAATATTTTCATTATAATTGCTGTAAATTAGTTTTCCAAATGATTTTAGAAATAGTGTAAGAGCATCACATATGATGGATATTCAATATTAAAATATGTATAATAACATCATACTCTTTTAATATATCACCTCTAATTTTTTTCTGGTTAATAAACACTAATAGATAAATGATATATTAAATCTTACAATATAGTAATTTAGATGTCATACTTTATTAAAAATTTTATTTTATTTTGTATAAAATTAAGAACTTCAATTCCAATAAAAAAAAGTTTCTATACTTAATCATGTAATAAGTTGACTGGGAAAGAATATTAAAAAAAACTTTTCATAAAAATATTTCTCAATTATGTTCTTTTATTTTAAAATCCTAATTATAATATATATATTTACCATTTAGTGCATAATAAAAGTATTTTATTTAATTAAATAATTGCCTTAGTTTAGCTTCTCAAAATATATATATTGGTATTTTCTTCCCAAAGGACGAATTATGAAACAACATAAATCATTATGCGTTATTTTTATTTTTTAACAAAAAAAAAAAAAACAACTAAACAACTATTATATTTTTTATTATGCAGAATTATAATATATACTAAAAAAATGATTTACAAGAAAACCAAAACTTTATTGTACATATATATATATATATATATATATATTAATAATTTCGATCATTAAACTTTTGTTTTGACCTGATTTCCATATAACTAATATTATCACTGCAATAAATGCATTAAAATATATTTATCAAAGGAATAAACATTACAGTAAACTACAATAATTAAATTCTATGCTTTTCTTCACACAATTTTCTGAACTTTTGTTTGCATAAAACAATAGATTTCTGCCATTTATATCAATATCATTTAAATTAATTGAGACTATTTTCACTGAGTGTACTCCATTGATTTTTCAATCAGTGTTATACCCTTTATAATTTTACTTGCAATAATCTTTGAAAATAATACCAGTGAAATGTACATGAGGAAAATATTAAGAACATTAAATACTATGATTGCCTTTAAAAATGGCGTTCAGCACTAAAAATAAATTATATTTAATGCTAATATTTTCTCCATATAAAAAGCATTATTATAATTACATACAGTTTATGACATGACATTTGTGTGAAATAAATTATTAATATTTTTATAATTCCTAGAATCTTTTATTAAAATATTTCTGACAACTTATTTATTTGTCAATGTTAATTGCTTAGTACATCAAAGAACATTTAAGCACTAATCTGCTGACTATTTACAATAATAGTGATTGGAATAATTTCAAAAAACTTTTATTTCACAAGAAATCTATTGGTGTTCATGATTCCAAACTTTTTATTCTTGATAAGAATTGCAAAATATACAAACATTTAGTTTTGTGTGTGTTTAGGTACAATCAGTTAGTTTATATCAGACAATGAAATTTTGGTATTTTCTTCCTGACATTTTAAGTGTTCTGGTCATATTTTCAAATTAAATGTAAAATGTGCATTTTGCACCTACTCAGATATGTCAATAATTAATCAATGATGAAGTGTATAATCAAACTCTGTTGATATGAAAAAATAAAAATAAAATACTCTAAATTATAGTGATAATATATTTGTTTAGATTTGAGAAATTAATTTGGGAAAATATTTGAAATTTATAATTCTTGCTAACAACTCAAGATTTTTAGAACAATATATTTAGTAAATAAATAAAAAAAATTATTCAGGGATGATGTATTTTATTATAGTCTAAGAAACTGAGTATTAGTTATTAAATACAAATAATAGAAATTTGACAGAGTAATGAATAATATTTCTATAGTGAAATTTTCACTATACCATTCTCATGAAAGGTCGGGACTAGTTTCTAACTGCTTTTAACATCTTGTCAAAAGATGTCATCATAAACATGTGACCACAGACATGTGAAAATGATCTATAATTCTCAAGAGATGCATTCATGCTGAACCAGCACTCATCAGTTGGCCTAGACTGCAATATCTTACATATAGAATAATCATTTTTCAATATGTATTGGTAGCAAATCACTATAGTTTAATTGATAAGTGTCATATGTGCTGCTCTCACAACATTGACACAAATCATTTAATAAAATTATCTTAATAATTTGTATTAGTCATTCATTGGACTAGTGATTATCAAATAATGAATATTTATGTTGTGTAATTTTCACTACACCACTCTCACACAAGGTAGGGACTGCTTTCTATCTGCTTTTAACACCTTGTAGAGGGATGTAATGATAAGATTTTTTCCCATATGTCAAATGTGTTGATCAGGAAGCAAACCCAGGCCAGCTTCTTGGAAATAAGCTATGCTAACCACTAGGCCACCAGTATTTTTGAAAGCCATTTTTTTATTTTTTTGCAATTTTAAAGTTTCAAATATATTATGACATGTTATTAAATAATCATTAAAACGAAAATATTTTTTTAATTTATATTAAAGATATAGTTATAGTTAACAAAAATGATTATTAAACTATCTATATAAAAAACTGTATACTATTTTGTCTACATAGTTAAATCAAACACATTGCAATTTTAACATCAATAGATTTAACTACTTACAGCTACAATTGTTAAATATAAGTTGAGATTATTACAACATCAAAAAAATAATTGGCTATAATATAGAATGTAAAATAAGGCATAATATTCATGATTCTGCCATTATGTACATTGATTTCAATAGTTTAAACAAGCATTGACTTTTAATAATAATTAAATAGTAATAATTATAATTTTGATATAGTTGTTTAATTTATTTAAAAACAATTAAAGCACATAAACTATTAATAAAGATTCTACATTTTCTATTAACATCAAAGTTTACTCATTCAAATATTTAACATTGTAGTCTGCCATGCATCATATTATGGTGAAACTCGGGCTAAACTGAACACAATAATTTATCAACATAGGTATGTCTACAATAGGGTCAAAAATAAAAATGAAGGATCATCAGTATTCTGGGACCACCAAGCAGCTACAGGCCATGCATTTGAACCTAGTTCTGCCCAAATAATTTGTACAGAAAAAAATGATGCCAAAAGAAAATTTAAAGAAGCTTTCTATATAGCAAATGACATTAATGCCATTAATAGAAGAGAGGCATGTTTTGCTCTCTCTAAACAATGGACTAATTAAAAATTCAAACGCATTTGCATAATCATAACAATCGTTAGTTACAAAGCTATGAGTATGAGATTCAAACATGAAATCTTGAAAGCGCTTAGCAAAGCTATTATAAATTAGAGTAAAATTATAGCTTCACTATTTAATGCGAAAAAAAAAAAGTCCCATACTTATAATTAGATCATAAAAATAATATGCTTTATTTACATAAATCAAATCTTTAACATTTGAATTTTAAGAAATAAATAAATACTCAATGCCAAACTAAATATATTCTTACTTATATTTGTTACTGTTTCTGTTATCACGATTTGCAACAGTTGCAATTAATTATGTCATCTATTGATAGATTATATTTAGTTAATTAAAAAGTTAATAAGGTGAACAGATGTTTAAAAAATGATTAAGTAAAGAAAGGTTCAATAGCTTTTATTAATAATCTATTATGCTTCAGCAGTAACGTGGGTATATACAATTTTTTTTAAAAATGGGGATAATTCTGAAGTGCAAATCATTCATAATGTCTCTTTATACTTAAATATGTTTTTTTTTTTTTTTTTGCATAGCATTAGTTATTACTAAGAATAATATTAAAATACATGCTGAGTATCAAAAAATATTTTTTAGCAATAATGCCTATGTATATTTTTTTTAGTATCAATATACAATTCTATTAACAAATTGTATAAGTATGTAATTATTTGACAATGATCAAAAAAAAAATTATAAAATATCGCATACAATATTTCAAAATGAGATTTAATTTTATATTGCGTTTCTTCTTGGTTCAAAAAAGTATGTTATTCACATAAATTTTTGTTCTATATTTTTTTTATTGATATATGAAATGAATTTCATATTTTTTCATCATTTAAAAAGTATATTTAATTAATGTTTAAATAAACATTAAAAAACTAACATTTGAATGTGATAACGTTGTAAATAAAAACACCAGTGTAACATTTATATTATTTTGCTTAACTTTTCTCAAATGAAAATTGCTTAATTTAATATATATATATATAATTTTTAGCTCCCAATTGGTTGTCTATTGCTATAACTATTATGATATGTAAACTCCTTAGTTTTATTTCAAATATCACATCTCTTCAACATTGTCCACATAATTATACTTATATTTAAATTACATTATCACAACTCTCATACTTAAATAAACCATTACAATATTGATAATACATTTTAAAGACTACACTTCAATTAGAGAGTTCTATTTATTGACTAACTTCAGTAAAGCCTTTACAATAGATTACTGACATTCTATTGGTTGGTTAAAGCATGAATGATATAATGATGTAATTGACAAATGATAATTAGTTACCTATTGCCACTTAAGATACATATATATATATATATATATATATATATATATATATATATATATATATATATATATATATATATATATATATATATATATATATATCTGATTGTTATAAGTATCAATCTGTACTTATTTTCTAATGTTTTAACTATAATTTATATGAATAATAATGATGATGATGATGATGACAATAATAACAATAATAATAATAATAAAATCCATACAACTGAATGATGAATGCCATATTATTTTCTTAAGAAAAATGTGCATTACAAAGTAAAGAATAAACTTCAATTAAAAATAGGTTTTAGATTTTAAAACACCTTTAAATTGCATATGTAAATATATAGTTGTTTTTTTTTTAAAAAAATGCAAAATAAATTATTATCTGAAAGAATTTTAAAAAAAAGTCTGAAAATCCATCTATTTCTTTTTCATAATCGTTTTAGAAAGTAATTTTAATATTTTTGTAATATTAAAAATCAATGAAATTATTATCTATATTGTTTATAAAAGATAATATTAATATTACTCTACATCAGTAACAAGAAAATACAAGACTTGCAAATTAAATCGATGTATTAGCTAAAGATGAAAAAAATGAAAAAGTCATTTGGAAAGGTATAAAAATTTAATCTAATTAAGCACTCTAGTTAAGTCAAAATGCATTCTAGGAATTATTTATATTTTTACAGCATCTGTAACTTCATTTTTTAAATGTATGAATAATATGGCATTTCATTTATGTTATTTAAAATTCCATTCCATGTACTGGCACATAATTATTGGCTTTATTTTTATGGCAATTTGGAATAAAATTACCTGTAAATGCATTTTCTGTAGAAAATATTGTTGGAAAAGCAAACATATAAAAAACTTCCAGCTTTGATAATACATTGATAAGAAATACAGAAGAGACCTATAATTATAGAGATTAGTACTTTTTCCTGCATGCTCATAATCTGGGTTTAAATACAGAGCAAAGTATATGATTTTGGAAATTATTAAATTTTTTTAATATTTTTTCCTTTAGGTTTCCAGATCACAGTGGATATATATGACACTTGAATTAATATACAGTGAAGGGATACTTAACTAATATTAATAACAATATAAAGTTCCTGGATTCAGTTTGGACAGGAAAAATGAACAATAACGAGACAAAATATAAATATGACTTCCCTAATTGTGGTGAGGTCTTCTACTTCTAGAGAATATGAGATCGTATTTATCTTTTTAAAATTATTGAAGGTAAATCCAATTAACTTCCTCATAAAAATATCAAAAAAATTGTTTTTGATTTTTAAAAAAGGAAAAGAATTTTAATGATTATATGTTGGATTATTTCCATCATGTAATATTAAATATTGAATATCTTTAAAAAAAAACTCTATATTTTAAATTTTCTAAATACAGTCAACTGTTAATAATATATTCTTCTTCTCTCATTTTCAGATGTTATTGGCTTGACCAGTTACAAAACTAGCACAGGAAATGAACTATACCTTTAGATTCATGAACTATTGTGTCAAAAAACAGTCAGTACAAATTCATTATACTTATCTATAAAGTTCTTCATAGAATTCCATATAATTATTATTCTTGTATTGTAAGTGGTACAGCCAGCATTATTTGAAAAAAGGGAGGAATAGCTATATACTAACTTATGTGATACTCCTAACAGTTTACAGTATTTGGAAAATTTAAAGTAAAGTTTAATTTTTTTTAAAAACATTAATCCAGCATATAGTTATTGCTAAAAAGCCATCATCATAATCTTTTAGACAAACATTAATTTTGAAGATGTTTTATCAAAGAAAGGAGGATTGATTATTTCAGAAAACAAAAAAAATTTCAATGCCAACATTCTAATTATGTGTCATTATTTTTATTATATATAAAATAATAAGTTCTCTATATATGACTATTCTTTCTTATTGCATTGCCAAAGGTATACCATATAATACTAAATCATCCATGCACTTTACTACTGTTACACAATGCTTTATTTACCATCCTTTTCTACGGTATACAGTTTTGATTGCCCCAGTAATCTTCTTCAGAACTTTTATATTTTCTAACTGCAGTTGAAGTTAGGAGATATAAAAGTTCCAAAGAAGATTACTAGGGCAATAAAAACTGTAAACTGTAAATAAAGGTGGTAAATAAAGCATTGTGTAACAGTAGTAATGTGCTTGGATAATTTAGTATTATATGGTATTCTTTATATATGCATACAATCGTGATCCTTTGTAAATGAATTTGGTCATTGCAATTTCAAGAGAAAAAAATAGAAAGATGATAATGATAACATATTTTTTTTGTAATATACTTTGGGGATTAAAATAAAAAGTAATGGCAATGAAAATAAATTAATATTGTTAAGTCAGTTATGTTTTGTAGGTAATGTGGCTTGTGAAAATAATGCTTCAGAGTTTGAGAAAATGTTACAAAAGTTATCAGATAAAAGTAAAAAAGTAGGATTAAAAATAAATGCTAATAAGACTAAATAAATATTGAGTGGGACTTTCACAGAAAAAATAATGAAGAGTAATAACTATAAATTAGAAGTTAACAAGTACAAATAGTCAAGCATTGGTGACAGAGTTGTTAGCACAGCTGCCTTACAATCAGTTGTCCTGGGGTTCACTTCCCAGCTGATGCTTTGACACATAAAAAAACAAGTACACATATCTTTGTCAGATTATTAATATACATGGAAACATAATGGTTAAATTAATCATATATATATATATATATATATATATATATATATATATATATATATATATATATATATATATATATATATATATATATATATATTATATATATATTTAGCATGCTTGTGTTTATTTGTAATAGTCATTAGAGAATCACTCCTATAGCTGTGAAGCATGAATTTATAATATTTTGAAGAATACTCTCTTTTTTAAACTCAAGATAAAAATGTTTTGAAAAAATAAAATAAATCCATCTTATCTTTTTTATCTAATGATATATGTAAAGACAAATCTAAAGCATTTAAAAATTAAGATCTTCACATTTTCATTTCTATATGCTTTATATACATATACATTTATAGAAAAAAGATAAGTGAATTCATCTTATCTTTTCAAAAGACTTTAGGTTGTGTTCAGAAAAAAAAGAGTATTCCACAAAACTTTATAATTTCATATAGTACCTTTGTAGGAGTGATAATGTCTATTACAAATAAACCCACCACTTCATAATGAAATAATTTATTACATATATTTAATATTACATCTAATACACTAAATTGTAAAAAAATTGTAAACATTATTCATTGATATGTAGTGAATGGAACAGAAAGTGATTAATTAAGGCTTTCATGCTTTCATTTTTAAATGCTTAAGATGTGCCTATGCATATATCTTTTAGGTAAAAAAGATAGGTTAGATCCATCTTATCTTTTCAAAAGTCATTATCTTATGTTTACAAAAAGAGAGTATTCCTCAAAATGCTATAATTTCATACAGTGCATGTGTAGGGAAGATTGTCTAATGACTATTATTAAAATTGATCATTGAAATCAGCTTGGTCGAATGTATTTGATGAAAATAACTTAATAATGAAAAAAGTATCCTTTTTTTGTATTTGAAAAGAAAAATGTATATATATAGTTTTTATCTATTTTATATATGGAATTGTGATTTGTGCAATTAACAGGAAAACAATAGTCTCCAGGACACTCAACAAAGCATTGAGAGATTGTTGCTGATATAAAAAGAAGATATTAAAATTGGGAGGAATGAATAAGGAACAAATAGATATCATATTAAAAGTGATAATAAATAGATGGGCAATTTAAGTTTAAAAGACTGAATCTCAAGAAATTGTAAAAGTTTTAAAAAGAGACCATAAGGGAAATGGATAGATAATTTGGGAAAGTGACAGTACATATCATAGAAATTGAATTAAAATTAGAGAAAGCTGGTTAAAAATGATAATTGTTTTTTTTTAAATTGCAATATATCTGATATGTTTTATTGTATGGTTTTAATTTTAAAATATTTGTCATTTAACGTTATGATAGATCCTGTTTAACGCCAATATACCATTACTGTATATTTAATATTATCCCTATCGTAGTTCTTTCTATAATTCATTTTTAAGCAAAACTTTATGAAAATGTTCTATAATAGTTAACCATTTACCTTGTTACTGAGAAGAAATACTAGCAACATTTATAGTGTTGAAATTAACTAACATGAAAACTCTTGCCTACCGATCTAAAAACAAATTCGATAAGATTAGAAAGTGGTGAATCAGCAGAAAACAGTAAGAATGCATTAACCTCTCAATATAATGCAAAATATCATGTGGTTATATACAGTATATATGTGTGTGTATATATTCATATATGTAAATGAATAAAGTTTGCATTAATTTCTATGAAAAGAAAAAAAATATAAAGATTAAAAATTATCATGAATAGAAAAAATTATCGACTCATTTGTTTGAGGCATTCATTAGGATTCATTAGAGATATGATTGTTTCATTATTTTTTAATTATTGTTATTATAGTGAAGAAATGCAGTTTCAAAAAGATTTCAAAAATAATAAAATATATATATACATTTTTTTTTTACAATTTCTTCATTAAAAAAGTTTAACATAAGACAAACAATATGATATTGAACCTTAATTTTATAATTTTTGTAAGATCCCCCTTCCCTTATAAATCATTCAATAGCAGCTTTTGTTTTAACCGGAAACTCAACTAGATTACAATTATGAGAATAATTAGCCTCATTCATTAGACTCAACCCGCAACCTCCTTATCAAGTCTCATGCATAAAAACAATTAATGATTAATTAGTATGAAACACCTTGAAAAAAAATCAGAAGTTATAACAGCAATTAAAAAGTTAATAGATGAAGCAGAAGAGACATGTCTAACAAGAACCACAATTAACATTTAAAAAGAAAATAATAAAAAGAAATGAAGGGGGAAAAGTTAAAAATAAACTATAAAAAATTCATGGCTGACAAAAAATTATTTTATCTAATATTTTTATTAAATTAACAATAATAAAGATGAATTAATATAACCTGATGATAGTAAAATTATTTTTTTTTTTTACATAATTGTCCATAATCAATCAAGACAGGCATTCAATTATTAGTTAATAAGTAAGAATGAATCTATTCTCAGTAATACGATAAAACAAAAGAGAGAAAAAATATGTGTGTAGGCTATCATCCAAAATTTAAGCCGTGTTTTTTCCTGCAACGCTTGTGAAGTCTTTGCTTTATAGAAGCGATTTAAAAGCTGTTTTATATTTTCTTATATTCATATGTCAATTTATGTGCACATATAAGAAAACATTTCTAGCTAGCCCAGTAAAGGGTCAAGTCTTTTCTACATATTTCCATAGAAAAATGATAGAAGAGAAGACCAAATCCATTAGGATTATTGGTAATCAGGTATTAAAAAATGGGTGAATTGCTAACTTGACTTAAACTTATCTTCAATAATAGACCTCCAAATTATACAGCTCTCTAAATTGGATTCAGAGCATAATGTAACTAACTACCAGTAAGTAAACAGCAATAATATAAACAAATAGTCATTGTCACAATAAGGCCAATCAAATGACTGATCAGCAAAACTGATTGTTTGCAGCAAAATAAGGGAGTTGGCTATAATTGAGAGAGAGAGAGAGAGAGAGAGAGAGAGAGAGAATCATGCTACAGGGTCACATTCAAAATAGTAATTCACCAATGTAGATCATTCTGTGAGTAATGCACATTATCCACTATTTGTAAAATGCAGTGTGGCATGTATACTTTTGGAGTGAGAAGCAGCTAGTGGCAAATAATATTGGACTATTCATAAGTCAAGCCAATAAGACTGAGAGTTAATTTATTGTAATGGGTCCCAGCATTAAACCAGCCTAATGGGTGCTATTAGCAACAGGTAGACTTTTTAATCTCCCATAAAAAGTAGTTAATTTATATATTTTTCACATTAATTCTACTTCAATTGTTTATTAATCATAAAACACCCACTTTCAGGTAACGAAGTATGTATACACAGCATTGTATTTTTCTTATATAACAAATCATATTTGTTTATTGCTCAATAATTTAATGGCTATCTGGATGCCTGAAAAAAAAATCTAAGCTTTCTTACAAATCTTCAACTGATTATAAAATTTCCATGCTTTTTGATTTTATGACATTAGTTATGAAAGTATATTAGCTTATCACTTCAGCATAAGATTATCACATGTATAATTTTAATTATTAAAAAAATTCTAACATGTAGCATCTCTGCTAGATAGCCCTCTGTTAAGTTCATGGCTGCATATTTTAATTTATATAACATACATTATGAGCAATAGAATTCTAGAAAATTATTTTTAAATATCATTTTCAAACTATGTCAGATAATGAAAGGATTAGTTAGCTGATTGATAGATATGCAAACCTCAACTTTTTCACCCATTCTAATATTTTTCTTTACGAAATTATAAATTATTACCTTTCTTGTCAGGCATATAGGAAATAAGAAATTTTTTTTTAATTAGAAAGAATCCACATTATGTGGCAGTATATGATTCAATGGTAGGATAATTGTAGTAAATAAAATTCCTAATTTAATTTTTCATGAGGAAAAAAACTGACTACTAACTGAAAATGCAACAAATGTATTGTAATAATTATACAAATTATAATTGCATATTCAGTGACAAGTGATTTTCAAAAAGATATATTTTACAATTCATGATAGTAGATACTGAGACTTATTGTTAAAGGCTGTCTGTAAATGGGGTTTGAAACATCAGATTCTTAAAATAAAGATGCATAATATGGCCTATCATATTTATAAGCTAACAGTGAAAACAAAAGAGAATATTCACTTGTATAAATATCCTTAAAATATTTTTGATGAATGAGTTACCAGATAAATTTAAAATCCTGCAAAGAAGCAAAATAATAATAACAAAAACAACATTGGTCAACGTTTGTGTGTACTGTCTTCTATATTTTGCATGCATGAATCAATGTTGCTATTTATGTTAATCTGTAAAAATACCATGTATATATTTATGGTTTTTAATAAGCACATTTTATCAATCTTGTTTATGAGCCAGACTTTTGAGAACACAATACAAATGTAATACAGAAGATAAAGTATGAAGAAATAAAAGTTGAGTTTAAAAAAAGATATCTAAAGTGAAATATGTTAGTGAAAGAATCAACAGGTGTTTGTAACTCTAATGGGAAAAAATGAATGAATATAATGTGGATGTGATTTTAAAATAAATATGTTTTATAGACAATTTATGTTTCAAATGAATCTCATAGATTTGTAAAAGATCAAGAAATGTACGCACATAAAATGAACATGAAAATTTGCTAGAGTAATGTAAGAACAGAAGTATATCAAACTGAGAGAAACGATACTGCAGTGGATTATTAAAATTTGAAAATGGTAGTAATGCATAGAAATAAAACATTTTATATATATTTCTAAATATATAAAAGACTAGATAATAGAAAAAAACACAAATAAATTTATATCTAGTGTAATTTATATAAATTATTATCTACTCATTTTTAATTGTAATAATATATTTTCTAATTTTATTTATTACAATGTTATACTCTTAAAAAAATCATGTGATTAGTCTCCCGGAAGATCATGTAACATACATGTACTATAAATGGCACTTTGAGAATCAATTAGAAAAATTTAGCTTTCAAGAATTTTAATACAACAGAACTAAACTGTTCAGAGAAATATCATTTGAAGTCAATTATAATTGAAAAGAATAAGATTGGATAAAATTAAGCATCAATATAATTGACAATATTTTATTGTAAATAGTAATGATATTTTATTTTTATTCTTGATATTATATTTTTCAGTATTTTTTATTCTTTATTATCATTATTACTAGTGTTTCAAAAAATATTATTATTGTGAGGATTTATCGCTAAGTTTAAGAGATTATGATGTCTAAAATAAAAAAGGTGTGAGCATGGAATAATAGTAAAAATAAACAATCTCCCAGAAAGAAGAAAGTTTTTCTCTTACTTCTTTTTATTATTTTTATTTAACATATTATGAATACAATTTGATATTTCTGAGATCTTTAAAAGTGAAAACAAAATATTTTTATTTTAAAAAAAGTATAAAAAAAGCGATTCTAAAAAAAACACACACTTATTGATATTTTAATTTAACAAATACACAAAAAAATGTTTAAAAAACGAATTTTCTGTTCTGTGGGGTGACAATAAATAATTTACTGGTATATAAAAAAGTATAAAACTTATGAGTTATTAATACATATGAAATAACATTAATTGTGTAAAAAAATTATAAGAATAGACAAAAAGGATAAGTATAATAATAAACTGTTTAGCTGTGATGCAACTATCATATCTGACATTTTAGGTGGCATATTGACAGTGCTATCACTAATTTTCTATGTTGTTTTAAAGCATTGTATATATTAAAATACAATGTGATACAGGCTGCATCTATTCTTTCTAAGAAGCTTCCATTTTTAGTATATTAATTTTTAAAAAAAATCCAAGAGATTTCAGCAGTATATGGATCATTAAGGACCTTTGTCTGTGATTGATAGCAGATTCTATTATTCTGGCAATTCTATGAAAGAGATGGTATTTGTGATTGGCTGATGCTTTAGACTCGTTTTTTCCATGGCTAAATGTCACACCTAATGTGATTTGTACTAATGACTATGATGCAGTATTTTTGTAAAAGACTTATTATGAAACAAAAAACTACATCACTAGGGAGAGTTTGTCTTTGAAAACACTTTATTTTTAAGAAACAATTCTTAGAAAGAATATGAAGTACATTATGAAAACTGGAAATTGTCAAGCATTGGTGGTCAAAAGGTCAGTGACAGCTGCTTTACAAACAGTTGTCCCTGGTTAGCGGGTTTGCTTCCCGGCTGATGCTATGGCACATGAGAAAACTGGAAATTACCACAGGAAAAAACCATTAGAGTATAAAAAAATGTTTTTTGTAAAAACTGCAAGTGAAATATTTTAATAACAGTTAATAATTTATTAAATTTTAGATTTTTTTGTTCCTTTGATATTAACTATATCATTTTTAATAATATAAAATTCTAATATCTAATATTTCATATTTAAAATATTTTTGAATAGATATTGTAAAACCAATAATGATGTTTAACCGTTTTTTATCAATAACTCTGTCAATTAGATACTTATTTTCACAATTTTAAAGTAGTAATTTTTCATGTTTTAGAATTTTAATTATTAGAAGACTTAAATATTTATAAATAAATGGTGCAATATACATAAAAAAAATAATTGCACAGAAAAAAATCAAACATTGTGTCATAGTAAAAAATTTTATTGCTGGAGTCTATTCAAAAATTTGGGGTGAAGTTGGCAGTGAAAAAAGTAATATATTTATCAATGCACTGCAAATGTAATGGCTTCATCATATTGAAATAACTTTAAATTTCTAACATAACCTTAATTAATTCTACAATCTAGTAAAATTTTAAACTTTTTTCTTTTGAAAATAGTAGTATTATAACATTCCTTATAAACACTAAATAAAAAATTATATTTAATTTTTACACTTTTAAACATCCTTATATAAATAAGCTTGTACCATTTATATTAAGACTTTCCAGATATGGTAGTTTATGAACAACCTTTTTGATTAAAATTTTTTCAGATTCCAAAAAGACAAACAATTTTTCTTTAAGATATAAAGTTCACAGCCAATTAAAATAGACATATACTTATTATTGATAAGTGTATATCTAAGTATTATTAGCTAAATGATAAAATAAAATCTTGAAAAACATTAAAAAACACTATCTTACCATGTTGAAGGGGCAGTAAGCTAGATTAAAAACTTTTTACTTTGTATTGCTTTTACTATTAATTATTTCATTCAATCTTCTAACTTACATTTAAATATGTTTATAAAAAATTAAAATAGTTCAGAACCACAAAAATTGTGAAATTAGAAGGTTAGGGCTAAAAAAAATTGTTTAAAATTATCCTCAACAAATCATCTTACATTGTTTAGAGATTATTTATATCTATTAACCAACTTTTTGCTAGTTATGGCTAAAAACTTGATGGTTTGATGTTGGCTTCTAGTCACTCTAAATAGGGCATTTGTAACACTACCATTAAGATTTTGTGTTATTTTTAAAGGTTAAATAAATTTCCGTAAGATGCTGCTCTCTCTTGGATTATTTTACACGTAAAAAAATCAATAAAACTGACTTTAAAGATCTAACAAATGAAAAAGGCTGTCCATTCTTGAATCTGATTGGCTGTTAAATTTCAACAATAAAGAAAATGGTTGTCAATAACTTTTACTGCTACAATTTCTTTTGTTTCATTTCGAAAATGATAAACAAATGTTTTAGACCACTTTAAAAGTATTTTTTGACAAATTATAAATTATTTTAATAAAATATGCTAAAAATAAAATTATTTTAGAAAAATAGTTAAGACTTTAGCAAAAATTATTTACTTATCTGCAATGTAAAATTGGGAAAGAAATCACTGACATCAGCAAAACTTTTTGGTTGGTGAGTAACATTCATTTTAGATTTGCCACTATCAAATATTTTTATAATTATAAATAAAAAATTATCTTTGAAAAAACTTTCATTCACTTTCATAACCTGACAAATTATTAATATACTTTTTACAATCGAAACTAAAGTGAATATAATATTAAAAGATGAATATATTTTGATGCTTGAGTTTGTGAATTGACACTTGAGTTTGTGTACTAACCAATTAAAAGTTTAGACATTTCTCTCACTTGGCCAATAAAATAATCAGCAAAAAAAAGGTTAATTAATTTAGAAAAAGAAAGGTAATTCAAATCATTAACAAATTGAATCTATTTTACTTATTTTTAGTATACACACTTTATCACTTATAGTATATTTATGTAAAAGAAGTTATAAATGGTGGTAAAATTAAATTTTTACATTCCATAATATTATTATCACTTTTATTTCCATCTATAAAGTACTCTAATTCTTCATTTATATACAATGGTTAAATATTCAGTATAACAATGACTAAGTCAAGCATTGGTTTTCAAGTGGTCAACACAACTGCCTTTCAAGCAGTTGTCCAGGGATAGCAGGTTCACTGCCCAGCCAATACTATGACACATGAGAATAAAACAAAAAAAATTACTTGTTCACAAAGTTGTTATATACATATACTTAATATAATACTCAAATAAAATAAGATCGAAATAAACAACTAATTATATTACAATTATTTAATTATATATATATATATATGTTAAAACGAAGATTTGCACAGGTTACATATATAAAATACATATTTTGCAGGTTCATCCATGTTAAAAACTTTTAATATTAATATACTGACATTTCGACTTGGTCACACAAGCCATCCACAGAGTTATAAAAGGTAGAAAGACAGTCTTTCTACCTTTTATAACTCTGTGGATGTCTTGTGTGACCAAGTCGAAATGTCAGTATATTAACATTAAAAGTTTTTAACACGGATGAACCCGCAAAATATGTATTTTATATATATATAACCAGAGCATAATCAAAAATACTTCTATTTAAAATTTGCATATATATTGTAATTATCTATGATTACAACAATGTAAAGTTTACATATTTTATATTTAATTAAAGAGGATTTGAACACAAATTTTCAAGTTTCCTTCAGATATATAATCCATTTTATATAAGCCACACCACCTATATTTGAAAATATATAAATAATCTCCATTATATGTATTTTGTGAAGAATGAGCAGTGGGGCCAGCTTCAATGTAAAAGTAACATTCATGATTTTCTTGCTTGTAATTATAAGCATCATTTAAATAGTAAGAAAGATTGTTTATAATATACTTTTGTTAAGTTTTTTTTTTTAAAAAAATTAAATAAAAAGAAAAAAACCCAATCAATTTTAAACAGAAAATTTAATTACTGATTTTCTATGCATATATAATTGAGTACACATACTAAACATGATATTTACTTAAATAATATACATATTAACTTACTGCAAAAATATATAATGATTTGCATATACTATAAGTGTGAAATTTACTTAAAATAAAATTATTACCATAGTATTTTAGATGTACCACAATTTGAGAAATATTATTTTGAACTCTTATTGTTGATTATTAAATTCATGCATGTATTGATAATAATCCTTTCAAATATCTTTTTAAACATTTTAATGTCATATCATTAATAATAATAATAATAATAAACAATTTACAAACTCTTTAAAATTTTTAAAAAATAAAAATACATATATGTAAATCACAAATACCCCCTTTTTATTTTACAAATAAATAAATCAACATGTATACTTTTAATACATTGTGTTATTAACACTGTTCCTAATATAAGTTTATTATAGTTTCTTTATCTACCTTTTCTTAATTCTTTATTACAATTGCTTTCTCAACAATGCTAAATAAATGTTAAGCTTAGAAGTGTTAAATAATAATAATAATAATAAATAAAAAGAGTGAAAATTGAGAATGGAAATGTTTTATATATATTAAAAGACTGCAATGTGCTTCAAATGCTCAACTATATAAATAAATATAGGCTCTAATGTTCAAAATATTTTTTATTATTTGATAATAAATAATTCAGAAACATACAAATACCAAAAAAAAACCAATTCTGCTTTTTTTCATCTTTTTTATGACTTAATTAATTGTGAGTATTGAGTTATACAGTCCTTACAATATATATTGTAACAGAATGGGGTTATAGAAGTGGTAAAGGTCAATGGGTATCACAGATCAGTGATGACAATCTTCAAATAATATTTCAAATAATAAAGTAAAATATTAAAGAAATGGAGTAGATGGAGTGGTCCCTGGGGTGATGTCAATATCATTGGTGAATGTGGTGTGACGTCAATCAATCTTCCCCAAATAAATTCAAAATAAAAAAAAGAATTAAAGTGTTAGATATTAAAGGGAAGATATTAAGCAATGTTAATATTTAAATATATATATATATATATATATATATATATATATATATATATATATATATATATATATATATATATATATATATAAATATTATATATTATGAGAGATCATGAAATCTCTCTGAGAGATCAGTCAGTTAGATCAGAAGAGATCAGTTAACAGTATATTTAGCTATCAACCATCATTATCAATAGAAGAATAAAAATCAGCATAAGTAATACTCAAAAAAATCATCCATCATCTTGAATGATCCATCAATAAATGTCCACTAGAATAAAATCACAATCAATCTGGTAATTGGATTTGAATAATATAAAATATAAATCAACAGGCAATCTAGTGACTGACTTGGAAATGGATCTTCTGTAGACCATGCTAACTATTGAGTTTTTGTCAGCTTGAACAATTACATGATTATAACTTTGGATGCACCACTTAAGTGCTAATCTATCAGAATACATAACCAAAAAAATCTGAATAATAATATTGGGATATTAAATCATGTTAATCATCATCAATGCTCTGGCCACTTAGTACCATTAATGTACTGATCATTATAAACTTAATATCTAACAGGATTAAACTAAAATAAAATGTAGTGCAGGAACTTTAAAGAATTTAATCTTAGTGCCATACCATAACAATGTCATATTGGAATGCGCCTTGCACTAATATACACCCCCATTCATATAATCAAGTCTTTATACACAAATCTAGCTCAGAAGAACACAAGCTCAAATACTATTATGCTGACTAAGAGATGATGCAAAAAAAAATTAACAATTGAATACATATTTATTAATGACAATAAAAATGATTTTAAAGACTTTAGAATATGGCTATAAATATAAATTAAACCTTCTGATTTTGATTAATATACAAAAAAATATTACATTGTGGCCAACTATAAAACTAAATTCTAATAAAGATGAAATTAAATAAAATATAGTGTGTGGGCTTAAAGATTATAATATTAGTGCCATTTTAGAATATATCAATCATTCTGGATGCCCCTTAAGCACTAACTTATGCCCATTTATATAATCAGCTGTTATGCCCGAATCTAGCTCAGTGAACATGAGGTCTATAACTGTTACAGTGATCAAGATATGATGCAATACAATTTTAAGCATGTTAGAGTTAAGTCAATGAATATATATATATATATATATATATATATATATATATATATATATATATATATATATATATATATATATATAATTATTTACACTTAGTTATACTTTTTATAATGCTGGTTGGTATATAGTTTATTATGGTTCTATATAGTTCATTATGTGATGCTTAATGGTTTATGGTTGTTTTTAGGAGCTAAATGGTCTGATCTCTCAGAGATCTCTTATGATCCCATGCTTTTGGAATATATATATTTTTTTACATATTTTGTCATATTAAACATTGCTTTAATATCATACTTTAAAATATATTATTCTGAACTTTAATATTACATTTTATAATGATATCTTTACATCCTTTAATATTTCTCATTATTTAATTAAAAATTACTTTTACTATTTAATTTTAAAATTTTGTTTTTATTTGTTGATAAATGTTATCCTTCCATCACGTCCACCTAATCTTACCCTCATCCCATTACAAATGATTATCTAACTGAAAGCTGATGATGCTCATGTACTGATGGAAATCATTATATATGGCTGCCCAACTTGGGGCTGATGATGATCATATACTGGTGACTAGCACTTAACTTGATCTCAATTACAATTGAAAAAAAGTATGCATTTTATGCAGAATTAATTTTTAAAAATTACAGTGAATATGTGACAAGAGTATAGATGATTATAAATTATAAAATAGTAGTTTTCATGCATGTTTGAAGAAGTTCATGTTGAGAGTTAAGTAGAAAATCTACGGTTTTGGAGATTGGATTGAGTGTTTTATCATTGAAGTGTGTTTAGCGGTATTTTCAGTTTTGATAATGGATGGAGATTGATGTCATTGACTTGAGGATGCAATGTTTTATGCAACTCTGAGAAAAGTTATATCTTGGCTATTTGCTTCAATTTAATTTCTGCTTTTCTATTATTTATCCCAGTGCAGTTATCATAATCCTGCCACTATACCATCCTCTGGTAAGTTCCAAAAATATGTAACAAGGCATAGCTTATATTTTCCAGTCCATAAGGCTCAAAAAAGTAGGGCACTTTGTTGTATTTCCCATTTCCTCCATAGGAGTAGAACTTTGCAAAGATGTTTGCATTGTAGTAGCATATAGTATCCCAATAGAGTTAATCCACTAGGTGCTTATAGTGCATTGTGTACTTACAGACCAATGCCTAAATTCTTTATCTTTCTCGAAATTGCAGGTCAGTATTTATTCTGTTAACTGTCATATGTCTGTTAGATATCTAAAAAATTATGAATATATAGTTTGAAATATGAGTTTTGTTTTGATTATACATATATATTATGAAAAATATTGTTAGATATATGTTTCATTTCTTTTTTCCTTTTCCTCAGAGGAGGGAAATGCGATTGGTTGGTTACCTGGCACACAGCAAAATAGTTGTGTGAGTGCATATATATATATATATATATATATATATATATTACAAATCGATGTCTGTATTTCTTCAAAATAATATACGTAAATTTATAAATAAATATTTGAAAATACAGTACTTAATAGTTTATAAAATATATAAGTATAATTTGAAGCACTTTCAACTAACTTGTAGCTTTGTCAACTATCACTTTTAAAATGTCAGCTTTACAATAATTTCCAATGATGTCAATCTTCCCATAATTCTGTGATCTTAACGTTTGCTGCTTGTCTATTAATTAAATCTTGCTTATATTTACAAATTAACAATGCCTCTTTAATTTTTCTTTTATTATTATTTCTTTCAGTTTCCAATATTTTTTACATTGTTATAATTAAAATCAAAACCATATATACATGATTTATTATGGTCATAAAAAACAGAAGCTGATAAAGTATCATTATTTTTAAAATTTTGTCTTGTATTTTGAACCCTTTTAAATAATAATAAGTGCTCTTTTGTTCTTTTTTCCAATGCGCACCTCGATTCACCTATATATACACTGCCACAGGACTTAACCACAAGCTTACACATTGGAAGAAAAGCTAGTGGCTAAGACCTGTAGAAGTCCCTACCTTTGCATTTTCAAGTGCACATGCTTATGGGATGGGAAGCAAATCAAGTAAATATTACTTACTAATCAATGTGCATTAAATAAATTTATAATTTTACATATAATATATCATTTAAATTTTTTTTCAGAAATCATCAAAGACAATTATGGCAATCTCACATTTAAATTATGCACAATAAACTAATCAATACATTTAGATATTTTCATTATAACATTTATTTTTATATGTGCAGATTACAAAAAAAAAAATTAAATTACTTTTTATTTGCTATAGAATATATAAATGATTTGATACTCACCAAGTGTAAACATTCGGCCTAGAAGATGGCTGGCTACTCACAATATTTTTTCCGAACCTAAATAAAATAATCCAAGGTAAATACATTTAATTTAATATATATGTAGACACAAATAAATGTAAATGTTAACATAGAATGAGATAATAAAAAGTTAATTATTTCTTTCCTTTTTTTATATTAAATTTTAACAAAAGCAGTTGTAAAATTTTCAAATTTAAAAATATTGTTATGGTCATGTAATATGTAATGAAAGTTACTTTTAAAGTACGATATAATAATTTTATTACATGTATATGTCTAATTATTAAATAACCTCTGATATTTCAAATTGCCTAAAGAATGGTTTGTGAGAGCTGATGTAAATATAAACAATCTAAAAATTAAATAATCACTTACACTGCTTACTTTTATAATATGCCTTCAGACAAAAAAATCTTAATATACCTATAAACCAATATTCAATTTAAACTTCGTAATGTAAACATAATAAAATTTATTTATTGGCTTATTATAGGAATAAAACTTTTTTTATCCATAAAATAAAATTTTCATTTGAAAATGCAGTGATACGATATCAGTCATTGCTTAACTTAATTAGTCCATAATGTTTTTTTTTTTTTTGTTTAAAATTTTAAACTTTTGAAAAACTTAATAAAATAAAAAGTACATACTAATTAAAAAAAGTTATTACCGAAATCAAAACATACATTTTTATGATACAATAAAGCACAATTGTTTTTCACTTTTTAAAAAAAAACAACAATTGAATGAAAAAAATAAATTGTATTTTTATCAATGACATTAAGATTTTAGCCTTATTTAAGTATCAGTGACATTGTAAAAGATTATGACAAGTAAGAATAACAATTGTTGTTTGTTCATTTTAATATCTTAAATGATTTCTACTAATGGAACTTAAAGATGCAAAGAGCTTTAATATCTTAATAAAATTTTAAAACATCAAATACTCCGATTATTTAAGAAAGTAACACAATCTATTTCAAAAATTCTTGTATTTATTTCAAATGAGGTTTTAAAACACTTTAATTAATTAAATATATTACTATGTTCAGTGACTTCAATATTTATTAGGATTAGTAGTAATGTGTTGTATATTCTAATCAGAAAGATTTGAAATGCACATCACAAATTCTTAAACTGAAAAACCATTTAGATTGTGAAAAAATAGAGGGATAAAATCCAGTTTGCATGATGTGAATGATTACTGACATGTATATAAATAGAAAGGTTAATATTTGTTTTATTAATTTTGAAAAGGCTTTTGATATGTGAGATTGGTTGTTTTATTGGATATACTAAATGGAAATCATACAGTTTGGAGAAAAGGCATTTATTTATTAAGATATTTTTATATAAAATCAGAAGTTATATGTAAAGTTTAATAATCTTACAGAAAAAATAAATATGGAAAGAAGTCTAAATTATGAATGTTGGAAATATGCTATTTTATTTAATTTTAAATCTGGAATAGTTATAATATTGCTTTGAAAAAGATGAAATTAAAATGGGTTCATTTTATTATATTTTCTGATAATATGCTATACTTTTTTTTCTTTTTCAAGTGTCATAGCATCGGCCGGGACGTGAACCCGAAACCCAGGCAACTGCATGTAAGGCAGGCGCGCTGACCTCTCGACCACCAATTCAAGAGTAATATGCTATACATATGGATAGTTAAGAAGAAAATCAATAAAAAGCTTATAGTTTGATTTTTTTTAAAAAAAAAAAAACACATCAGAATAAAAATATATCAACATACACTAAATTGATAAAAATAGATTTAAAAAACATTAACAAGATTATGCTTATCCATTTGTCATATTCATAAATTGAATTTTAAGTTCAGTTTCATTAAAATTCATAACTTTTATTAGATATCAATCATATTTAAATTTGTTTTCAGATATTTATTTAATCCAATTTTAGTCTGTAAATAAATATCAATTTATACTTTGTTAGGTAATAAAACAATTATGAAATATGACTGAAATCCTTATGTTACACCTTTTAAAAGGTACTATTGAACAAACACTTGCCCTGTAGTGAACTATTATTAAAGGAAGTTAAGAATTTTATTTATATATAAACTAACAAATATTGAAGGAAAAGCACTCCATGCAATTTGTTACAATAATACAGTTGCAAACCCTGGAGTCCCAGTGATCACTTTTATTGCTTTAACTCCTTATAAACTCCTCATAAACTCTCAAGCAACAAAATAGTAGAGAAAAAAATATTATCTGTTATTAATTTACAAATGTATTCTAATCAAAAAAGCTAAATATATAAAACAGGAAAAGTGTAATGCCTACAAACTTTGCATTTCAAAATTGAAAAATAACCAGGAACAATAAAAGTTTTACTATTATATTAACAAATTCATAACCTCCTTTATTTTTCTGTATTATCTTATATAAATGCATTTTATCACTTTAAACACTTTTTAATAAAAAACAACTTTTATTATATATATACTTTTTTTAAAATATATATATATATATATATATATATATATATATATATATATATATATATATATATATATATATATATATATATATATATGCAATCACAATTCTACATTTTGATGGTCCTGCAGATTCCTTCAGAATTGTGATATAATGAAGAAATTAAAGTATATAACTATATAAATAATGCCATAAAATATAAACAATAAAATTAGTACAATAAAAAATTAAATTAAATAAATTAATTGTATTAATTTAAATTGTTTATGTTTTTATGGTATTACTTATATAGTTATGTATTCTATTTTGTTCATTATATCATAGCTCTGAAGAAGACTGCAAGACAGTCTAAAAGTAAGATTTTTTTATGCATATATGTACAATAAAAACGGTTTTTCTAACAAATTTTCAAATTACAATTGATAAATTGCATTTTAATGTTATATTAAAAAAACTGTTTATAAAAGACATCTTAGTTTTCCAAAATTAGAACGTTTTTATATTAGAAAAAAATTGAATGTAGACATATGTTAAATGGGGAAACATTACACATTATAAAAAATAATTAAAAATCATTAGTTCTCAATTTCTTTTTATTGTAAAAATAGCAAAATAATTTATGTCAAAGAATCTTTTTATATGGTACAAATTATTAACTTTCACATATATAATTAACAAAAGAAATTTTTAAAAAATGATATAGATTTTAAAAATATATATTGTTCAAATGAATTCTGTTTACATTATGAATAAGTTAAATGTAATATTATTTATATATTGGACTATTTCCATCAGTTAATATTAAATATTGAATGCCTTCATAAAAATGCAAAATTATTTTCCAAATTCATTCAGTTTTTAGTAATAGCACATAGGATAGCATATATCATGTTTTAAGTAGTATTATTCTCCTATCCTTTTTGGATGTTGCTGGCCTGACCAAATTTATTAGACATTTAAATTGAATACTTATAGATCTAAAAATCCATATTCAATTTAATTCTAGTTGTGTCATTTCTCACATCAGCAACATGTGAAGAAGAGAGGAGAATGGTACCACAAATATGTTGTATTATATACTAATTTGTGTACTAATAATGTATTTGAAAATTTAAATAAAGTTTGAATTTTCTAAAGACATTGAATATTTAACATTAGTTGATGGAAATAGTCTAACATACAATTAATAAAAAAATTTCATCATCACAAACTTTGGATAAACACAAAGTTAAATGTGCATTTATCAACATTTATTCTGGATTCTCTGAATTTGCAATGAAATATGTTTTGAAATTTAAAAGTTATCAAAAAAATTTTTTAATGTTATAACAGCAATATATAGAAGGCAAAAATTAAAACTGATGCCAAGTAGATTGTATTTAACATACAATTGATAGAAAAAAAAATGTTATTTTAATAATTAATTATTTCACCCTAATTGAAGATATTTTGCATTCTATATGTTATAAGCATCTGCTAGAACAACAAATCATCTTTAAATAAAACTCTTGCCACTACTAATATTATCAAAGAGATTTTAAAGAAGATATATAATTTAAAATACCAAACATAATTAATGTTTGAAAATATGGAATACAAGATATGAGAAAAAAGAATGATTATGGAAATAATACTTAAAAAAACCATTTATTAATAAATAATAACCTTTTGAATATAAATTTTTTAATATTTATCTTCAAATAATTTTTCCTTATTTTAAAATTCTAATGATATAAAAACCAAAATGTTTTGAAAAATAAAAAATTCTTAAAAATAATAAGCAATATAATGTTATACTAATAATTATGAATAAAATAGAACATTATATAACATTATAATAATAACCAAAAAACAACTAAATTTTACTAAAATTCTTGACAACCATGGTTTTATTTATTAACAAAAATCTATTTATTAATAGATGAAGCCATGGTCGTGGAAGAATTTTAGTATTTTTTTTTTCTAATATTGGAATGTTATATAAGTTAATTCTAATATTTTCATGGATTAATAATAAATTCATAATATATATATATATATATATATATATATATATATATATATATATATATATATATATATATATATATATATATATATATATAATATATATATATATATGTAAAAGAGTACAAGATTGTGGCAGGGGGAATACATTGACTATAATACAAATTAAATATTATATTATTTCTGAAACCAACATGGCTTTTTTATCATTCATCACAGGTTAAGAACAATTTAACATGCATCATAGATTATTTAATATTTTAAAGTACATCATCAAGTGAGAATAGAAATACCTTTATAGTATTTCATTGATTTAAAAATGACTGGTGGAAAATCTTTAATTTTACAAAAACTCTGAAAAATTTATGGCTCCTTGTTATCTCTAATTGCTGTTCTTTCTACATATTCCGAGTAACTCATTCTTTAAAAAGTCTGTTTTGTGTTGTCAATGTCTTACCTCTGCTTGTAACAGCATTTATGGTAGCAATATACACTTCTATAAAAACTGGACTATATACAGAGAACTTAATTTCAGTATTAGCATCCCATGAAGTTCAACCTCAAAATATTTACAGAGACTCTGAAAAACTCTAATGTACATCTCTAGCTTGAATATATTATTCTTTCATGTCAAAATAATTTAAAATAACAGAGCTTTAAATTTAAATTTAAACTGGCATTTTAAACATAGAAGGCCTAATTTTTTCACATATTTTTTTTACATTAAGACAAAAAAAAACACATTTATTAAAACATTTCAGATAGGAACACACTATATTTGAACTGCTGACAGATATACAATTTATTTTTGTAAGTTATCTCATGTATTTCTCTTGTCAAAACATATATTGTTGTCATTTAAGTCCTTTAAAAAGGTAATGCATTATAATGTGGAAACACAAACTCTTATTATCCAAATAAGAATAAAAATGATGAAAAATATATTGAAGAAGGAAGAATTCATATATATTATATATTTTACTAATGAACATACATCATATGATAACATTGATTAAATTATTTTTTATTACAATGTAATAAAACATCTTATCTAATGAAGATGATTAATCGATTATATTTCAGATATCTACATATGTATGGAGAATTAAAAGTAACATTCAAGTGTTATTTTAAAAGAGATATCTCCATACATAAAAAAATAATGATATATGTCAGATTAGAAAAAAAAGATACATCACTAATGTATAGAAACAAATTTGTATTAATGACAAAATTTGATATTTTCACCATTCCCTGTTAAAGCATTATACTTTTGATTTAAAATACATACAGAAAACAGATTTTGATTAAATAAGAATATTAAGGATATTTTGTATATGACTACTTTACATGTTATTGAGTTAATGAAACTTATTTTTGTGGTAGAGTTATCTTCAAAGGAAATCTGGCACATCTTTGAAATCATTTGTACCATAATAATTCATGACTTCAATTTTATTTATTTTTTAATAAATTAAAGTGGTCTAATTGTTTTAAAAACTGTCTATATTATCAGACAAAAATCAATTGCTTGTAAGAATCATCATGCTATCATAGTGACTCTTCCAATAAGCATTATTACAGTTAGATCTTGGATCATTTATCAGTCCAGTTATTGTATCTATTCTGCTTACAATCTTAAAAAAGTAACTAATCTTTAACTATTTTTCTAAGTTGAATATTTATAATATTTACTTATTAGAAATATGATTTTAATAACAATTATTTATCTCTTAATCTTCTAAGCTATACACATCAAGTATAATTTCTCTAGGGTGAAAAATTTAGGGGAAATTGAATAATCCTCTATTCATTTACTAACAATGAATACTTTTTTTGATTTGGTTTTTATGTGATCTCTAACTGAAGTCTGCAAATGGATAATTAGTTTTCTTCTAAACCATATAATTTAATATGTTTTTATACTATGCTGATATTCCTTAAAATTTGATCTCTCTTCAATTTTTTTTCTTAAACATTATCCTAATGTTTCACTGCATTAAATTTACAATTTTTCTGATATTAGCACTGTACATTCTAAGTAACTTTCAACAATAATTCTCATTTTATTTTAGTCTTTTTATGAAAATATTATTTAATGAAGAGGTTAATTTAGTTAAATATTTGCCTGATAGTTTGTGATGATGGTATAATAGATGTGATAATGTGTGAAGTATTTTCATTATCTAACAGTAACTGTTGAATGTATAGAAATATTTTAAATTTTATTTAAAATTTTCAAATAGAAACAACATGTTAGTAATAACACCAAACAGACAACACAGATTAGTAATGACACAACATTTTGAGTAATAGTATTCTCTATTCTTTTTTAGTTGTTGCTGGCCTGAATAGTGACAGTCTTAGCATATAATTTGAACTTTCACCTTTAGATTTTCAAATATCAAATTTACAGCAAATACACTAACCAACTGAGCCTTTGTTATAATACCTCAGTGGGTTAGAATATTGGCCTTAAATTTGATACTTGAGAATCTAAGGTGTGAAATTTGATTCCTATGCCAATACTGTCACTGGTCAGGCTAGCAACAAATGTAGAAGAGTGGTGAATAATATTGCTCAAAACTTTGTGTCATTATGAACCTGTGTTGTCTATTTACTAACAAGTGGTTTATATTTGAAAAGTTTAAAATTTTCTATATATTCAACATCTACTGATAGATGATGAAAATAATCCAAAATATTATCACATCTAATTTAGTTTAAGTTTAATTTTTATAAAATAAAATCTTGTCTCATTTCTTAAACATTAAACCAAATGACTTCAAATCAAAGTTTATTATAAAATTTGTAATATTTATTTGTATTTAGAATGATTTTTTTCAACAATTATTCATGCTACTTTTTGCCCCCCAAATACATTTCTTTGTTAGGACCAAAGCCATTTTCTTATGCTTTATTATTTAATATGATTTTCAGATTTGCAATGGATTGGTACTGTGTAGTTATCTTTAGTTATTTTTTACAAGTTTTTTTTTTTGTTTCATACAATTATTATTATTTCTGAAGAGTTATGTAACTTTTTATAATAAATTCTGAAATTTCTTAATACATATATAATATAGGGTATATGAGCACAGACTTTCACATGATCCACCACTCTCCACACTATTTCATAACACTGATACACTTGAACACATATATGTTGAAAAGATAACTAATCACCAATATACGTATTTCATGCTAAACCAGAAATCATCAGTTGGTCCAGATTACCATCGCTACACATTTATGCTATAAGTGCTCAAATATATATTAAATTAGCCAAACCTTATACTTTAATGGGTAGGCTTCAATCTACTCCACACTCCAACTCTTCAACTGTCCTTCCAATTGAATTGTGTGGAGAGTGGTGCGTTGTGTGAAAGTCTGTGCCCATATACCCTAGATATTACATATATAAATACAGGTATATAATAAGCCTGTGTCTTTCAGTTATTTAATACATATATTAAGTAATAAAAGCACAATTTAATATTAATACATATATGTAATTATTTATTTCAATATACACTCGTACCTAAGTGTTCTCTTATTTTATCTACTGTTCATTCACTTTTACAACAAATTCTATTATTTTCTATAATTATTTCTTATTTGTTTCACAGTCATGATTTTGTGAAGAATAGATATATCCATGTGATATATGCTTTCAACTAAGACAACAATAAAAACATGATCAAACTTTAATACCTTATATTGCAATAACATTTATTTTTTAATTTGTGTTTGCATAATAATAAAACACATATTTTTCAAAATAAATCCTCTCTTTGTAACAACTATATCATCAAATTTATTTAGATAATAGTTACCATGATGTTTTCTAACTCACATCTGAAAAAAAAACAATATGGAACTTACAAAGATCTCTCCAACCTACAGTCCTTACTTGATTTAAAAATACAGTAAAAAAAATGCAGATTATTTAATCCAAATGTTTTATCACTTTCTTAAACCAGATTCTTGCTTGTTTCACCAAACAATATTAAATAGATGACTGGATTAATTATTTTCTAGATTTTGAATCACAGATCTTGATCATGTAAAAAGATGTTGAATTTTAGTTATAAAAATACGAAAAGTACTGAAAAAATGTTTTTTTAAATTTCACTAGCAAAAATAATGCATTATCACTGATGATGCATTTACTATAAAAAAAATTGGCAATTCACAAGCCCATTACTAGTATGTATTACGTTGAAAATAAATATGAAAAAATACTAGTATATCTAATAGCTTCTTGTTTTTTTTCAATAGAGAGAAAAATTTTTAAACAGTTGCATTCTTATTTGTCATTCCTATATAAAAAAACATTAACTTTCTAATAATGACATTTTTTTTGATATTTATTTGTATTTATTTAATGATATCATCACTTCATAAATTGTAATAATATTATTCTAAATATAACAATCAATCTAAATAAAATTGAAATAAACAACTAATTATATTTACAATTATTTAATCATCTCTTAATGAGACTGTTTCAAGATATAAAGTTTTATTCCAATTCTTAATATTAAAATATTGTCAGTTTTGCACACAGCATTTATTTCATTAATCAACAAGTAAGTGTACATATTATTAAAATACAAAAAAATAAATAAAAATGCATTTTTGCTTTGCGGAAAATAGAGAAATTCTACAAAACATCATACATCTTAAGTTACTGGCCTTATAATAAACGGTTATGATGATGTCATTAATATGAATATTATCTTATAACGATTAGTAATAATTAACAATGAAACTTAGTAAGAATTTCAATCAATAAAATAAAATTCACCAAACATTAATGTGCTAAATAATATTCCTACTACTTAATCATTTTTTAGAAAATATTGTTCTAACATCAAATTTTGAAAGAGAACATTCTAGTTCTAATTAATTGGCTAAACTATTTTTAATTTACTTTTCACAGTGTATAATTAGAGTCTTGGTAACATGACCTCTCTTACAATTAGGATAACTTTTCAAAACTAATTCAAAGACTAATCAACATGTTTTACATAAAAAGGCAATGATTGTTATGAATTACTTTTTTCATAATTGAACATGTTTTCAAGTATCAGTATTCTAAACATGAATATTTTTTGTATATACCTTATATATGTGAAGTTGTTATTATAAACTCAATCCACAATCAGTTTTATATTTTTGCATTAATGTTTTTTTATTTATTTTATTTTAGCTATCAAGTAATTTTTTTCTGAGCTATAAATAATAACACAATGCTAGAATATATTTACAAGATAGAGCCATGTAATATATATATATATATATATATATATTACATGGCTCTATCTTATAATCATATTTTATATATATATATATATATATATATATATATATATATATATATATAAATCTATGATTATAAAATAATTAAAATTTATAATTATTAGAGGAAATCAACTGCATTATTGGAGGTTGACTTTCTCTTTGATAATTATATATGAAGATTTTTATATCACTAATCTACACACATGTACAAATTTATCCACATTATAAAATAAAATCATCAGGAAATATATTGTTATAGTCCTGAAAAATATAACTATATATACTTCATATATAAGAAGTAAAAAGCTAAGTAAAAAAAGAAATTATGATAAAACGTTTGCATTTTCAAAAAAAAAACAATAGATATATTAGTCTTACCAGCTCCTTTATTGTACAGAACAGTGTCAATTTCTTGGAATTATTTAAATCATCATTTAAGAGATTGATATAATCATTTTTATAACAAAATTTCTGCTTATTTGGCTATCTTATGGAATCATTCTCAAAGTAGTATAATATATTTTGTAAGTTTTTCTTATATTTTGACGTTATTTTTCAAATCTACTTTTTATATCCACTATAATTTCCCTGGAATTTTGGATTGTTCTTGAATGATTGACAAGCCAATTAATTAATCTTCTTTTTGAAAAATAATATTTATTCACAGGTGATTTTATTAAAAAAAAACAATTTAGATTGTATAAACTTTTAAATTCAACCTTCTCCTTTGGTAAATAATTTTCATATTACCATTTTTTATCTTATTATTTACCTAAATATTATTCTGCTGGTTTTTGCTATTTTGTGTCTTTGTTTATTAATATGATTTCTATTTTATACTTAAAGTTTGGTTACATAGAAAAAATAATGCATCTAAAGATGCAAATTACTACTTTAAATTTGATAGACTATCTACTAAATAGTGGTGGTGCAATAATATTTGTAGTATTATAAAAAGGAATCAATTCTAATATGTGCATATGTATTTAGTTGTTTTTAAATAGAAAATAAAATAAGATTTAAAAATTACTTAAGATTTCATCACTAAGCAATTGTCAAATATGATCAGTAATGTTTTCAACTCCACATATCCTCTCTGAAAAATGGTTCAACTTATGTTTATGTAGCGATGAAAATTTTAACGATAATTTTACTATATATATATATATATATATATATATATATATATATATATATATATATATATATATATATATATATATATATATATATATTGTCTATACCAACTTAATATAATTATAAGGGACTTGAAATCAGATTTTTAAGATCTCTATTGCTATTCAATCTACCTTATACAATCTTCAATAGTTTATCTTCCTCTTTCCTTCTTTATTTTTGCTTTTTTAATATAAAACATATAATAACCACATTTGACTTTTTTTACACTTTAAAGCAAAGTATATTTATTAATTTTACAGTTTCGACTGTTCCTAGCAGTCTTCATCAGATCTACAAAAATTTAAACATTACATCAATACAACCATATTTCATATATATATATATTAAATTGTTACAATTTTACCAACTTAACTATTAACTTCACTTTATTTATAAAACTTACTATTATATAACTTTAAAATCTATTTTGCTCTTTATTTCTATTCTTAGTTATTATCATATTTATATTTATTCACTTTTTTTTCTTTCACCATAATTTTATAAATTCAATGTAATATTTATGAAATCTTTTTTATATTATTATATTCACATATTTAACCTTATTTTACATATTATTATATTCATAAAATTAACCTTATTTTACATTTCACCTATTATCTTAATTTTTAATTATCTTATTCCATTTCTTAATTTCATTTTACCATATTTTATTCCTGCTTCTTCCATTTACTTATTTATTATAAAATTATTTTAATTATTTTAATTCTTATATGTATTTTTATTTTTTACCTTATTATCTACTAGAACTTTCTTTCTTCCACCATTTTCTATCTCATCATACACTCTAATTTCTTTTTTATTCTATATACAGCTTCCTTTATTATCTATTCTACAAACTACTTATGTATTTTATTTTTTATTTATTTTCACTATTTATTTTATTTATTTTTATATTAAGATAGTTTTTTAAACCACTTTTTCTATTAATATTTGGATTGATCTTTATTAAAATTGCCTCCCTTATTTTTCTATCCCTTCTACTACTTGAATAACTTATCATTCTAATATTCTCTTTTTCTATTTTATGACTTGTCTCCATAAAATGCTTATATACAGGTGATACTCTATTATATTTATCTTGTTTTAACCTAATATATATTTATAAATAAATATGTTGGTGAGATGAAAAATTCAGTATATACTAGGTTAAAACAACATAAATATGATAGAGGATCACTGGTACATATGCATTTTTATGGAGACAGATCATAAACTAGAAAAAGAGAATATTATAATGTAAGTTATGCAAGTAGTAGGAGGGATAGAAAATAAGGGAGAAAATTTTAATAAAGAAGATAAATCCAAATATTAACCCCTTTCCCATCTCTTACGAGGCTCCTTGTCGACATCTGACATCACTCTAACTCTGCCAGTTCTTATGCTAAAATATTCGTTTGAGAGGTATTGAATAGATTTTTAAAAGTTCTGTAAGATGGTGCCCTCTTCCGAATTATTTTACAAGTAAAAATTAAAAAAAATGCATTTAAACCTAAACAAAGAAAAAAACATGAGTTGTGATTGGTCCTTAGCATGCTCTCAGCCAAAAAAGACATTCTGATTGGCTGGAAAGAACAAAGAAACCACCTGATCAAAGAAAATAAAGAAAAACGCTGAGATTTTCATTTTGAATATGATTTTAAAGTATTATAAAAGAATATTTTGAGAAATTACAAATTATTTTCGAGAGAATACGAAAAAAACAAAATTATTTTCGAAAAATATTGAAGATTTATGTAAAAATATTTAAGATTTAGTAAAAAGAAATATTTACTTTTTTATAATGTAAATGTCGACCTTTTTGTTTATATTATAGCTTTTATGTTGCCGAAATTGAATATTTTAGAATAAATAAATAGCAATTTATTTTTGAAAGAACTTTCGTTCTCTTCATAACCTGAAAAATTAGTAATATACTTTTTATAAACGTATCTGATTTGAATTTAATATTATAGGCGAATATGTTTTAACAATAGGCTTTGTCTTCAGTTTGTGAGTTGGCCAATTAAAAGATTTGATTTTTACCTCATACAACCAATAATATAATTAGCGGTTTAAGGGTTAATAGAGAAAGTGGTTTAAAAACTATCTTAGTATAAAAATAAACAGTGAAAACTAATAAGGAATAAAATAAATATGTAGTTTTTATAATAGATAATGGAGGGAGCTGTATATAGATAAAAAAGAAATTAGAGTGTATGATGAGATAGAAAATGGTGGAGGAAACAAAGTTTTAGTAGATAATAAGGTAAAAAATAAAAATACATATACGAATTAAAATAATTAAAATAATTTTATAAAAAATAAGTAAATTGAAGAAGCAGGAATAAAATATGGGTAAAATGGAATTAAGAAATGGAATAAAATAATTAAAAATTAAGATAATAAATGAAATGTAAAATAAGGTCAAATATATGAATATAGTAATATAAGAAAGATTTCATAAATATTACATTGAATTTATAAAATTATGGCAAAAGAAAAAAGGTGAATAAATATAAATATGATAATAACTAAGAATAGAAATAAAGGGTAAAGTAGATTTTTAAGTTATATAATAGTAAGTTTTATGAATAAAGTGATGTTAATAATTAAGTTGGAAAAATTGTAACAATTTAATAGATATATGTATGAAATATGGTTGTATTGATATAATGTTTAAATTTTTGTAAATCTGACGAAGACTGCTAGGAACAATCAAAACTGTAAAATTAATAATATATTTTGCTTTAAAGTATAAAAAGAGTGGAATGTGGTTATTAATGATACCTTATACAATTTATATGCATGATCACATACATGTGAAAAAGATAAATGATGTCCAATATATGTAGACTCATCAGATTTTTAATAATATGGATAGCTGAAGAGTTATCACTTTGATAATTTGTATAGCCCTCTATTACTTTTCGTTATAATACTAAAAAAAAATCTAAAAATATTTTTTACTTATTGATTTTATTAATACAGTTATAACTTTAATATAAAATTTTGAAGTTTATCTTTTATAGGTACTTGAGCATATCAATACATTACACTAATTACAAATTATATTATTTTGAAATGAATATTTTTTTCAGATATTGATTATCGCTATTTACTGACTATCTTATTCCAGATCTTTTAAATATCCAATCATCCCTTTTTCAAATTCTATGATTATATGCCATCTCATCAAAAATAATTACTGATAAGTTATAACAGTAGACATAATCATATCATTCTTAGCCCATATATAAAATTTAATCCCACTTAAAAATTACCATATCTATTTTTGTTAAACATAACATTGGTATCATAAATTCAACTTCATAATTTTTCTACATATATTAAAATTTTAGAAATACTTAATTTTTTTTACTTTGCAGTACTTTTTTGAAACACGTGAATAAAAATATTAGAAAAAAAGTAAATAAAGAGTGTAACCTGGATTAACTGAAAATTACTTCTTCAATCGGTAATATATACTTTATATATATATGCTTATTCATATACTTAAAGATTGTGTGTTAGAAATTTCAAGTATGTCTAAACATTAAAAATCCTAATTACCAATACTGTTAGGTAAGTTTATAATGAAAAAAAAAAAGAAAAATAGCTTAGATCAAAGAAAAATAAATAATAAAAAAAGTCGTAGTTGGAATTATATATAACATGTGGTTTAAGAAGTTAATATATAATTTTAAGAGTAAAATAGTAATACAATCAGGATGGGACGGGGGGGGGTATTTCTAAAAGAGTAATAAAGCTGCATAATTATACATTTTAAATTAGTTACCTATTTTAAAAATATAAAGTCTAATAACAAAATATACGTAAATGAAATTATAATTAAAACTTTATACAATTTACAAGTAAATTTTGTTGATAAATGAATGTGAGAAGAAAAAATATATAATAAAAATTAAAGTGAAAATTATTACTGTACTAATTAAAAAACAAAGTGAATAATGACAAAAACAAACAAACTCTTAAACTTTTTTTTATGTTCACATAAATTTATCAAAATAAATTCGGAGATAATTTTATATAAAGAGAGAACTTTTAAAATGCTGATTAAAATTTTTTAGCAATAACTAGACATCTCATAAACCCGTGAAAAAAATTTTGAACTTGTGTACGTTTTATTACCGCTTACAAACATTTTTTCACCAAATAGAAGCAAATAATAAACAGGAAACATATTTAGTAAAAAAACAAAAAAACAAAACAGTATTCTATCAAAAATTAAAGATTTTTTTCCACATAAATTTTAAAATAATTTAAAAATGCTGCAAATTAGACTTCTTACGCTAATATATCACGTTTACTTATCAGTATAGAAATAATAATATATATATATACAATTTATTTCAAATACAATATAAAAAGTAAAATGTAATTTACTACAATGAATAAGATTTTACAATATAAGTATAAAAATGCGAGGAAAATTATTTAATTACTATACAAAAAAATAAACTATCTTCTTTTTCCATTGTCTTCCATTCAGCCTTTTTTATATTAGCATTGGTAACATTTTACCCTGTCAAAATTTGATTCTAACTGTTTCTCATAAGAGTTGTAATTTTATTTGTTGATATGCTTATTTAATACAATAATCAATCTAAATAAAATTGAAACAAACAACTAATTATATTTACAATTATTTAATTATCAACCCGGATTTCACCTCTTATTGAGACCTTTTCAAGATATAAAGTTTTATATAATGGAAATAGTGTGTGGTATAAAACTTAAAATTCATTAACAAAAATATTAATAAAATCACATATTCTTTTGAGAACTTTTAAATTATTATACACTGATATTTTTAAAATGCCAAATAGAGTCTATTATTTTATTAAACCTAAAAAATGAATTGAAAAGGTAAATCTTTAATAGAATATTTTAAAAAATCATAAAGTACAATCACCGTCAATATCATTTTGGCTTTTCAAATCATCAGAATCTCTAAGTGACTTTTAGATATTTCTAATGATAAAACTGGCTTAATAATATTGCTAATAAAAAAAAACTATGATGGCAAGTACAAATTTTACATATTGAAATTTTTTTACAAATACTTATAAAAATTCAAATTAATTTAAATAATTTTGGAAGTATTTTTTATGAAGTTTTTTTATTTATGCAAATAATATTTTCATTATTTTATATCAAAATCTGCTCAGTGTTGTTTAGAACAGTGGCAGAGCACATGACTTAAGATCGGAGTGACATGGAATTGATTCTGGAGCTCACAGGTCTTGTGCTTGATCTTCTTATGAACTCTTAAATAATAGTCATTAGACATTTTGATTCTTGATTCATCTTTGCTTTTAATGCATAACAATATAATGAAATACAATCATTATTATTATACTCTTTTATCTTAGTCTACCTTTTATTTACTATGTCATCCAGAAGGCATATATTAAAGAGAAATCACAATATAGATATTATAGTAAATACTTTATTTATTTGTTATTTTATTCCAATCATTTCACTTATTGTAGCAGGACTGTTTTGTTTCATGCAATTAATTATTTTTTTAGATATAGGACCTAGAAATGAAATTGAGTCCTTAATATTTAATTCTTGCTCATTTGCATCTCAATCTTCACAATGTTGATTAGAGAATTTTTTAAAAAATAAAATCAAATAAATAAAACAACACTACATAAAATAAAAATGAAATTTAAAGTTCTGACACACTGAAAGTTATCAAATTATCTTTGATGTATGTGAAAGTTCATAATTATTTGAACTTTCTAGTTTCTAGTTTTTTCATTTTGTAATATTCACTTTTCTATCCAGAAGCCATGAAGAAATATTTGAATTTTTTTGTAATTAGAAAATACAGTCCCTATTATTCACTTAATAACTCTATTATCTCTTTCATAGAAATATAATGAATAAAAAATAATGCTAATACCATATATGCAAAAAAAAAAAAAAAAAAAAAAACATTGAAAATTTTAAGTATAATATAAATAAATACATATTCAGTGTTTAGCACCACATTTGAAAAAATAACAAAGAGAAAAATTAAATTGTAATAATTTTATGTATAACAGAAGTACAAATAGATTGGAATGAATATAATAACAGAAAATTGAAATTAAATTGGTGTTGTTAATTGATAATATAGACTGAATAACGAAAAGAAATATAATACAATTGAACTGATTGTATTTTGGATTATACTTATTCATATTGCCATTGGATTATAATGTTGTTTATTGGTTGATTTTTAAGGAATATAACAATACCTTTGATAAGGATATTCAGGACTGAAAATGTATTTAGGTTATATTTAGTATTTTTAATGTTGGAATTTAGATGTAATTAAATGCTTAAATCACTTCAGTATGGCTGCATTTATTAAAACTGAGTAATAAAATGAGCTATACTGTTACTGTTAGAAATGAATAATTATTGACATGGAGTAATAAACATTATAGAGGCTGACTAAAAAATGTAAACAACCAGCAGGTGAATTGACTGAAGAAGTCAACACACTTTCGAATATTTAAGTGTAATCTAAATTAATCTGTTATCATCTTAAACAGCAAAACATTTATAATTAAGTTGTAATTACAAACATTATGTGTCATGACCATAAAATTTTTGGATTTAATTGCTAAAAACATATCATCTATTAAAGAAACGTTATAATCTATTAGAACATTTACTTTCTTGATTGTAAACTATGTTGTTCTACTGAAGTGTAAAATATAATCATTCATATGCCATGATTAGGACATTCTTTTGACAAGTAATGATTTTGGATTACACTGCAAACTAGTTGAACAACTGAACTAGTTTTGTTTTATGTTGCAAATATTATTTCTATATTATTCTTATTTACAATATGATAATGTATCAATTTCTGAAATCTATTCAATCAAATTTATTTTGAAAAGCATTCTCATTTAAATATTAATGAATATCTGTTCTTGAATAATAAATGAGAATCAATATCTTTACAATCTCTCAGATAATTTGAGAATTTTCTTTAAGAAAATAAAAATATTCCTCTAGGTATTGGTGACATGTTTTATAGTTCCATGTTATATAAAATAAAAACAATTATTGAGGCAAATAAAAAATTTACATATTAATAAATTATATTTGTTTACATTATTTTAATATTTGTTTATTTCACTTTTTCAAAATACTACCTAAAATATAATAATAGATAAACAGTTTTTAAATACAATTCTTTGGATTAAGCTTTCCCTTCAATTTTTCATAGAAAAGCAATAAAAGTGAAAGCTATGAGTTATATAATAAGTCAACTGTTAATTGATGAAAATGTATTCTTTTCTTAATTGTTTAAACTTCTATTTAAGTATAGCCAAGTATCTATTTATTGAGTAATAATTGGATGAGAAATAGAACTGTATGCTATCTGAAAAATGTCTTGAGTTGTTTATACTCTTTTAAAATATATTATTTTATCTGGACTGAATTTTAATTTCAAATTATACATGTAGCATATTGAAATCACTATTACAACATATGTATATATTTATACATACATACACAAGTAACCCTGCTATAACACAGTAGATAGATATCTAAAAAATGCCATGTTGTACAAAGCTATGTTATGTAAGACCCTTAGCCAGTACAAAAATAGTAGTAATGTTCCAAAAACTGATTAAAAACAAATATACTTTTTAAAATTCATACAAGCATCTTAATTTTTATTAAAACATATGGTATGTATAACACAAAACAAAAAGAAATGATCTATTGTATTATTATTTTCATTTTAATAATCTTAATTTAATAATTTTCTTTATTCATTACTGCTCAGTAGAAACAAACATAACCATTTTTTATTCAGTTGATATCATCTTCATTCACTAAACTCTTTTCATCATTTGCATCTTCTGCCCTCTTTAAAAGAATATGTAATTTTAATGGTTTGACTTCTGGATCTTACAAGATCATTGTCCATTTTCTGGTATTGCCATAGACAATTTTACAACTTTTTTTTGAATTTCTGGCTTCTTTCAGTGGATATGTCTGCATTTCAATATAAATAAGTCTAGATATTTAACTAAACTTAGACCTTCCCATATTTTTTTAATGTTAATTTATTAATTTCATAACCTTCATTACTGCTGTTCCTCTCAGAATAAACTTGACTTACACCTTCTGATGACCTTTCCCACTATTCTGCTTCATGATTTTTTCTTCCATCAATAAATATTGAATGTTCTGAATTATCATATCCTCAAAAACCATCACTTCTGATCAATTTATCAAGTTCTAATATACCACCAATTTCATTTTCTGATTATTAAAATCCATTTTCTATTTTAACTAATAATAGAGAAATATTTTTCCAGTATGCATTTAACATTGATGTTTTCAGTTCTTTCAATGGTATGGATATGATTTTTATCAGCACATAAATAAAAATTACTAGATTTCATTCCACCACTTTTTTATGTTTATAATCCATTGTAATTATATTCTGATGTAATAAATTTTAAGGGTATATAAATAATTTCTTGATTCAATTATAGGAGCAATGAAATAGTGTTTGCTTGTAGATTCACTATTTGGACTCTGGGATGATTTAAATATTGTAGGCAATGTGGAGCATTATCTAATAGTGACAGCACCTTAAAGTTCAAATTTAATTTAACCTCTGACAAAAAATACTTTTAAAAACTATTCTCTAAATAAATTTCCAGTTACATAAGCTTTTGGAGTTGCTTTTTAGTATACCAATAAGGTGTTTTTATATAAGCTTTTAAATGCATATGGATTTGAAGTTCTATGAACAAGCAAGAGTTTTGTCAGAAATTTTTTTGATGCATTACTACACAAAAGTAGCATTATATGATATTTATATACTTTAAATGTGGGTGAATTTTTTTCTTGTTTCAATACAAAAATTCTATAAGGCATTTTTCCCCACTAAAGGCCAATTCCATCATTATTAAAAGCTTGACATAATACATATTTTTGCTTTTCTATTTTTTTTTAATTTTCTGGATATATCTTTACAGCTAAATAACCAGCTGACACACAATCATCAGGAGTTATTATTATTATTATTATTATTATTTGAATTGCAAATTATTGTTGGAAGTATTTCAAATGACTCTTCACTTTTCACAAAATCTGGGCTAACTGAAGATTCTCCGTTTTCTTTAAGGTTTTTGTAAATGGAAACAGATTTCTGTTTAATGATATTACTGACCAATGAAATCATTTTGGCAGCTATCAATAATCCAAATGTTATGTGCCTTTATCTTTTTTTCAATTATTGGTGCATAGAGTCAAGTTGCATATTTTGCAGATATCAAACATCCTACAGCATCAGCACTTTTAATTTTCTTTTCATTTTTCTTAATAATACATATGGTTGCTTCATTTAAATTTATAGCTTTTGTAATGTGTCATGTTTTTTTAACCTTTTATAAGATAATCCAAAATTTATATTTTTATATCCAGAGCAATAAATTGTATTTTAAGCACACCTTTTTTTATATTTGTCAGACATAGTTTGGGACTGAATTATAATTTTCCAAAAATTAGTCTTAAAAATAATAAGATACTCTTTTACTCATACTGAAAAAGCTTAAAATAAGTTATTTTCAGAACCACAAATACCAGAATTTAAAATATTAATTTTATGCAATTCATGAACTGAATGCTTGAAACACAAAATATGCAATGAAGTGCACTTAACTCAGAGAAAGAGTCTTGATAAAATAAAATTTGGGTATTTCCCCCAATTCTATGTATTAAATGACATGATGATAAAAATCAGGTATTCCCCTAATTTGTATTTTATTTTTGAATGTATGAATGCATGTATTGTGTGCCCATAATATGTAATTTAGATTTATAAATACAGTACTTATTATAGTAATGGGATTTGATTTAAACCTAATATTATCTACAAAAAACATTAAAAATTCATTCGCTTGGTTTCAACTCTAAAAATTTATTTTATTTATGTCATCATGACAACATCTTTAAGATTAATACAGGCTATTCTTAGTCTAATGGTAATACAATAAAACTAATGACATATATATTATTTCAGTGATATATTAAATAAAATATATAAATAATTTTATGTGATAGCAATAGTAATATAAAGTACACATGTTTAGTAAAATTTTATTTACTGCATACAGTTTCAAAATAATCTTTAAGCATCAACAAATAAGACATTAAACTAGTGCTAAAATATATGTGTATGTATCTTTATATATTGGTATGATTAATCAGTATTAAATTATACAAATACAAAGAAAACATTATTTTATAATATTTATTTAAAACAGTTTTTTGAATATTGCTTATTGTAAGTAAAATAGAAGAATAGAATGGGGTGTCAACTATATTTATTTATAATTTGAATATATTTTGTATTCTAATTTATAAATTCATGCTTGATTATTTTAAAGCATGTGCAAAAAATATATTTTATAAATCTTCTAAAAAGCATTTAAAAGTATGGAATGAATTTAACTATGAATAAGAAATATACTTATCTTATCCATTTTCAATAACAATCTTTAAACTCTAAATGTATCTATCATTTTCCAATTAAAATACAATTATGTACGATGTAATACTTTAGAAAATCATGATAGCAAACAGATACGCAGGTATAGAGACAAACTAGAGTCTCAACTCAATAGTACATACATTAGATAGTCATCATGGTACAGTGTATAAATAAAATAGAGGCATGACTTATCTGTCTAATGACCTCCACTACAAACAATGATGTTCAAGCTATTTATTCAGCTTTTTGGAACATCAATATTCAATATAAAAGTAAACACTGCCCACAGAAAATTTATAAGCTACAGGGCTCCATTATCTGTACCTGCATAATTAATAAGATCATAAAGATTATTCCTGTTCCCATAACAAAAAACCTACATTAAGAACACCTCTTTGGTTTCATGGTTAAATTACTACCAAGTCACTACCCTTTACAAATTTTCTTATAGATTTATCAATCTACATCGATAATAATTCTGACAATATATTCAAAATAACAAATAAAATTCACCTGTAAATATAATGATCTCAACTGATCAACAAGAAAAGGTTATTTCACTTTCTTATCAAATATTCTTGTACAAAATACAAATGACTATTATCAATACATTAAACATCTGAGAAATACTAAAGTTCTTTATAAAAAGAATCATATAATTATTCATTATTAAGTTGTATTATACCAGTAATATGGAATAAAAGTATGTATATTTTTATAATAAATAAATTGTAACTTCTATAAGCTTTATGTGTGTATAAATGCATTTACACATGGCCACATGTTCATACTACAACATTATATAATTCATTGATAATCTAAAGAAAAAATACATCATAAAAAATTAATATTTAATACTATTACCTAAGTGATATCTACTTGTCAACCACTTATATGAAATCTTCTAGTCCACAATTAAAATAAACATTGCATAGTATAACATACATTCCATACTATCAAACTTAAAATATTAAACCCCTTACATTATTAAGATATCTTTTATAAAATTTACAATATTATTAATGAATAATTAATCTTTTATGTACCTATTCTATTCTACTTATTAACTAACATTACAATTTATACTAGGGTTATTTTTTTAAAAAATAAGTCAAAGACATATTTATGTATAAACTTCTATGATAAATGTTCTTTACAAAAAAAATATATAAAAATGTTTTTATTTTCTCAAAGTTTCTTTATCAATTCTTGAGGAGCGATTGAAACTGCCAACACTTGTTGCTATGCTTTTTGTTCGAATGCTTGACAATGAAAAACAAAATTATCTTCCCCCAAAAAATGACACATGCTCTGTAGACTCCTTCCAAACATAATGAATGAAGTTTAAAATAAATGATAAAAAAAATATGTTGACTTCTAGAAATCTAAAATTATTGGTAAAAATAATCATTGATCTGTTCTGAAAAAGTTTGTAAAATAATAGTTCATTCTCTCTATTATTCAGAACAATGATTATTGAAATAATTTAAATTTATAATATTTTAAAAATAACACTTCAACGTTTTTCTTCTTTAGGATCCTATGCCAGCTGAGAATGTCTTGATATGGTGATATAAATTTGGGCATCCTGTTATGATTCTTGCACATTTTTTTAAAAACATTTTCAGGAATTAATAATTACTTATTATTCATAATTCTATCATCTATAAGGTTTTATCATCACGATATTCATTATTACTTATCCAAGTATATTTCTTTTCCATTATTAGTTTCAGTTATCAGTCTTTCCAAAAATTATTATAATGCATGTAGTCTTTAAAAAAGTATTAAAGACTTATTATGTATGGTTTTTAGTAATTGTCTTTATTTAACTATTGTTTTATGACAGTTTTAAAATAATTTAATAATGTTCTCTTCAAAAATAAAAAAAACATTTTCTGCATTTTTACCTTAACATAATTTTTTCACTTTCACCTTATTGAAAGATTTAAAGTTTTATTGTATTATTTTTCTGTTTCTAATATGACTATCTTCCAAAAAAGTGTTATTATTTTAAATTTCATATCAATTTCTCTGTTCAGCTCTTCACATAATGTCCAGTATATCAATACAGTTAATAAAATAACTCTTTCCATTAAAATTACTAATAATATATTTTTAATTATCACCTGTACTTCCAAAATCCCTATAAATAAGTTGGTATTTTATCTTGGTACTTCAATGTTTTTATGCGACATTTAATTAAATTTCGACAAAAAGTATGGTAAGGGAATTTAGCTTTCTAGCACTGCATAAATTAGATAATAAATTTTATAATTTGTTTATAATACTCTCTTTGCTAAATAATTAAATTGGTACACTTTTAGGTTTCAAATAAATTATTAGAGAGCTATTATAGCACTGAATTGACTAATTTAAAGCTGATTAAATTTACAGAAGCAGATTTTTTTTAAAAAAGCACATTGAAAATAATTGAGCATTGGTATTTTTACCCAATTAAATCAGACACCGGATTGGAGGATTAAATTTTCACCTGATAGCTTAATTTACATATAACTTTGATATTACACACTTAAAATCAAAAATAAAATAATGACTCATTTCTTTTTAAAAATATTACTTAAAAATATTAATTTTAAATCAATTTTTATACTTTATTAAAGATAAATAAACATTTTAAAATGACTTTTAAAAATAATATTCTATCAATTTATTACACCTTCAGTTTTAATGTATCTATTTTCTTTAAAACAAAATATTTAAGTTTTGCTAACTACATTCATTTTATAAAAACTATTTAAACATTTTATGACAACTAATTGGAATATTTTCTTTAGTGATAGATAAATAAATATCTTCAATTCTATAGTGTAATTTTTAAAGTAAATTTTGAAACTTTGTTAACAAAACCACTAGTAAGCATGCATGTATAATTGTATACATGTGACATGATTTACAACTGAGACAGATTTATCAAATTTTGTCTGGGAATATTAAATATTTAATTGCAACAATTATCATATTGAAGAAATAATACAATAATATAATTTTGGAATAATAATTTTGATATAAAATTAAATATACATTTCTCTACCACAAAGACTACTTTTAAAACATATAATATTAAATATAATTATTAAATACAATTTATTAAAACAGGCAAAACTCACTAAATATATTGCCACACACAACAAGCTAGAGTAATCAATGTATGCCAGAAGGCTTGTGAATAAAATCCCCATCTAGTGCCTACTCATCCAATATCTCAGATTTTATGCACAAGCCTTCTGTCATCCATTGATTACTCTAGCTTGCTGTGTGTGGCAATATATATTGAGTTTTTGCCTGTTTTAACAACAGTTTCATGCATAAGAGGAGGTAGTTGTGTGATGTTTATTGGCTTAAATACAATTTACACTGTAAAAAATAGTATTTATTTAATTATAGGTTATTGTTATTAAAATTAAACTCTTAATACATATTTTAAAGATTTACTACTACATTATTTATTATGGCCAGCTTTTCCAACCATATACAATTTATACATTTAGCTTTATTTAACTGTTTTAAATTCATTTAGCACAATTTTAGGCATTAAATATCTATATCTTGCTTTAATTGAACTTTTAAAAAGATTGTCAACATAACATAATCGTTATACCAAGAGAACATATCCCAAATTTAAATTTTTTTAGTAAATTGATATTATAAATTTATTCTGACCTAAAGAAAAGGGCACAATATATATATATATATATATATATTGTGCCCTTGTCTGACCTAAAGATATATATATATATATATATATATATATAATTTCATGATACTGTGGTTAGTACATCCATTTGCCTTATCAATAAACTGGAGTTTCAATCTAATTTAAATGAATTTGAATTTTTATTAGCTTCTAAATATGATTAGGAGATTAGTCAATAGTTAGTCCCTATTCAACCTAGATGGACATCCAACAATTGGCTGGAGATTGTTAGATAAAGGATAAAAACAAAAATGATAAATATGTTAAAACTAGCTTCAATTTGTAGTTGACAAGCAATATTTAGTTCATTCCTGTTTTAATTCATATATATATATATATATATATATATATATATATATATATATATATATATTGCGTTTGTCAAATATATATATATATATATATATATATATATTTGACAAACGCAATCTAAAAAAAGTTAAGAATCTATATTTTCAATTATGAAAATAAGTTTTGCTTATGTGCAAAAAAATATATTTATATTTTTCTTTAATAGATTTTAGATACCAGGTGACATTGTATAGAAGTAATAATGAAAGCCTAACATTACTTTTAAAAATAACAATGTTTTGTCAGTGATAGAATACAGAATACATTTTATCTAGTTTTAGAGAGGTCTTCAAGTCTATCTTTTTTTTAAAATTAAGTAAAAAATTAATAAATAAAGTTAAAAGTATTACAAAAAGATGTAATTCCACCAAATAATTATTTATTACCTCATAAAAAAAGTAGCATTACTATTTGCATTTATCTTTAACTTTCAAAAAATAATAAGACCATTTTTTTTTATTTTGCTATTATATGAATAAACAGCTTTTGAATATTCTAATAAAATAAATCAGCTAATATTTTTACTCCTCAAAAATAAAAATACTGTAGTAGATGGAAAAAAATATATAATCCTTAAAATAAAAGTAGTTATATTTTAAAAATATAAAGCAGATACTTAGATGTGTTTTTTTTATATTATAATTGATAAAATAATGAAATTAGATTTTCTAAATTAAAGTGGATTTTTTGTTTTAGTTGTGATACAGAATAATTTAAATCTGGAGATTTAAAAATTTTTAATTGCAATAATTAATTTTTAGCATTTTTGTATTAATAAAAAAATATTCAATAGCTATTTTACTAGCGATATACTGAAAAATTACAGCACTATTATTAGGAGAAATAAAAATATTTGTATCTTGAATAGATGAAACTTTAAAAATTTATTATTATTATTAATATAAGTAATTATTATTTTGAATAATGTTCAGAAAACTTACTGGGAAAAAATATTTACAAAAGACATAATGATTATTATCCTGTGGTAGATTATGAATTTTTAAGCTTATTTCTGAGTGGCACATTGGTAAATTAATCCCGGAAAAATATTGGATTATATTTCTATTGTTCATGACAAGCTTATAAAAATAAATTAACTGAAAATAAAATTATATAAAATATTCTGTCCAACTACTAAAAAAAAAAAACACTGTATTAAATACCTATTACATTCCTGAATATATATCCATAGAAATTATATATTTTCAACATAATTTTACTGATTAAATCCAAAATATTTATAAAAGATACAATGATAGTTAAATGGTAGAACAGAGAATAGTGAATGACATGGTATTAATATTTATTTATAAAGAAACAAATCAAAAGTATTCTGTTATTGTACATATTTTATACAGATTTATATAAATACATGCAAATTATGTGATTGTTTAGTCTTTTTTTTTACAAACATATAGTCATTGATAGGTTTTCTATAATGGAATAAATAGCAGAAGTATCTGCAAGTTGATCATTTGCTTTATTGAGAGTTTTCCTGTAGTAGAATCAATATCAGATATATCTACAATTTGATAACTTGCTTTGTTTTTTTTTTTTTTTTGTAATTTTGTTATAAAATTGTAATTATAATATTCATGTGTTGAAATTAATAAAAAAAAATAACATCTTAGAAACAGCAAGGTGAAAATGATGAAAGTTATGGCTGGAATATATCCTTTTTACAATCTCATAATAAATCCATACAACGGCAGAAAGTGTGAACAATAATTATTTAAACACCCTTTGAAATATGATGTATATTTGCAAACAATTATATTGTGAATTTTAGAACAAAGGAGTTAAATATAAAACGCAATAGTCATTAAATGACTAGAGACGAAAATATTTACAGTTTTCTAAAAGTATTTTCAAACACCATAATATATATGTGTGTGTAAAAACATATATATTTTTTACCTTTAATATTCACAAGATCATTACAGTCTGGTTACCTTGGTAATACCTACTGAATATCTATGATCAGTACTCATCTAATTACAAAGAGATACAATATTATACAATTAAATTGTATAGAAATCATTTAAAGGTTATTATGCTATACTGTGTTTTAGCCATAACCAGAAAGAAAGATGTAATGCAGTATATATGGGTAACTGCAACATTATCTCTAAAACATGTCTACATATTGAAAAGCAGATATTTCTTAGTCTACTGATAATATATATATATATATATATATATATATATATATATATATATATATAATTCAAAAAAACTATAGATCATTACTAGATAAAGTAATAATATTTAATGAATAAATAGACAAGACCTTTAGCACATTTAATTTTAAAACTGTAACTAAAAATCTTAATAAAGTGTTTATGATTTATCAGACAAATTAAGGCAAAACAAATTTCTCTGTTCCAGGTAAATAAAGTTCCCAGCAAGCAAGTAGTTGGTTGCAGGCGGTTGTGGGTTCGCGTTCCGGCCGATGCTATGACATATGAGAAAAACAAACTGCACACACAATGAGCAATATTTGTTTTGAGAAATATCATTGCAATTATATTTAATATAATTAAAATAAATATTCACACAAAATTAACAATGCATATGTAATTTTTAACTAATGCTGATATAATTTAAATACTAATTGAGACTTAAATAAAAATAGCTTTTCATTAATTTATTTTATTTATATATTCGTTCAATATTATTTAATAAAATATTTTAGTCTTGTTTCCTTTGGGGAGCAAAAAAAAAAAAAAACAAAACAATGGGAACATTATAAAATTTATCTCGTCTTCCAACATATTTTTTTTCTATTGTTATAAAAATTGTATTTAAAATAATGCTGGAAAAAAAAAACTCATTTATAAAAGATTATTTGCATATTAATTAGCATGCTATTTTTTTAAGTAACTGCAAAGTGTGAAAATTAATGTCATTGCTTCAGAATGCATTTAATTAATTAAAATATCAAATAAAAATGTTAATATTTTTACTCCAAACTAAACAAGATCAATATGTTTAAAATAAAACAATTTGCAGTTGAAAATTCTCAAATTAAATTTTTGAATATTTTGTCATCTTAAACACATTTTAATTAATTATATTTTTAATGTTTTTTTTGTTGTTGTTGTTCTTATTTTCTCTCAAATACGAATGTAATTAAAGAAATTAATAATTGTTTTAGAATAAAATAAAATAAAAATAAAACTCCAAGATCTTTCTCGTTCTCTCACCAGGCGGCACGAAATATAATATCTTCTGAAAGAGTTTCACCTATTGGTTCAAATTGTGACTGATATATTTGTAAAATTTCGTTTTTACTGATATATTAATAACTTTCATCAAGTATTAATAGAATTTATTAAATTTAAAATTAATAATTGTCTTATTTAAAAACGTACAAAACCTTAAAAAGAAATATATTTATACATTTTATTGATGTGAATAATCATTTAAGGTTTAAGATGTAGTTGTAAAGATGAGATGCTAAAATAAATGTCTTAAGTAATAACAAAACATCTGATGATATCAACTGCTATCAGAAGACCATATAACATTATTTTGTATTTAATCAGATTTCAACTAAAATAAAAAGCTGAATGTCTTTAGAAAAAAAATAACTTTTTCTTAAATATTCTAAATACATTCAACTGTTAGTAATCACACATCATACAGGTTAGTTTACTATCAGTTGAATGTTTTTGGAATATTTAAATAAAGTTATTTTTTTCTAAAGACATTAATACTCGTATTAGATGATGGAAATAGACCAATATATAAATACAACTAAAACACCATCACAAACCTTCAGGAAAACATTAGTTTATTAATGTTTTAACAAACTCATAGAATCAGATGAAATGCCTTTGATAAAAATAACTATAATGATAAACAGAACTCAAAAATGAACATGACCCTTTCAACTCCAAAAAAAAAGAAGAAAACATAAAAAAGAGGATAAAAAGTACTCTAAAATTGAGTTTTGCGATGACTATATAAACCAATCTTTGAATGACAAATATGTCCAATATAGAAAATGCTGGTCCTCTTTATGTCTTTACCTTATATTTTACAATGTAGACTTTTAGTTTCCTCAGTGGAAAACTATTCTTTCTGAAATACTACAACACCATGTCTAATTGTAGCTCTCTAATTTATTCTATTCTTTGCAACATCCTCCCAAAGGAAATAATTGAGGTTGCACTTCTTGAAAATGTCTTTAAGATAATCCCTATAATAAAAATGGAATTTACCTCTTTTAAATAACTTATGTTCAACTTTATCATAAGATGTTCTTTTAGGAAGTCTTTCAGTATTCATTCGTTTTACATGTCAAATCCAGTAAAGATGCAATTTTACAATAATGGACTCAATATTATCACATCCTGGAAAATGAAAAACACATTTATTGGTTTTATAATCTTGCTATTGCATTTTAAAATTGTATAAGACATCTTTAAATAAAAATTTTCTAGTGCCTTTATATAGTACCAATAGGGTATCAATATTTCATGTCCGTATAATAAATTAGGTAAAATAACAGTTTATGGTCAACTAAATTTTTGTTGCAGTAGTTATTTACCTATGATGAAATACTCTATTTTTAAACTTGTTAAAAGCAGAGCACATTGGAGACTGTTGGATCTTGAGATTTAAGTCCATCTTTCTACTTATAAAACTATCAATATATTTAAACTGGTTTAGACTCTCATGTTAACAATCCTTCATACTGAAAGTGTTTTTTCATCTGTTACTGTTTAATAAAGAACTTCAGTTTTTTGCACTTTAATTAATAACTGAGATTTTTATAAGTTGAATTCAAAACATTAAGACTATTCTATAAACCAGCTTCAACTGAAAAAAATAGCACAATTATCAACATATTGTAAACCCAGAATCCATGAAGGTAAAGATTTGGCTTATCATTTCAATTGGTTCAAATTAAAAATTCTATCATTAGTAACTACATCCTAAAAAAAAATATGATCATGTATTTGAAAAAGATTTTAAATAAATGTATTCTACCAAAATTTTTTAATTGGGCTGAGACTTAGCAAGTAGTAGAGAGTGACATGAAGACTATAGTCCACTAGAAAAAGATAATACAAAATAATCAAAATGTTAAACTGGGTTCCAAAATATTGTAAAATTTTAAAACAGATTACATGTTTAATTAATGAACAGAGGGGATAAAATAAATTGAGAAAGTGAAGAAGCCAAGGATTATAAAAACTGGATTGAATTTAAATAGATTTTTATTAGCAGTAAATTAAAGCTAAATATTAAGATTCATTTATTACTTTATTAAGCAGAAAGCCAATTTTTAATTTAGAAAACAAATTTACAAGAAAAATTAAGTAGTGAAAAGTTACTTTTCATAATAACAGTTATTGAATCGCCATTCATTTTAATTTAGTGATTTTGACAAAATGGTCCAAATCCATTAGACTTTAGTTTGTTCATTCTAAAAACACTATTTAAAGATAATACCCTTATTATACAAATAAAGCTATGCTTCAATTTAATACAAAATAGTTCTGAACTGTAAAGTGAAGAATTAGTTTCAGAAAACAATATATAATGTATTAAAACTTCCCCAACCTCATTAACAACCAATGTCAACATTTCATAATAATGTTGTTGTGTAGAGCATAAATAAGTAGTCTAAAATGTATAAATTAATAAAAAATATATATTTGACTAAAATACCACTACATAATAATCCTAGATTATATGTATTATCTGGTTTAACAATATTTTATATTTTTCTCTCACAATGTATTGACAACAATCTCTATAAAAAATGTTTCAACATGTTGAATTGTTTCAAAATCCAAAATAATAATTCAAATTCTTAAACAAAGTAAACTTTGTATTAAATACATCTCTATACCACATGTATTTAAAATAAAATTTAACCTATTTTGTTAAAATAAAACATTTTCTTTGAAATTATATTTTCTAACGATTATGAAAATTTTTACTTTAACCTTTGTCTTAATCTAAGCTGTAAATACTTTTATTTTTAAATTGATGTGCACATATTTAATTTATATTAACATGTCATCTTAAATATTTACAAGGTTGTTGATTTTGTTTCTGTTGTAAATAACTTCATGTTCTTAATCTTTTCTAATTCATTTCATTACAAATGCTCTCACTTGGAAAGTTCACTGATTCACTTTCTGGGCCCTCATGATATAAATAATAATTAATGTAAAACCTATTGTAATGACATCAACATTGTTGATATAAAAATTAATATCAGCTAACATTTAAAAAAAAAACCTTAAAAAGTATGTCTGTTTACAACTAATGGTTATAATTTATTTTTTATATTAGTAAATTTCTTGAGAAGATAAATGGAGTTTGATTGTCAAAGTGGTAGAGTGAGCATATAGTTTTCTTTAAATAGTCATTTGAAGTTTTTTTCTGCTTCTTTTTTTTTAATTGAAATGATTCAAGTATTGTATCTTTAACTCTTGAATTAACTAATTTTTTAAGTATACATTTTTGATTTTTTTTTTTGATTTTTCTTCTGGCTTAAAGTTATAATTTAAAAAACATAAAAATATAAATGCTAAAATCTATTAATAAATCGTCGATGTTAAATATATATAAATATATATATAAGTAATATTCAAATCAATATACATTAAAATACAGTAAAATTCACATAAATTATAGTTATTTTATTAGAAGTACTTTTGACTATACATGTTGTAGTCTTTATCAACTATATAACAATGAGTAATCAAAACGAGACTTCCTTTCACAATGCCCGTAGTTCAATTTAGTTTAGTTCTTCCACAATTCTGTTATTTTAACATTTGATGACTGCTGATTCATTAACATTTGACAATTTCTTGAAATCAACATAGCCTCTTTTATTTTACGTTTATTGTTGCAACATTCAATTTGCATAATTTTTATATTTTTATAATCAAATTTAAATCCATGTTGACAAGATTTATTATGATCCAATGTGAGATGATGAAGGTTTATTTATATATTTTCCTGATTGTTTCTCTTTTTGAATTCTATTATATAAAATCATATGCTCTTTTATTCTCTTCTCCAATGTACATTTAGTGGTTTACAATTTATTGGTGAATAGAATTTAAAAAGAGAAACAATCAGAAAAAGATGTAAATAAACCTTCATCATCTGTTATATTGGATCATAATAAATCTTGTCAATATGGATTTAAATTTGAATATAAAAATATAAAAAATTATGCACATTGAACGTTGCCCCAATAAAAATTTAAAATAAAAGAGGTTAAGTTGACTTCAAGAAATCATCAAATGTTAAAATAATGGAATTGTGGGAGAACTAAACTAAATTGAACTATGGGTATTGTGAAAGGAAGTCTCATTTTGATTATTCAATGTTATATGGTTGATAAACACTACAAGATGTATAGTCAAAAGTACCTCTAATAAAATAGCTATAATTTATGTGAAATTTTACTATATTTTAATATATATATATATTGATTTGAATATTACTTATATTTTGGAAAGAATACAGATATCAGACTTACATACTTGTGTATGTATATATGTATATTATAAAAATATAGTATACTAAACATTTTTACCAATTTATTAAAGTTAAGAGTTTTTTTTCTTCAGTAGGCATAAATCACATCAAAAATAAATTTATCCACATGTACTTTATTATAACTATGTATATAATGGAACTCATATTTATCTTTCTGAGTTGAAAATTCCTAGTATAAAAAAAATCATAATTTTATTTTTGATAAATTTAGACTAATGATATCAGCATAAGATGGATTCCAAGATCTTCCTTATTTCTTCATTTATTTTTCAATATTTAAATTGAATAATTATTTCTTATTCACCATCGCATCATTTCAGATAGAAATATCTATGTGGGCATTTCTGAACACCATAAAATAATTTCATAAATCCAAAAATACAGAAAATATAATTTTTATATATTAAGTAACACAAAAAATTTATAAATAATCAAATAGTTTATAGCTCAGGATATTATAAAATTGTTCAAATACTGGAAATATCAGAAGTGATTGTGATTCATGGACTTTAAACTCCAAAAAGTGTCATTCTTTTACTGCACTTAACCATTCAAGCCTAAACAAGTAAATCATTCTTTCTTACAATATATTTTTGTAAAAATCCATCTTATCATCTTCACCTTATTAAATTTAATTCTTATTTTTTATGTAAAAAGTTTATTATTTTATGACCTATAGCTAGATTGACAATAAGAGAGTAAGTTCTACTAAAAAAATAATTATTACTGTCAAATAATTACTGTAGATGATGAATTAGCTGTTGCATTGCTTAATTCTCCATTTTGCCTTTAAGTAAAAACTTTTACACACACAATATATGTTTATAAGCCTATCTAACTTTGATTATTTAAGTAATACATTGTTGGAGGGCAAGTTGAAAATTATGATTGTGGTTTAAATATTATAATCGACAATTTGTTAATATTCATTTAGAACAGATTATATTTACTTGTTCAATGAGGTTTATTTAAACTTTATTGTATTAATAATTTCACTTTCTGTAATCAAGTTGTAATCTTTGGTATCTATATAAAAAAATTAGACCATAAACAAAAGTGGATTTCCACTTTCATTGTTAAAATAAGGTTGCCTTGATGACAGATTGAGATTTTTGATTATTATTGATAATGGTATTTTCTAAATATTGACTGTTTACAATATATATATATATATATATATATATATATATATATATATTGTAAATATTTCAATATATCGTATATTTAGTGATATATATATATATATATATCACTAGATGGAGCTTTACCAATATATCTGTACAAACCTTGTATACATAAATGCTGAGAGAGACAGAATTCAATATCTCTTTCATTGTCTCCACTTCAGATCAGCTGATTTCAAGCTAATTGGCTATCATCAGTGAAGGGTAGGAACTAGAAACTAGATCTAAACACTGACTCTAAAACTCAGCATTCATAGAAAAAGTTTTTATCAGCTTGCAAGTGTGAATTTTTCAGATACATAAATATCTTCAAATCCAATTAAACAAACTAGATAGTTATATGGGTATGAAAACAGTTCAGTTTCACCATATAGTAAAAGCCTCTGCAATATATATCATTGCAAAAACATTCAAGGTACATTTATTATAAACAAAACAAGTTATAAATTTCATTAACTTGCTTATAGCTTGCATTTTATGATCACTAAATGGAGCTTTACCAATATCTCTGTACAAGCTTTGTATACATAAATGCTGAGAGAAACAGAATCCAATATTTCTTTCATCGTCTCCACCTTCAGATCAGCTGATTTCAAGATAATTGGCTATCTTCAGTGAAGGGTAGGGACTAGAAACTAGATCTAAACACTTACTCTATAAGCAAGTTAACGAAATTTATAACTTGTTTTGTTTATATATATATATATATATTATTATTATTATTATTATTATTATTATTATTATTATTATTATTATTATTATTATTATTATTATTATTATTATTATTATTAAAGGCATTTATAGCTCTTAATATATTTGGAAATTATCATAAATAATAAAGATCAATTATAATAATATATACATATACACAGAAGCCTTGGCTTTGTTATGTTTATTCTTATCAATATTTTTTTCTATCTATCTCATCTGTATTATTAAACAAAAGTGAGCTTATCATGAAAAAAAACTGTGTCTAACCTTTTAGATGCTATTCAAATATACCTCTTTTTTTAATTACAAACAGTTTGACAACAGAAATAAGATTTTAAAAATTTAATATATATTTCAATGTATGGTAATTAATACTGTCTTCTATATTATAATTTGTGATTTCAGATGAAACTAGATCAATTTTGAAAATATTAAAACTAATCAAAATATTTTTTTTTTGTTTTGAGCAAGCAACTCATAATCAACTTAGTCAACAATTTAATATTGGCTAATAAAGATGTATATATTGATTGTTAGCTAAATAGTCATATGCTCTGGGTCAATCCAACTGTAAAAAGCAAAGGTACCTATATACTGGACCTGCAGTCTGTGTTTGCAATGGCAGAATTCCATACTAAAAAGTCACAGCTATAGCATTTTGATATTGGAAAAACCTTCCCACTGGAGAAAGATATGGCCTTCTGCCTTTACATACACAGAAAACAAGTCAAATACATAAGTAACAAACAACCTACTGGAATATGACATGGTATTAACATCTGTTGAAAAGAGTTATAATACTGTAACTGCTGAGATACGCTTTATTTATATTCTAATCTTCATTCTTTGTTATAACATGCTTATTATAATATCAACAACTAAGTACAATAGAATTAAATTAAAACTTTCAAATAATCAAAACCATTAAATATCTAATTATAATATGAATTTAAATTAAAATCAATATTGTACTGTATAACCACTCCTTTTTAAAAAAAATTGCTTATCAAACCCATGTTAAAAATTTAATAAGACAAATTTTTGCAAATATTTTACATAAATATGTTAGCAATTCTGTTCAAACTATTAAATATTATTAAAAAGGAATGTAATAAATTCTTTGTTGAAAAAATAATATCTTATGCACAGAGGACTCGAATTCCAGATAATATATATATATATTTCAAAGTCCTCAAGGATAGTAAGCTCTTTTTAACGTTTTGTTAATAAATATCAGTATTTATTAGTTTATATAAAATATACTTTTTTTTTTTACTTTCAGAAGCAGACCAAATTTTAATAAACTAACTATCTTCTTAATATCTCTTCCAAAACATTATTTTCAATTAAGATTAAAATAAAATAATTCATTATAAATATGAGATAAATGGCCATAGAAGAACAAAACTTTTTATAATCTTACAATTTAAAAACATGATGAAAAATTAAACTTACAATAAATATTTAAAAATACATAAAATCAATTGACAAAAAAAAAAAAGGCAAAATCATAATAGAAAAGATCAAAATGTTAATCTTTTTAGCTTTGTCATTTAAAAAATTAAATCTACTGCAATTGACTTTGACTTTGGGGTTCCCATCTTTTTCTCACAGTTCTGACTTGTGTTTTAGAATTAAGAGTTTCACGTGCAGTAATTATTACATCTGATTGGCTGTCACATAAGCATTTTTGAAGCATATCTGTTGAAGGTTTTAGCCTTTCAAGTTACTACTATCATCTGTTTGCGCTTAATAAATTTAATATATCTACTGACTTTGGTTAAAAACTACTAGAGACTCAAACTACTACTTGAATATATATATAAATTGAACTTATTCACATTTTTACTCTAATTCTTTGATCAAAAAATAATAATAGTGCATCATTTTTATCAGTAAAAAAACATATTTTCCCTATTGAAGAATATAATATAAACAGGTGAGATTAAAATTAGTATAAATAATAATAATACTTATTGATTATATTGTTAAAAATTATGTAGATGTTACTTAAAACTTCCAGTGAACTATGCACATACTAATACATCTTTGTCAATAAAAAAAGAAATGCAGAACGAACCTTTACTTTTTCTTGAATCATATATAAGTAATAAATTTATTTATCTGTTACAATGCGGATGTGAATGCTATATATTAATATAATTTCAGGATAATCTTAAACTTTTCTGAAATCACTATAAACAGTCAATATTTTGATTGTATTGAGAAATTAATATCATCTTAAGTAGTGAAAATATAAGATAGGAAACAAGTTGATGGTTATATGGTTAAATAATATTAAGAAAAATATTCTCTACTAGCTTACTATTTTAGATAATTTGTTAAAAATGAACTAAATTCTGAATTGTGAATTATGACTGTACAAGTCTGACCGATTTCCTAGGAAATTCTTTTCGACCGCTGTGCTGAGCCTCAAATCATTTTAATCTTAATAAAGAATAGGTTCGAACAATATTTGTATTAAACATGTTTAAAAAAGTAGGACTCTGTAATATATTAACTACATAACTGCATTTCTCTATCATGAAAATGGTCTATGTAGCATCTTCACATGAATTTGCATAAAATTTGCATTAACATCATTATAGTTCTTAAATAAATTCCAGTAACCATAAATATGGGACTATGAACTATCCTGAAACTGCTTGGCAGTAACATTTGGATAATATTTATTTTCAAGAACTATTAATAACTTCATTATCTATGTGCAAAGCTCATATATATATTTAGATTAACACATAAATATCTAAATAAAAAGATTATTCATTTTGTTCTATTTATTATTTTATTTTTATTATTATTTATTATCATTATATTTGAAATAAAATTAACATAGTTAAATCTAAATCCTAAAAAATGTCTTTTTATGCGTAAATATAACATTAATTCATTGCAAATATCCTACTTATCCATACATTTTGTTACATATCTTAAATTTTATGACCATTGTTTTTATTATCATTAAAATGCTTCAATACATTATTTACTCATCATTATCACAAACTATGGTCTTTCCACCCATACTTGTTTAATGCTTTCTTTATCAATGTCTCAAGTTTTATCCACCACATGCAAAAATTTTGAGCAATTGAAAATGAACTACCCACCATTTTTTTAATTTCACATGTTCCATATTTTATAGATATTTTCCCCATTTTCTTTGTATCTTGTGTAATACCAACAATTAATACTTTTAATGTTCAATTATTCTACATATATGATCAAATAAGTGTAACTTTTATATATTTCTTCAACAAATCTTTCTTACAATTCATCATCTTAATACTTTTTATATACCCTTTTTTACTATTTATTTTCTTAATATTTTTTATACACTCATCAAAATTTCACAACTTTCCATAGTATATAATACACTAGTCTAAAAATAGTCAACTCATTCTACTTTATTTATTTTTTGTTATCATATAGCAATCTTATTCTGTTTAATAATGTATTTAAAATAAATGTGAAGTTATCAAAACATTGCTGAAAATAAGAGTGACATATCAAATTTTAGATTTTATAATACATTTCATGAACTTAAATCTATTATATAAACTATCAGTATAAAAATTCCAAACTACTTTTTTCCACTATTAATGCTTTGTTTAGTAAAAATCTCATTTTGGCAGAACACTAGAGACTTAGAATACTTGAAACTTCACATTAGAATTGATAGTCTAAATTCTATATTAATATTATGATTGTGGCTTGTTTTGTTTTAATGTTCTGACTTATTTGCAAATGGAAATATATGAGGCATCAAATCCATTAATATGATACAATATATATGTTATATAAGAAATGAAGTTAAAACCACATTGAAAAAAATATACTGAGAAATATACATATAATAATTGACTTTGCACTTAAGAAATATATATATAACCAATCAAGTTTTATATTTCACAGTACATTATTCAAATTCAAATTAATTAATAGGTTACTTATTATATTGTTTGTTTGATTGTAAATAATCCATGCTACCAATTGAAATAAATGCAATATTTATTTATAAATTGATATTTCAGTTCTAGTTTGAAGATTTCATTGTTTCAAACCTTTAGCTGAACTTATGTAGATTAGTCATTTTCTCTTTAAAATTCACTTGAAAATGGATCATATGAAATGCAATTAGTTATCCACAATAGTTATAGTTCTTAGGAGAAATTGTCAAACATTAATGGTAATATCTATTCATGCTATATGTTTTACAGATTAATACAGTTTAAAGTTATAGGGTTGTATATTTCAAATTTGCATAAGTTTGTTGATCTGTGCAATGAAATGATTTCCTTCAATCATATAAAATAAAACTGAGTACATTTTCAGTGATGTTTACCATGTTTGATAACAACTTATAAAAGCTCAAGTTGAACTTTTTCAGTCATAAGAGAAAACTTTTTTAGAATGCCTGAGCTCAGACAGGTGTCACTTCTATATGTTATCAGAACAAAATGAATTGCTAACGAAAGTAAGTTTAGCTTTATATGATAAGTAACATATTTTGCTAAAATTCATACATGACCTTTCATATTGGTATTAGTATATCTTAAATAAAGTTAAATATCATTCCAAAAATATTATATTAAAAATCTGATCATTTTCACAGCCTTTGAAACTTATAAAATTCATATAAATTGTGACAAACAGACAATCTTTTTTTTTTTTTCAAAAAATAAAACTTTATTAGCTAAAAAGATACATGAATAAAAGTGTCTATATAAACTTGAGTTTTCACTTAAATACTGATGCTACACATTATTATCTCTTTATACAAGTAAAGTTGAGGGGTATTTAATTTTCTTAGGACAGGTTGACACCAGCCCAGGATTCAGTGTGTAATCTATTGGGTGCCAGAAATAGATCTCTGTCATGAAAATTTGTCAAAACTTTGATAAAAGTATCTCTGACATTATTATCTGAGCACTCGAAGATGTGCTTGAACCTGGTGATCCAGAGCACAAATGTAAGGAATATGGAGGTTCTGATGGTAAAAAAAAACTCCTGCCTTGATAGCATTTTGGATACAGAGGGAGTATTTGTGGTTAAAGGACACCTGTTGTCAGATGTAGTATCTAAGTGAGCTGAAATAAGGACAGGAATACAAAAGATGAGTAATAGTACTATCTGCAGTTGAGCACAGTTGACATAGTGTATTGAGCTTGGCAAATCCTCTTCCTGTAACCAAGAAGTGATTTGTAGGTAGAGAGTCGATGTTTAATTTTATCAGAAAGTCTATGTACTTGGACTCAATGTACCAGTTCTTTGATTTACGTATCAGTGACTTGTTATTTAGCCCTAGTGATTGTTGAGAGGCAGTGAGATTTGGATATATTAATTTATACATCTGCTAATATGTTTTCTTTGCATCTAAGATAAATTTTGTTAATGTTATTATATTAGTGATATATTTCCATAGTTCTGTCGGCCACTTGCTACACAATGGTGGTGGGGTGTCCATTGGATTTACTGGAATAAATGGATCTTGTTCCAGGTATCCATGATATGTGGATCTTATCACACTCATTGCCATTTGAAGGAAAAGTGTGAATACAGAATGGAGGCCTAACCCATTCATGTCTTTTGGCATATGCATTTTGAATATACTTATGACAACTACTTTGCCTTTCCATAGAAGCCTGGAGCATAATGAGTTCATTGCAGTTTGATTTGATTTCATTGACTGAATACATTTGATTTTAATCTTTGTTTTATATATATATTGTACCGGTATAAATCCACCACGCTTATATATATATATATATGTTTTGTATCCCTTCCCATCATGCAATGGTTTATGATTTCAACTTGTTGGAGTATTTTTGCATACATAGTTGTTGTTTTTTTAAGATAAAAAATAAAATAAAATTAATGTATGGCATAAGTAAATTCTGTTTTTTTTTTAAAAAACTCATGAAATAGTCTTTAATTGTACATAATTTTTGCTTAAATTAGATTTTAAGAAATAGCTTTGGACTTTTTTACAATTTTCAGAAGTAAATATTAATTCAAACATATTAAAATTATCATGGAAAATGCAAAAACTGGAAAAAATCCACAAGTTTAATGTGTTGCATTTAAATTTAAGTATGAAAAGAATAAGAGATTATAAATTTATTACCACCATTATTTAGAACCATTATCAATCCATTACTTGATGGAGGAGTAACCCAGTTTCTCAAATCCATATCCTGTCTTCTTTTCAACACATTAGCAAACTCCTTGTTTTATTCATCTCACCTCATGTTTCTTTCTAATACAATAATACTCACTTGGAATTCAATTTAAAACTAATTGTTCATCTATTTTTCTCTGTATCAACAACTCATCTCCATTTCAGTGTATTAATATTTTCAATAATGCCAGTGGTATCTGTTTCTATCTTAGCCATGTAATTTGTTTTAAATCTCTTCTAGTCATTTTTAACATACATACATCTTATCATAATTTGTTGATTGGTCTAAAGTATAGATGAACTGGTGGTTTTATATAAATACGATGTGGAAGATAGATGAACTGGTGGTTTTATATAAATACGACGTGGAAGATAGATGAACTGGTGGTTTTATATAAATACGACGTGGAAGATAGATGAACTGGTGGTTGCCTATATTCAAGAGCCCTACAGTAATCAATTGCGGTGCATTAACGGAATACCGGGCGGCTTGTACTTTGACAAGGCTTAATGCCCCCAAGTAGCTCCGGGACACGACAACCAGCCAGGATCATTTCGAACCCCGGTGATCCAAGAGATTACCGGGAAAGAAAAACTGCTTTCATTCCCCAATGGTAGAATGGCGAGACGCTAACTTCAGCGAAGGGAAGGCATTGCCACAGACGTGAAGGACGAATACTTGAAGCGGATTTTTAAAAGAAATTATATAAAACCTGGAAACTATTTGTCTGTTTCTACGCCACAGGCTGAGATCCTTACCCCAATAAAACGTAGCGGACTTAAACTGACGGTGAAAAACAATAATTAGTTAATTTTACTCTGGGACTCCTCACCCTTCAGGTTGACAGGCGGTAGCGACAGTATCAAATTATACAGGGAGTTATTTCTCAGATCAAACATGACATTAAGATAACACTTTGAAACTATTATATATATATATTTAATATTGAACCTTAGATTGTATTTTTATAACAACTTAACATAGAATAATAAAGTGATTTAACATTTACTAACTTGGAATGTGAAAGAATATTTAATTCAGAACATGAAATTACTTTTAAATTAAATCGATCATTATTACACACTAGTTTACACATAGTTGGAAATATTACTATTGGTGATGTTTGTTCATGAAATAAGCAACATAAGAAAATATAACTGCATTCAGTTGAAATATTATTACTATTAATTACAATTTTATAAATGATTTCTAAAGACTAGAGCAGAGGATTAAAAAAGAAAAGAAAATTTACTGACAGGTTAAATAATAGCATTATAAATGATATAAAAACTTACATATGATTCACTTGATTGATAACATTAAGCACGGAAGAAAATTAAAGTTCGTGTAACAAAGTTCTCTTCTTTCTTCATCCAGCTTGGCTTGTGACGAACGTAGGCGCGCATTTTTGAAAGTTATTTGTAAGGCATAGTAAATTTTGAGATTGGAAGTTGGAAATTCTGAAGTATATGAAACATGATCAAACAGCGGCACGAAGATCCATATTGGCGGGCAGAGACCAGCTCCTGGCACTTAGCCCATCAACATTGCGATTCACTGGTAAACTTCTTAATAAAAATGTTTGAATTATACTCAACTGCTGTGTTGTCTCGAGACTACCTCTCTCAAACACGACCAAAGTTAGAATGTAAGTTTTTCTCTAAAATCACCACTGCTGACCTTTCCGACTTGTTTTTGTTTTAGGCTCCGCCTACTTTCTTTAGCCTCTAGCTATGCAGCTTGACCAACAATCAATTATCTGTTTTTAGCAATCTTTTAATTTAATATGCTATTTTTAATTACATATAAAAATTCCTTGCTAATTTTGAATACAACTTAATTGCTCTGAACATTTGTGCAATTAGATTTTAATTAAAAACACTGATCAAAGGAATGTGATTTTTGATCAGTATTTTTAAACGACTTTATACAATTTTAAAACTAAAATTTAAAACAAATACGCCCGCACTGAAACTTTAAATTAAATGATATAAATTCACAAACCACGCACACACGAATATTATTTCATGGTTTGTGACATTTATATACGGAAACTTTACATATTTATTTATAAACTATAGAATATATAACTAATTTATATTATAACTTAAAATAGACAAAATCTCACTGCGGGCGAACAGTAGTTTGAATTACCGTACATAAAAACACCTGAAACGAAGATCGGTTCTCCGATCTGTCTGTTTCAATATATATATGTGTGTGTGTGTGTGTGTGTGTGTTTTGTATCCCTTCCCATCATGCAATGGTTTATGATTTCAACTTGTTGGAGTATTTTTGCATACATAGTTGTTTTTTTTTAAGATAAAAAATAAAATAAAATTAATGTATGGCATAAGTAAATTCTGTTTTTTTTTAAAAAAACTCATGAAATAGTCTTTAATTGTACATAATTTTTGCTTAAATTAAATTTTAAGGAATAGCTTTTGACTTTTTACAATTTTCAGAAGTAAATATTAATTCAAACATATTAAAATTATCATGAAATATGCAAAAACTGGAAAAAATCCAGAAGTTTAATGTGTTGCATTTAAATTTAAGTATGAAAAGAATAAGAGATTATAAATTTATTACCACCATTATTTAGAACCATTATCAATCCATTACTTGATGGAGGAGTAACCCAGTTTCTCAAATCCATATCCTGTCTTCTTTTCAACACATTAGCAAACTCCTTGTTTTATTCATCTCACCTCATGTTTCTTTCTAATACAATAATACTCACTTGGAATTCAATTTAAAACTAATTGTTCATCTATTTTTCTCTGTATCAACAACTCATCTCCATTTCAGTGTATTAATATTTTCAATAATGCCAGTGGTATCTGTTTCTATCTTAGCCATGTAATTTGTTTTAAATCTCTTCTAGTCATTTTTAACATACATACATCTTATCATAATTTGTTGATTGGTCTAAAGTATCTGTGTTGATCTTCTGTTCAGTTTTCAGTCTCAAATTCATATGTGTGAACTGGTAAAGCACAACTGTTAACAACTTTAATTTTCAAACACAGATATATATTCTTGCTATTAAAAGGTGTGAAGGTTACCTTGACAGCAGTTAGAGATATTGGTTGCTATATTTACTGTGAATGTTTAGGTGGTTACTGGTTGGAAACTAATTATATATATATATATATATATATATATATATATATATATATATATATATATATATATATATATATATATATATATATATATATATCCTTTAAATATTCATTTATACCAAAAAATAGAAAATTTATTTCTATAAATAATTTCATACATTATGTTTTATTCTACATTCAAAGTCTGAAGAAGGTATTTGTGGTTGTTAATTTCTTCTAATTCATGATTATCAATGTTTATTCTTTTAAAAATGTTGGGCTTTTTAGCATTTATCTGATAACTTTTGCAACATTTCCTGAAGCTATGAAACATTATTTGTAACAATAATCACTATCATCTATGAAATCTAAATGATGTAAATTATTTCCATTTACATTTTCTACCATGGCTTCCCACTTTAATCTAAAAATTACTTCTTGTATAACTGTTTAAAAAAAATTGGAGATATGGAATCACCTTGTTGTATATCCTTCTCAGTGTTAATCTTTTTAGTATTACAATATAATCACTGCTATTGCATTTTCATAAATATTCCAAAGAATGTGATGATATACTGACTCTTTATCTTGATGATTCAATGTTTTGCTCACCATAGAAATCCATATAGAATCAAATGTCTTTATAATGTACAATTTCAAAGAACAATAATACTCATTTAGGGCCATTTTCATATTTTTTTCTCAATATTTGGAGGTGATCCATTGTATTAAAATAACGTTTAATCAAACTTGTATTTTTGATTATTAGAACCCAAAGTTTGTTATGGATGAGTAGTAATTATCTTGGTTAAGAATTTATGTAAAACTGTTAAAGTCTAACAGATTTGTAATTTTTAATTACTTCTCCATCATAATTCTTAGATATTAATATTATTACTGAATTCTGCCAATTACCTGGTACAATCTTTATCATTTAGACATTTGACATATAGAAATGTGTTACTATTTCTTCACTTTCTTAATTTAAGATATCAATAATAATTCCATTATTTCCTGGAGTTTTTTTTTTTTCATAGATAATAATTCTCTATGTTATATATTTAAAATGCTAGAAAATTCAGATGGATTAGTTAGGGGAGCTACTTTGTTTTATAGGTCTTCATTATTACAAATTCTTTATTAGAATTCTTCTATGCATTTCATGATTTTCTCACAGTTTATAATAATAATTTTTTTTAATTTCTTATTGCAGATTTTTTTTTCTTTTAATACCAAGTTATTGTTTTCTTCTTTTGATATTTTTATTATTGTCTAATTCATAAACACATTTTATGTCATTATTATTTTGTATCATTTTACAGAACTCTAGATATTTAATTATTCATAATGAATCCTTTTTAATAAAAAATTTCAAATGCTATATAATCTTCTACCCAAAAAAAACATTATTGGTAAATTTCCAGCTATCTTTTTTATAGTTCTTATTAGAGTATCAGTTTTTTTTCTATTGACATCTTCAATGTCTGATAAAAATTTTAAATGATATACAAGATGTAATTTAAATTCATTGGATTGTTTCTCAAGATTAGGAACACCTGAATGTTAATATTATCTTATGTAACAGTTTTTACTTTTCTTGTTTTGCATAAAATCATATCTTACATCATATTAATCAATAGTCACTTCATATGTTAAAACTTTTAAAAACATTATAATCTTGAAATACATATTTTCTTTAAGTCAAAGTATAATTTATACCATTAAATTATTTATATTTTATTAAGTATAATTTATATCCTATTCCATTTAGTATTTTTTACAAATATATAATATGCAGATTTTTTCTTCTCCTTCAATATTCACAAGTCTGTGCCCTCTTTTATTTCATAATTAAATTTATCCGCAACATATTCAATTTTTGATCATTTACTAATTCGAATATTAAAGTCTCCCATGATAATTTTAAAATGTTATTTAATCAAAAAAAATTTACATCTATATAAATATTTCCTATTTTTTATCACAATGAGAACATGTTGGTGCATAAGTCTAAATTATCTGCATTTGGTATCTTCTCCTAATGTGGTAACTAAACTGATTCTTCTATATAAATAACCACAAATAATTATAATATTACTTCTCAACGTTTTTATTTGTGATGAATCCTCTTCCACTTTTTCTTACAATAATTGTGACTGTCTACTTTTTAAATAAATTACTTTATTGCCTTTTCTATTAACATCAAAGTTCAACAATGCCCCAATTAATATTCGATAGTTCTTTTTATGATTTATGCAATCTTTGTTTATTTGAAAGTGATCTGCAGTTGTAGATACTTAACTAAAGGTTATAATCAATTATAAATTCAGATCTGCAATCAGGGAATTCTTAGCACTCAATATATTTATAGCTTTCTCAGAATGAAGGTTACAATTTAGTTCAATATATCAAGATTGAAAATATCTAATAAAAACAAAAACTTTTATACATATTTATCATGCCTTCAAGAAAATTCAACTGATAATTTAACTGTCAAGCAATTGAGAAGAAAGCTCAAGCTCTTTATTATTCTTAAACTCATAGATAAAAAAACACTCACCAAATTGGATAATGCATGTTAGTAAACAGCCAATCTATGTTAATTTATCTGAAATAACAAGAACATTTGCATAGACATTAACAATTTTCTCTGGCATTAGCAATTTGCTCTGATTTGTTCCTTTAAGGCTTCATGGAAGAACCATATTCTGTTTTCAGTTAACAACAACCTCTTTTAAGCTACTAGAAGAAATCAATAAAAATAGTAGAATTTAGAAAAGGGGCAGGCCATTATGAATATCTTCTGACAAAAATTCAAAATAGGAAAAGAATTTTACGTTTTCAAATGAAGATACAACCAACTTAAATTATATTTTCAATAAGAAATATCATGTAATTCAAATTTGGTTTGTTATTAATAAATTCATCTTTGTAAATGATCAAAATTAGTGCCATTATTAGAGAGATGTGAAGTAAATGATAATGCAAAATCTAGAGATAAAAAAATATTTTGTATAAGATTTGTAAACATTTATAACAAACAATTGCTAATTTCATGAATTGAAGTTAGGAGTTGCAAATTTTTTTAACTGTTCAAAAACATTTGATATGGCTATGACCAATACAGGGCTAAAACACTGTTTTAAGACAAAATTATCTTCATTAAAATTAGCTATACAGACAGCAAAAATAGCTGTTTATCATATTTGTGAGAACAGAATGTTCATGTATGACCATAAACAAAAAAATCTGAAGGAAAATAGTGGTGTAAAATTTTAAAAAAATATGTATGAATATTGAATATGTGAAACTTTGGAAAATTATAGAAAGTCATTAGCAACGGTAAGAAAAGCTGAAGAAGATAATAAATCAATTGTATTAATAGTGTTTTGTTATTAGAAAAATAGTTTTAGTAATAGGAATAAAACATGATACAAACAAATATTGAAAACAGAAAAAGTAATATGTAATCAAATGTTATAAGTAACAATATGGTATTTAAAAAACCAGAAAAAAAGGTGAATGCAATAATTAACAATTTCAATAGAAATGCATTTTAACGAAAAAGTGGTCTAACAGAAGATTCCTATTAATTAAAAGAATATATTTTTGAGCCATTAAAGGAACTGAGCAAAGCAAACTTATAATTCCCACTCCATATGTTCCCATAATTATGTCTCTTATTACTACATGATTATTTATATAGTTAAAAAAATATGTGTGAGCTGTTCACCAACGAGTATGAACCAGAATGATGGATTTATTGGTTTTTTTTTTTCAAATTCGAGTTTAAAACCCAAATATACCACAGTAATATTTTTATAATTAAATGGCATTTTTTAAATTACACATCTAATGAGTTTTTTTGAAGATAATAAGAATGTGGGTGAATGATCTTTTTTTTAATTAACTATATTCATAATAAACAAAATGATTATATTTCTTATTCCCAGGATAAAGTAAACTTGTCAGTCTAAATACCAATTAGTAGCTATAGGTGGAAGATTTTAATAATTCCTTGAATAAAGAATCTTGGCTTTTTATTTAGCTAATTATAACTCAGATCACTTTCATGTAAAGAAAGATTACACAAATTGGAAGAACAGTCTAATACTAAATACGTCATTGTAGGACTTAAACGAAGATAGAAGAAAATGAAAGTGACAAATAATTTTAAATATTGGCAATGACTTTAGAACTGTGATATAAGTATAATGAGATTGAATTCAATACAAATATAAAATACATAAACAATTGCTGTGGAAATTAATTGTATATCATACAAAATGACAAAATTAATTATGCAATTTAATGGAAGACAAGAAATGCAGATAATTCAGATGTATGCAGAGAAAGAATTCATTGAGATGAAGAAATATAGGAAAAATATGAACTTGGGTCAAAAATAAAATAATTAACACTCTATTAAAACTTGCACAAAAATATCTCGTACAAAAAACAATTTTACAAATAAGTTTTCAATGGGTAAAAAAAAATATATGCAAAAAATAAGACATCTAAAAATATTTTTAAAATAATCCATTAAAAAAAAGATATCTGGAGTTATCTAAACGGTATGAAAATAAATTAATAAGTATATAAGAGAAAATAAATGTGAATTGGCAAGGATGTCATAGACAAAAATGTCAAAACTATAAAATAATATTTTGGCATGCTATTTCAGCAATAAAAAATAAAATAAAATTATCAGTGAAAAGAGGATCGACATCACGAAATGAGTGGAAGAATTCTATAAAATATAATAAAGAACAAGAAAACAAAATAACCAATACAATTATCTTTTCAATTACCAAGTATTTTTATAACTGAAATACAGGTTTATTATATACCTGTATCAACATATGTAATATATAGAGTATATGAGCGCACCCTTTTACATGACCCACTACTTTCCACTCTATCTCATAACACTGATACACTTGAACACATATATGTCAAAAAAAATAATCACCAATATCGATATTTCATGCTAAACCAGCAATCATCAGTTGATCCAGATTATCATCTCTACACATATATGCAATAATTGCTCAGATATATATTAAGATATCCAATCTTCATACTTTAATAGACAGGTATCAATCCTCTCCACACTCCAACTCTTCAACCATCCATCTGATTGAAAATCTGATGATGGAATGCTCAAAGGTTACCTGAGGTTAAGATTCTTGTCATATATGTGTTCAAGTGTATCAGTGTTATGAGATAGAGTGGAGAGTGGTGAGTTGAGTGAAAGTCTGTGTTCATATACCCCAAGTGTTTTTATGTAAAAGTGAGACCTGATGAAGTGATAATTCATTTAGGAAAGACAAAATTGTTATTGATATCTTAATTGATGAGATAAAGAAATAGAAAAATATTTGGCAAAACTATGAATCAAATGTATAAATGATGAAAAGGTATCAGATGAGTATAAGAATGCAGTAGTAATATTGATATAAAGGAAATGTGATAAAGAAAATATTAGAAATTGAAGACCTATCTGTTCTAACAGATTTATACAAAAACTTTATGAAGATAAACACAATTTGTCTACAATAAACTTTAGAGTGAAACTAACTGAATTTAAAAATGGTTTAAGCATATGTCCATGTATTGAGAGAAATAATAGAATTGACTAATGAATATAAGTTGCTATTATGCTTTGATTTTGTAAATTATGAAAAAGCATTTGAGTCTTTTAGTATTTCTAAAGTGATTTGATACAACCGACACCCACAATATCAATATATTCTGAAGAACATTTATCAAAATCCAACAACAGAGATCACTAAAATTAATATCCCACATGATTGCAAAAGATGTAGGAAAGAATCAAGTTTGAGGTAGAAGGATGAAATAATTGATAAATAGTGTGTGCTATGAAAAATAGAGGCTAAGGATCAGAGACACCAGATTGGAGAAATGTTCAAGAAGCAGTTTATCAATAATAGTTGGAGCTGATAAAAAGGAGAGATTATAGTAAGGAATTATCTTGAGATATTTTTTTTAAAATGTAAAAAAAAAATAAAAAAAATTGACAGTCACAAACAAAATGACTAATTCATATAATAACTATGACAGAAAAAAGAAAGTAATATGGATAAAAGAATAAAAAACAAGGTTTGAAAAATGACTAACCTGTCGAGTTTGTGTTATATATATATATATATAAACTTATAAATAAATATTAGAAAATACAGTAATATTTTTTTAAAAAGAACAAAAAATATAAATGAGTACTTTCGACTATCCTCATAGTATCTGTCAACTAATACTTTGAAAGGTCAACTTTTTCATTCTGTGATTTTTTTAATAAAAATTAATTACTGTATTTTCTAACATTTATTTATAAGTTTATCTATATATTTTGAAGAAATACAGATATCGATTTGTAGTATTAATATATATATATATGGCTGTAGAAAGGAGTTTGCTATTAACTGAAAGGAGACCCTTTGATTCCTCTTGGAGGCCTTAAAGGAACCGAGCGGGGCAAATTCCTAATGTCCACTCCATATGTTCTTGTCATTGCAGCTGTTATTACTATGTGATTATTCATATAGTATAAGAACATGGATGGGCTGCTCACCAACACGCATTAGCCAGCATGGTGAGTTTATTGGCTTTTTACCTCTGAGTTTAAGATCAAGAAACACCATGGTCTTTCTTCTCAGTGCCTGATAAGGCAGAATGAATGTTTGTGTAAATGATAAATATTTTTCCAATACATATATACAATTGTGACAGACAAAAATAAAGCATTGCCCTTATTCCCAGGAGGCTGTAAAGTCACCAACCAAGGCAGCGGTTGGTGGCCGAAGGCAGAGGGTGCTAAGAATCCCCTGATTGTGGACCCAGGCTGCCATTTGATGATGACTTTTTATTTAGGTACTTACAACTGCAGATCACTTTCAAGTGAAGGATGATTGCAAGAATTAAAAGAAGAACTGTCTTATATTAAATGGGACATTATTGGACTTTGTGAAGTTAGAAGAAAAGGAGAAGAAATAATTGATTTAAAAAGTGGACATATACTCTATTATAAAGGCACACATATTGGAAATACAAGTGGAGTAGGATTCATTATAAATAAAAAGTGGAAGAACAATATTGTGGAGTATGATGGTGTATCGGACAGAGTGGCAAGATTAGTTATACAACTTAATAGCAGATACGAAATGCAGATAATTCAGCTTTATGCCCCAACAAGTTCTCATAGTGATGAAGTAGTAGAAGATTTTTATATGGATGTACAAAAGGCTTTTGATCAGAATAAACAACATTTTAAAATTGTTATGGGAGACTTTAATGCTAGAATTGGTAGACAAATGAAAGATGAAATTGCTGTAGGTAATTTTGGTTATGGTAATAGAAATGAGAGAGGACATAGACTTGTGGAGTTTGCAGAAAAAGAAAAACTTTATATTATGAATTCATTTTTTGAGAAAAATGTTAAAAGGAAATGGACATGGAAGCATCCAAATGAAGGTACAGCAGAATTGGATTATATTTTGACTAACAGAAAATATATATTTCAAGATTGTAATGTTCTTAATAAATTTAACACAGGAAGTGATCATCGATTAGTAAGGTGTAAGTTACGTGTTAATGTAAAACTAGAGAGACAAAAATTATTAAGAAAAACAATATTTACAGTTGATGTTCCTAATCTTCAGAAACATTCTAATGAAATTAAATTAGAACTTACAAATAGGTTTCAAGTATTAGGAGATTTTGAACATGATACAGATTTGAATGAAATTAATATGATAATAACTGATACACTTTTAAAAACTGCAACAAACATAGCTGGTAGAAAAAAGCAGCAATTGACTAATAAAATTTATACTGAGACTAGAGAATTTATGAAGAAAAGAAGGAATATGAAGATATACAAAAATGATGTATTAAAAAGAATTGAATATCTCGAATTTTGTAAAATGGTATGGAAAAGAGTTGAAAATGATATAAGAAAGTATAACTGTGAAATAGCAAGGAAACAACATTTTGGTATTGGTAGGAAATTTATATCTGCAATAAGAAAAAAAGATGGAATTATTACTAAAAAGAGAGATGACATCATGAAATTGGTAGAAGATTTTTATCAAGAATTATATAGTAATAAAGAACAAGTACATCCTATATATATTATATCTTCCGAATTGCCCAGAATTTTAAATGAAGAAGTGAGACATGCAATTAAGTGTATGAAGAAAGGAAAGGCTCCAGGAAATGATGGAATTATAATTGATATATTAAAAGAAGCAGGTGAAGAAATAGAAACAATTTTAGCAAAGTTATATACCAAATGTCTAAATGATAAAGATGTACCGGAAGATTGGAAGACTGCAGTAATAATATTAATATTTAAAAAAGGTGATAAAGAAGATATTAGAAATTACAGACCTATTAGCCTTCTATCAGTTTTATATAAAATTTTTACCAAGATAATTACAACTCGTCTACAGAGAACTTTGGATTTCCACCAACCAAGAGAACAAGCTGGATTTAAAAGTAGTTTTAGTACAATAGATCATATCCAGATATTGAGAGAAGTCATAGAAAGGACAAATGAATATGAGTTGTCATTATGTTTTGGATTTGTAGATTATGAAAAGGCATCCGATTCTATACACATTTCTTCAGTGATTAAAGCATTGGATCATCAAGGTATAGATCCAGGATATTGTCATATTTTAAAGAATATTTATAAAAATGCAACAGCAACAATTAGAATACATAATGATACTGGAAAAATCAACATTGAGAAAGGTGTAAGACAAGGTGACTCCATATCTCCAAAACTCTTTACAGCAGTGCTGCGAGAAGCATTTTGTGGATTAAAATGGGAAACTAAAGGAGTAAAAGTAAATGGAGAGTATTTAAGTCATTTAGATTTTGCAGATGATGTAGTTGTTTTTGCAAATAATGCTTCAGAGCTGCAGGAAATGTTGCAGGAGTTAGCAGATGAAAGTAGAAAAGTAGGACTAAAGATAAATGTTAAAAAGACTAAAGTAATGTTTAATCGATTTGCTCAAAATATGAAAATAAAGATTGATTATGAAGAATTAGAAGAAGTTAACAGTTACAAATACCTTGGTCAGATTATTAATACAGATGGAAACATAATGGAGGAAATTAATCATAGAATTAAACTTGGTTGGAGTGCTTTTGGTAGAAATAACTTGATGCTAAAAGGAAATATGCCAATGTGTTTGAAAAGGATGGTTTTTAACAAATGTGTTTTACCAGTTCTTACTTATGGATCTGAGACTTGGACACTTAATAGAAGAGCAATACAGAGACTTCAGACCACTCAAAGTAGTATGGAGAGATGTATGTTGGGAGTAACAAGAAGAGATCGAAAATGCAATGTATGGGTAAGACAACAAACAGGTGTTACTGACCTTATTGAAAAAATTAAAAGATTGAAATGGTGTTGGGCTGGACATATTGCTAGAAGAGATGATAATAGATGGACAATTGAAATTTTAAACTGGATTCTAAGAGATTGTAAAAGACCCAGAAAGAGACCACATGTGAGATGGATGGATAAAATAAGAAAATGTGCAGGGGTGTTGTGGAGAAGAGAAGCTAAAGATCGGTCAAGATGGATTAAACTTGGAGAGACCTTCATCCTGCAGTGGATTGATAATGGTTGATGATATATATATATATATATATATATATATATATGGGTCATGATCTCAGTCTTTCAAGCACCCTACAGCTATCCACTCCATTTTATTCAAATGATTCATGTGACTACCTACATGTGAAAAAGATAAATGATCTCCAATATATGTATTTCATACTGTACCATACATCAGCTGGATCCAAATCATCATCTCCCATATATATATATATATATATATATATATATATATATATATATATATATACCTACAATCAGTGCTATTTATATTAAGAAAGCAAATCTTCAAACTTTAAAAGACAGACTTCAATCTTCTCTACCCTTCACCCTTTCAATTTTTCATATCATTAAAAATCTGATGATTAAACTCTCAAAACCATTAGTGATGCCAATATTATTGTTATACCTATGTTGTTTTTAAGTAACTCTGATCCCTCATATATAGGAGACATTAAGATGTTCATTCAATGACTTAAAAGTCAGTATGAGTATGACAATAATGTTGGCAACAAAAGGGCTTTGAGTGTTTCATCATAGGATATTCAATGATATGGATGGATGAAGGCTGGAAGGTGAAAAGGAATGACACTTATCCATTAAAGTTTAAAAATTTATCATCTTGATATAAGCTGAACACTAATTGTATATATGTGTGAGAGATGGTGATCTGGACCAAATTATATCCTTATGCAGTATATATTAGAGATCATTTATCTTATTTACATGTATATGGTGTATCAGTTGTATAATATGGATGCAAAGCTGCAGGATACTTGAAATTCTGAATTCAAGTCCCTTAAAATTACATTGAATTTAGCATAGTCAATAAAGTTATATTTGAATATTATATATTATCATCATCATAATCAACCATTATAAATACACTGCAGAATAAAGGTCTCTTAAAGTTCAGTTCACTTTTCTAAACTCTAGCTTCTCCTCTCCACATCACCTCTGCACACTTTCTTATTTCACCCATCTATCCCACATGTAATTTCTGTCTGGGTTTTTACAATCTCTTTGAATCTAATTTTAAGATGTCAATTTTACATCTACAATCATCTCTTCTTAGCAATATTGCCATCCCAACTTCACTTCAGTCTTTTAATTATTTCAAGAATGTCAGTAATAGATATTGGTTCTCTTTCCCATATATTGCATTTCAAAGCTGCAGGATACTTGAAATTCTGAATTCAAGTTGCTTAAAATTACATTGAATTTAGCATAGTCAATAAAGTTATATTTGAATATTATATATCATTATCATCATAATCAACCCATTATAAATACACTGCAGAATAAAGATCTCTCAAAGTTTAGTTCACTTTTCTAAACTCTAGTGTCTCCTCTCCACATTACCTCTGCACACATTCTTATTTCACCCATCTATCCCACATGTAATCTCTGTCTGTGTTTTTATAATCTCTTTGAATCTAATTTAAGATGGCAATTTTACATCTATGATCATCTCTTCTTAGCAATATTGCCATCCCAACTTCACTTCAATCTTTTAATTATTTCCAAGAATGTCAGTAATAGATATTTGTTCTCTTTCCCATATATTGCATTTTTCAATCTCTTCTAGTTATTCCTAACATGCATATCTTTGAGTGGTATGAGGTCTCTATATGCCCAAGTCTCAGTTCCATATGTAAAAACTTTTAAAACATATTTATTAAAATCTTTTCCAAGAAACAACCATGGATCAATGTACATGATTTCAAGTCATTTGAAAACTATCAGTTTTTGTTACCATAGTGTTCTTATACTTATTTTAAAGCTTAAAAGGTACTGTAAGATTGTGCTCTTGCTATAATTATTTTACAAGTAAAAAATCAAAAATATTGACATAAAAAGCTACAACAATGGGAGAAGGCAGACTTTCCTAGATGATGATTGATTGGTTATTAACCGACTAAAAGAAAGCACCTGTCAATAATTTTCACTGCTCCAACTCCTTTATTTTGATTTTCAAAATGAAAATGTATGTTTTAGATTGTTTTTTTATTATTTTTTATGCTGATAATATATGGTGAAAATATAATTATTTTAGAAAAATAGTAAGATTTTAGTAAAAAAATTATTTACTTTTACACAAACGTAAATTGAAAAAGAAATCAGAACTAACAACAATTTCAACATCTGTCAACAATTTTCATTGCCCCAAGCTCTTTATTTGATTTTCAAACAAAAATTAATGTTTTAGAGTATTTAGCTATCATTCATTTACATATTATAATGTATTTTGTTAAAATATGCTGAAAATATAATTATTTTAGAAAAATAGTTAGATTTTAGTAAAAAATTATTTACATTTACACTATTGTAAATTGAGAAAGAAATCAATGACATCTGCAGCACTTTCTAATTTGTTACAAATTTCTTGTTTGATCTTCTGCTATTGAATATTTTTATAATTATAAATAGAAATTTATTTTTGAAAAAAGTTTCATTCACATTCATAAACTGAAAAATTATTAATATACTTTTTACAAACAAAACTAAAATGAATATAATATTAAACGATGAATATATTTTTACTGCTAATTTTGTAATTGATCAATCAAAAATTGTAAAACTTTAATTCCCCTGGCCAATAAAAAAATTTTTTTAGTTAAAAAAGAATTTTTTCTGTGAAAAGGTTAAAAACATTCTTTTTTTCAAACACATAGACATATTTCTTTTTTAATATTAAATTATTTCTACCAAAAGCACTTCAACCAGATTTAATTCTAAGATTAATTTCATGTTGTATATTTTCCTTCATAGTAATAACATGACCAAAGTATTTGTAGTTGTTAACTTATTCTAATTTCTCATAATCAATCTTTATTTTCATATTTTGAGAAAATCGATTGAACATTACTTTGATCTTTTTAATATTTACTTTTAATGTACTTTCTTACTTTCATCTAATAACTCTCATCATGAATCTCAAAAGCATTTTTTTATAAAAAAAAACATCTGCATCACTTGCAAAATTTAAATGTCTTAATTAATCTCCATTTACTTTCACTCTTTTTGCTTCCCACTTTAATCCACAAAATACTCCTTACAGCACTACTATAAAAATTTTAGAGGTATGCAGTAACACTGTCTTACACCCTTCTCAATGTTAACTTTCCTACTATCATTGTGTAAACTAATTGTCACAGTTGCTTTTTTATAAATATTTTTCAGAATATGACCATATTCTTGGTCTATATCTTGATGATCCAATACTTTAATCTCCAAAAATATGCTTATGGTATCAATTGCTTTTTTATAATCTACAAATTCGAAGCACAATGGCAACTCATATTCATTGGTCCTTTCAATAACTTTTCTTAAAACTTGGATGTGAACTAGTGGACTAAAACTGTTTTTAAATACAACTTGTTCTTTTGGTTGTTTGAAACCCAATGTTCTATGTAGAGAAGTTGTAATTATCTTGGTAAAATATTTATATAAAACTGATAGAAGAGTGATACATCTGCAATTTCCAATATCTTATTTATCACCTTTTTTAAATATTCATATTAATTCCTTAATATCCCAATTATCTGGTACATCTTTATCATTTATTCATTTGGTATATAACTTTGCCAAACTTTTTTTCTTTCTTTTCCCTTGTTTTTTTAATATATTGATTTGTAATTCCATGATTGGCTGAAGCTTTTCTTAACTTTTACTGCATGTCTCTTCTTTATTTAAAATTGTGGGCAATTTAGAAGATATAATAGAGATAGGATACATTCATTCTTTTTACTGTATAATTCTTGATAGAACTCCTCTACCCATTTCATGATGTCATCTCTTTTTTTTTTAGTAATAGTTCCATCTTTTTTTCTTATTTTGAATATAAGGTTCCTACCAATATCAAAAAAGGTTGTTTTACACTCTTGAAACTTTTATTTTCATCTACAGATTTCTTTGCTAGTTCGCAATTATATTTTCTTATATCATTATCAACTGTTTTTTACACCATTTTACAAAATTCAAGCTATTCTATACTTCTTAAAGCATCATTTTTATATATCCTTATATTTCATTTTTTACTCATAAATTCTCTAGTCTCAGTAGAAATTTTATTGGACAATTGTTGTTTTTTTCCACCAACTATCTTTGTTGCAATTTTTAAAAGTGTATCTGTTATTTTCTTATTAATTTCAATCACATGTGAATCATGTTCAAAATCTATTTATACTTCAAACTGATTTGAAACTTCTTATTTAAATTAATTAGAATGTTTCTGAAGATTAGGAATATCAACTATAAATATTGTGTTTATTAATAATTTTTGTGACTCTAGTTTTTCATTAACAACTATCTTACATCTTATTAATTGAGAATCACTTCCTTTATTGAATTTATTATGCATCTTGGAATATATAGTTTATGTTAGTCAAAATATAATACAATTCCATTCTACGTTTATTTGCATACTTCTATGTCCATTTTTTTTTAATTTTTTTTTTTCAAAAAAGGAATTCATAATATAATATTTATATATATATATATATATATATATATAAATATATATAAACATATATATTAACTTGTATTTGTTTTTTCATATATATATATATAAAGATAACAATGTTCAATGCCAGATCTATTTACAAATATAAGTACATGAAGGCAGGCAACACTTAAATAATTCCAGTATCAATAATAATCAAGGGCTGACTGCTTTCATGTACTTATATATGTATATCAACAAACTTTCTATTCAATCAAATCAAAACATTTTAAATTTAAAAGCAATTGTACAGCAGAAGACATTGACCAAGTAAAAAAAAAAAAATTAAATGAAAATTAATATCTTATTATTTAAAAATTATTCTTAAAATGTAATATATTGTTTTCAGGTTTTATAATTTAAAAAAAATAAAACCCTGATAATTATTTATATTGTTTATACAGACAAACCTAGATATGTACTAAAAATATTTATCTAAAAAGAGGCAAAAATACCTTTATCATTGCTGTATCAAATTTCATCTATCTAGTTTATTCTAAATCGTTTTATTAAAGCAATAACAATGTACTTAAATTACAAAATGTTCTCTGCTTGTATTCCATGTGCTACATTCTAAAAATAATTGTATTACATTTAGTAATTAGTTAGTATAATAAATTACTTTGACCTGTTTACTGTAGAATTTGTAAAAATTTCCATGTTTCATCAAACTTGAATTTTTTTGATGGTTTTGTCCCTTTCCTTGATTTTTTTAATCGTTTGAATAAAGAATTGATCTTCATTTGGGTGGGGAACTGTAAATAGTTTCTTGCCCCTTATCAGCCAGATAGAATATGTAAGAAATATTGCCAGTCTTATGGTTGGGTTGTCTCTTGTTTGGATACAGTCTTTTAGCAATATGATTGGGTAAAAGTCCACCTTAGAGATTTTATATATTATTCCATTGGTGTTTCTTAATCCCATACATGTATGTATTATGTGATCATAAGTTTCCTCATGCCTCTCACAGTTGGGCATGTTGAACAACCCTGTTTATCTGTCTTTAGTAGTGGAGGAACTAATATCATATTGATAAAATATTAATTTTAATATTGTATCTATTCCCAAATATAAAAGAAAATTATTAAAAATGATTTTCAGATCAAAATGCAAATGGAGAATTATGCCTTAAATAAGATAGAAATTAGTAGCCTATTTCTATAAAATATATTATTTATAGAAAGCTTTATTAGTTTGAAAATAATATTAAAAAAATTAAAATGTAAATTTGAATATATAAATTATAAATATTGACTGACATATGTATTACCTTAGAGACAATTATTCACTATTCTCACATTCCCAATGTTTATTCAATCAGTCATATACTGTTTCTGTAAATTATAAAATAAAAATATTATTTAAAATTTGCTTAAAGAATAAATGAACTAACATAGCAATTTAGCTATGCTCCTCAAGTAAAGCATAAAATACTTGATTTATATAATAGACTGAACATTTATTTTCTGGGACAGAGAGCAAGTGAATAATTACATTCATAATAATTTTGAGGATATAGTATTTATATATACTTCCTGTGTGCTCCAAAAATATAATTACAATTCATAATAATTATAACTTATTTAAATGTGAGTATATATTTATGTAAATACAATTTATCCACTAACACTTTTAAGCAAAAACATTTTATCCTACATATATGCATACACAATCTTATATTTCAACTGTCCTGCAGTCTTCTTCAGAGCTATGATATAGTCAACAAAATAAAATTCATAACTATATAAATAATACCATAAAAATGTAAACAATAAAATTAATAGAAAATATATGTTTCTTATCATTATTAAAATGTCTTTTGCATAACTACTCTGTACAGTTGAGTGCAGTTTGTAAATTATCTTTACTTGGGATTGAGAGATCTCCAGGATCAATACTGGCACTCACATTATGACACTCAAACATCATATGACCTCCCAAGCAATAATGACATTAGCATTTTTTTGCATAAATCTTGCATTTATATTAATATAATGTTATGCATAATTTTTAAATTATATTATAGACATATTATTATGAAACTTAATTTATAAATACTATAATTTTTCATTAGTATTTATGTCAAACAACAATATTTCAATCACTACTCAAAGAATTCTAAATCATTAACAGTTGTGCATTGAAATGAATGTAGTGATAAAAGTAATTTCTAAATACATCAGAAATGTGTATAGATATTAAAAATGCAACAAATACAACAAAAGCAAATAATTGCAATAGAAGTTTAAAAAAAAAACTACCTGCTTAAAAAATTTGCATATATACAAAAGTTTGTACTAATTCATTTGGTTGAAAGAGTTATGAGGAAATTTATGACTTTTATGATCGAAAGCATTTGTTGGTGCTGATTTAGCATGCATTCAACTGCTGTCTCAACCTTCCATTTGATGATACTTTACAAAATTACAGTAAAGATATATACATACATATAGAGATGATTATGTATCGCATGGCATACATCAATGTAGTAGTATATATATCTAAGTTGAAAGGAAAAATAAATATTTCTATATTACATGGGAATAACAATTTAGAGTTAAATAAATTTTAAATTAAAAAAAATATATTATAAATTAACATTTAAAAAGGTCTACTTAATATTTTATTAATTCAGATATTGAAATCTAAAACAAGCTCATTTTTATTTTACAAGAGATATACATTCCACTGTCTATTATTAATATTTTTTTATTAAATACTTTGATAAAAACATACAAATTTATTTCTAAAAGGATTAAGGTCAACTGAAAAAAATCATTAACTTTTATTAATCAAGCTAAAAACCGAATTTACTTTTTTTTTCATATTCGTCAATATACTATAAAAAGGTGAATTTTAATTATTTAAATGAATTACAACAGTTTTACAATGAATATTATTATGAAATTATAACTGAAGGAAAGAGGCAGTCTCAGCTGCTATGCTTGTACAATGATGGTAGAGATTGAATTCACATGGAAGCAAAACCCAGCCTTTATGAGGTTTCATCGTCTGTATATATTATGTCTTACAAGACATGCCTGTAATCTAGCAAAAATGGAGCTGACAAATGTCGAATTACCCAGTGCACATACCTTTCCCAAAAATATTAATGAGTCCTTATACTAGACTATTAAAGACATGATTATAATAGACAAGCTTATCAAAAACTTCCATTGGCTTTTTGTAATAATTAGCATGCTATAACTTTATACATATGCTCATTAATCAATATGAAAAAAGCACAGACATATAATTACTTCCAGTCAAATATATAAAATTTGGGTGCAGTTGATGAGTAGAATGTGTTTTATATTGAGAATATTATTTTAAAAACTTTACAAGAAAAATCTTTGAATTTCAAGTTCTAAAAGTAAATAAGTTTTCCTTGCATAATACACCTAAAAACAGAGGATAGATTTTTACTTTGTATTTTAGTTTTGAAATTAAAAAAAAAGATAAACTTGGAAATCTTATTGTAAATGAAGAATCAAAAATCTAAAGGGTTTTTTTTTTAGAAAAAGAACTTCCAAAGGAATCTCATGATCATTTTTTAAAGAGAAAATATTTTTACTTACTATTAGAAATAATGAATTCCATAATAACCTCGATTTTACAATCTATTTTTATATACACACATACACGTAAATTTTATGTATATTTTCAACATCAAATTAATTGCCTTGAAAAAAATATAATATAGTTTAATAAGTTTACTATTTTTTGACAAATTAAATATCTTTGGATATAAATGTCAGCACGTAAACACATTTTCATGCATACACACATATATGTTAAAAATAATCACTTATGTATTATTAAAAAAGAATTTTTATTTTTTTGTAAGTCTATGACAATTTAAATGTTTATTTTATAGTATACGGGCACATCTATTTGCTTATATAAAGGTATTTTTTATGTAAATCTATTGAGATATATATAAATTATAATGTAATAGCATATTTTTTGTGTATTATTTTAATCAAAATCACTATGTCAAATTTATAGTATACTTAGCAGACTTTAATTTCATATTTTATTATTTTCATTAATATATATATATATTATTCCAGTGAATTTATTTTATTCTAAAATATTATATTCATTAATATATATATATATTATTCCAGTGAATTTATTTTATTCTAAAATATTATACATTAATATATGTTGGCTCTTGCTCAGTGTAACAATCATAGGGCTCTTGCTCCCTTAGCTGTATTCATGCATGATGGACAATTATATAAATTGAGGTTTACATCCAGATGATGATGATTTCATTACTTCTTTAATGCTTGATGGCACAGAGATATTATTTGATGTCCATGTACTACATTTTATTTAGTTTTCATCATTAGAAATTGTTTATAATTGGAAAGTACATTAATGGTACTAAGCAACCAAAGACATTGATGATAATCAGCATGTCTATGTATTGAATCATTACTTTTTAATTGTTATATTTTGATGAATTAGCACTTAAGTTTGTGAATCAAAATTATTTTATATATAAACTGTCCCAAGTTTGCCAAAAGCTAAATAATTGGCCTGGTCTATTGTAAACCACTTTCAAATCCAGTCACAAAGTAGACTGTTGATTTTGTTTTTTGATCATTATTGATAATGAATGATTATTATTTATCTGTAATGTTAGGTGAACTTATAATTATTACTTTGCTGACCTCTCATGCTATACTCCTCATATTCATTATATCATTGCATATCTAAATGTAATTCATTAGCTGAAGTTGATGATAATGGAGTGCCAACACCTCAGATTTACACCAGACCTTTTACCATTATAAATGACTATTCATCTGTGAGACTTATGATGACCATGTACTGGTGGCCATTATTATAAAATTACCACTCAACATGATCTCAAATATAACCATATCTGAGAAAAACAAAATATAAATTTTATGCAAAATTAATATAAAAAATACTGTCAAATGTGACAAAAGTATTGATAATTAGTATATAAAATAGTGGTTAATGTATATTTAGAGTTAAATAGAAAATCTATGATTTTGAAAATTGGATTCAGTTTTTGATTCTTGGACTTTGCTTAGCTGTATTTTCAGTTATGATGATGGATGGAGGGTTTTGTCATTGGCTTGAGGATAAAATATTTTATGCAACTCCAAGGGGTGTTCTATCTCAAATATTTCTCCAACCAACTTTATAATTTCCTATTATTAATCTTGGTTCAGTTAAGATAGTCCAACCTTAATTCCCAGACTCTAAATCTCTCAGAAAATTAGCAAGGCATAGTTCTGTATTTTTCCCAGCCACTAAGTCTAAAAGAAAAGAAAACAGGGCATACTTCTGTATTTTCCAAATCTAAAGGCTCAAAGGAGCAGAGCCTTGCAAAGATTGTTTGCACTATTTTTATTTTTGGTCTTAATAGCATATTGTGCCTAAATTGAGGTAGCTCTCTTGTTGTTCGTGTTGCATTGTATACTTATAGTTCATATGTTGAATGCTTTATCTATCTCAGAATTACAGGTCAATATTCTTCTGTTGTTGTCAGATGCCTATTAAATATTTAAACAAATGATGAGTACATAGCTTGTGGTGTAAAATTTGATTTGGTTATACAATAATATTATGTTAAATATTGTTAGGTTGGCATTTTATTTTTATTGTCCTTTTTTTATGTGAAAAGAGATGAGACAATTATGTCTATCATGGGATGCATCAACATAGTAGTGGTTGAATATATATATATATATATATATATATATATATATATATATATATATATATATATATATATATATATATATATATATATATCAAATTTTAAAGGAAAAATTATATTTTTGGTAAAAAAAATTTATATTACACTAGAAAAACAGTTACGATTTAAATAATAATTTTGTATTTTTTTAAAAAATAATATAAATTAAACATTTAAAAAGGTCTAGTTATTATTTTATTAATTCTGATTTTGAAATCTAAAACAAGCTTGTTATTATGCTACAATAAATTTTCTGGTAATTATAAAATGGAACTGACTATTTTAATTAGATTAAGATCCTTTTTAATTGAATACTTTGATAAAATTTTACAAAGTGTTTTTGAAAGGACTAAGGTCAGCTGAAAAAAGTCATTAACTTTTTTTAGTCAAGATAAAGAATTTTTTTTTTTTTCAAATTTTATGATATACTATAAAAAGGTGAATTTGAATTATTCAGAAAACTTACAACAATTCTATGCTAACTATAGTTATGAAAATATGTAAGAGGCAGTCTATCCAGTTGCTGCTGCTGTTATTGTAATGATGGTAGTTTGAATTCACATGAAAAAAATACCAGCTTTAATGTGGTTCATAGCCCATATATTGTGTATTAGATAGCTTTCTGAAGTCTACCAAATTATAGAGACTGAATGGATATGATGAATGACAACAGTTACCTGATGTAAACCTTTCTCAGAAATGTTAATGGGTTATTATATTATTCTATTATGGATATAATTATAATGGACCAGCTTACCAAAAAATTCCATCAACCTTCTAGAATGATTACAATGCTATGACTTTATAATACAAACTTGCTTTGAAAACATTGCATGCCAATGCTATCAATCATAAAGACACATGCTTCTCAATATCAAAGAAATGGAGCAATTAATCTTTAATCTTGTATAATTTGCATATAATTACAGAGAGTTACTTTACTCAGAGCTATGAATATGAGAGCATGCTTCTCAAAAGTGCTCGACAGATAAATTTAAGAATTAAAATATTGTTTTATTAATATGACTTTATGCATATGCTGGTTAATCTATATGCAAAGAAGCATATATATATATAATTGTTGCCAGTCAAATGTATAGAGTACATACAGCTGATGAGTAAAAACTGCTATATATTGAGAATAAGATTATTTTAGATACTGCATAATTAAAATTTTTAAGATACAAGTTTTAAAAGTAAATAGGATATGATTAAAGTATATATATATATATATATAAATAAGAGGATATATTTTTAGTTTGCATTTTACTTTTGAAATTCAAAAATAAAGATAAACATGAAAATCTTTTTGTAAATTAAGAAATAATAAACCAAAGACTTTATTTTTTTTTAAAAAAAGAACATTCTAGATTAAATCTCATGATATTTTTTTAATCAAATTAATTTTCTTGAGAAAATATAATATAGTGTAATTAGTTTATTATTTTTTGACAAATAAAATATTCTAGGATATAAGCATGAGTGTATAAACACATTTTCATATACACATAAATATATGTTAAAATTAACAATTTATGAATTAATAAAAATGAACTTTTAATTTGTTTATAAGTCTATGACACTTCAAATATGTTAGTTTTATATTATACAGGTATGTAGGTATGTTTTATGTAAACCTATTGACATATACCTAAATTACAAAGTAATAGCATATTGCTTTTGTATTATTTTAATCAAAATCAGAATACACAATTTATATTTATAGTATACATAGCAGATATTATTATTATTGATATTATTATTATTATTATTATTATTATTATTATTATTATTATTATTATTATTATTATTATTATTATTATTATTATTATTATTATTATTATTATTATTATTATTATTATTATTATTATTATTATTATTATTATTATTATTATTATTACTATTAAGTACTATTATTATTATTATTATTATTATTATTATTATTATTATTATTACATTTATATTTCATTAAGTTATTCCAGTGAATTTATTTAATCCTAATATATTATAAATTATTACATATTGGTATTATCTCTCGCACACAGTAACAGTTGTAGAGATTTACGTCCCTGAGCTTGATTTGTGTATAATTGTCAGTTATATAGATTGTAGCCTTATGTTTAGTGTTATTGGAATCCAGTTAATGATCATTTCATTACTGCTCTTAATGCTGGATGGTTCACAGTGATATGCTTTAAAATTCATGCACAACATTTTATTTAATTTTTATTATTAGAAATTAAATTTATAGTTGGCAAGTACATTAATGATACCAAGTGGCTAAAAGTCATTGAATATAATCAGCATGTTTCTGTTTCCCAGCATTATTTTTTAACTGTTATATTCTGATGAATTCACACTTAACTTTGTGCATCCAAATTATTTTTTATATAAACTAACTGATTCTTGGCAAGGAGTAAATAATTAGCCTGATTTATAATATAGCATTTACAAATACAGTCACAAGGTTGACTGTTGATTTTATTTTTTGATCATTCTTGATGATTATTATTATTTATCTGTATTATGGCTGAACTTATTATTAGTTCTTTGCTGATCTCTCATTTACTCATACTCATTCCTTTTATATTTAATTTAATATATTTATTTACAGATGATGATGTGCACCATCTCTTCAGCATTCAGCTCAAATATGGTGCACTGTTACAAATGGCTATCTGAGTGTGAGACTATACTCTCACATGACCTCAGATTGTCCATGTATTAATTCCAAAATTTTCCAAACTATTTCATTGTATCATAATATATATAATATATATATATATATATATATATATATATATATATATATATATATATATATATATATATATATATATATATATATATATAATGTCCATTGATTAAAAAACTATTGTAATAATAAAAATAATAAGTGGGAATGTAATTAACTATTATATACAGTATTTTAATCTGCAGAAGTACTTTCAGTAATTTTCTTAACCTGCCTCAACTGCCATTAAATTCAAAAACAACATGGAAGCAAATCTAATCAACTCAAATCCCATGAATTCTGAAATTTAATGTTAGCAGCTTATCTATTAATTATATTCAATTTATTTCTATTTATTAAATTTGCCTCCTTTATTTTTTTATTATGATTTCTTTTTTCATGAAGATTCTTAAAACTTTCAATACCTAACTTAAATTTATATTTACATGTCATTTCATGATCCAAGAAAACTGAAGCAGTCAATAAATCAATATTACTATTATTTTTTACATTCTTGTATAATAATTCACGCTCTTTAATCTTTTTTCAATGCTGCATTTCAATTCACCTATATATGATAACATACATCCACAAAAAAATGATACACAACATTACTTTTCTGCTTGAAAGGTATGACATTTTTAGAATTATTTACTAATTTATTAACATTAGTTGTAATCCAAAATAAAACATTAAACACATTTTTATAAATATCTTTAAAAAAATTTCACTTGAGCATTTGAAATTTATGGGTTAGATCTGTATTTTTACTATCAAACTTCAACTTCTTTAAACCATTATAACTCTTTTTAAATTGACATAAAATCATGTTAATCTGTTCTATCTTATAATCAAGCAATTTTTTGGCAAATATCTCAATATTTTTTTTAATTTATGATACTGGTTACTACATAGTTTTTCATTATGAAACAAAAAAGATCTAAAACTTGTAATTTTATGCATAAATGGTAGTTTAGTTTACAATTAACATAACCTCTTTTTTAATGGTAATAATAATGATTTACTGATTGCTTTGTTGGATCATGAAAGGACAAGTAAATATACATTTAAGTTTGACATAGAAAGTGTTAAGATTCTTCATCAAAAGAGAAACCATAATAAAATAAAAATTAATGAGGCAATTTTAATAAGTAGAAATAAATTGAATATAATTAATAGACAAGTTGCTAACATTAAATTTTAGGATTCATGGGATTTGAGTTGATGAAGTTTGTTTCCATTTTGTTTTTGAATTTAACAGCAGTTGAGGCAGGTTAAGGAATTAATCAAAAATACTTCTGTGAATTGAAATTATGTATACAATAGTTAATTACTGTTATATTTATTATTTATATATATATATATATATAATTTAAAAGAATAATATTTTACTATTATATTTATTATTTATATATATATATATATATAATTTAAAAGAATAATATTTTTTATACCTATATTTATTAGATCAGTGGAAACACACATATAAAAAAAGTTTATTTATTATTTCATTTATTTTATTAAATCGACATAACATTTTTTCATTTACTTTGTTTACTTTATCAATTATTATTGTATATACAATAGGAAAATCTATTATTTATTGGTAATTATACTGATACAAATAATTACTTTTACAATATGTTATTTAATTTTTTATTGAATATTTTATTTTTTGTATTATATTCCCTACAAATAAATATATTTACTATTCACTTGGAAATAGTAACAAAACATCACCTGGTGATAGAGATAATCAATGATAACCTATATACACCCTTGCATTCATTCATCCATCTTTTTAAAAATTAGCATCATCACTATATAAACATTAATTTTTGTTTTATTAAATTTTACAATGAACAGAAACAAATATCTTCTTTAAGTGTCAAAAGATTACATGAAAATTTACTATAGATGTATGTCATAATAGAGTATGTAATGAAGATATTACTTTCTAAGGTTCACATTTAGATAAAATCTGCAATCTATCAAAAAAAACTATTAAAATAATATAAAACCTAAATGATCTATGTATACTGAATATCTGTTGTCACAATAATGTGTCACTGGTTCTTGATTTAACATAATTGGATATGCTTCATAATGGTCTTCAATTCAGTATGAGAAGAATTATTTGGATTTTTCTTTTCTTTGTTATATATATATATCACAGGTATAAAAATACAAAAATATATACTAATTTTGCATTACTGGACATATGTTTTAATCTGTTTATTCAGCTACTGCTCCCCAATATATTGCCTCTCATTTTATACATTGTTTAGTAAGTATTATTTCTTAAAACAGCAATGGTATTCTTTTATATTAATACCTTTCTAAATCAAAATTACTCATATATTATGATCTATTTTTTACATTCAATTCTGAACAATATCAACAATATGTTTTTTTTTTTCTTATTTCATAGTTCAAAATTCAAGAAACATATTTTAGCTGAATCATAATTATTAAAAATATATATATTACAACTCTTGATCATGCATGTAATTGCAAAATCAGACTATTTTTTTCTTTATTTTTTTAATGTAATGATTTATTTCAATCATAATTTTTCCAACACACTATGCAATTTCTCCCTTTTTGTAAATTCACAGTTTTCCTATGATATTCTCTTAATCCCCATAAGTCTACCAATTTAATGATCTCAACATGTTCTTTTTCAATTGATTTATGCACTTTTTTTTCAATTTTTTACAAATTGTATTACATATAGTAATTTGCTGTTATATTTATAATTTTCCACGTAATTACTTTTAATTTTTTAAACAATTATAGTTTACAGTTATCCTTTAATATATGTGATTATTTGTACTGCAATTTACTTTTGATTTTTTTTCCGATAATACTAACTGATTGGGTTATTTCTATATTTAAAAAATTAATTCTCAAATGTTAATTTGAAAAAAAAAATTCATATTCTTTTCATAGTCGTTTCATTTTATACATTTTAATTAATTTATATATTTTAATTAATATATATATATATATAACAGAATTAAAATGAAGATATACTCTTTTTTTTTAATGCACCACAGATTTGGGAGCCATTTGAAACAGAATAAAATGTTGTCCTAGAGGTTTAAGCAGCACTTAATAATTGTCATGAATTGATGATGAAATAACCATTACTATCACCCAAAAAGTTAGGTTTCCATTAGTAGGAGACAGGATGTGACAAGGTCATGGTAGAGTGAACCTTTTTAACTATACTCTGCAAATTACATTGCCATTTTTAACAGAATAATTATGTGTGCATGCTAACATCTTTACTGACTCAATGATATAAGAAACATTTGTAACATATCAAAATGTTCTATAAGAAATAATAATCTCTAAGATGGCCTAAATAAAATATAGCCAAGTCATTACCTCAAATTATGTAACAGAATGAGAATAAGCCCTGAAGCTGGACATCATTTATAACTGAATAAAATATTCATTAAAGAAAAGTAATAGTAGTTTTACAATACCATGTGAATAATAGTATCAATCATAATAGAACAAATATAATAAATTAAGATAAACAAATGCCAATCAATAAATAATTATTCAGTACTTAAAATAATCATTTATCTAATCATATATTTGACTGTTAACTATATCACAATAAAATAGTGGTTATAATCTTTATTATAGCATCATCAGTTCAAACAGTATTTAGAATAAACAAAAAAAAAGACATCACTTCTAACATTTTAGATACCAACCTTAACTTAGAATAGGTTAAAATAAAGCAATTAAATCATATATGACTATCTCAGAACAATGATTTATACTTAATATACATTTCATATATAATCAAGTGAAAATAATGATAAATCATTCAACAACTTAATTCTAATATACGTAAGGAATCAAACATTGAGATAACAATGTCAGTATGTTCTATAAGTTTACAATATTCACAATATCTAAATTAATATATGACCCAATAATTAATTTTAAATCCCAGTTTAATAAAATGATAAATAATATTAATTCAGTCATGCTACACTCATATATTAATTTTCTATTACTAATCAGGTTATTTATATCAAGACAAAATAATTAATAATGATGTGATATCAATTAACCAATAAATTATAATATTCAATTATGCCAGTATATAAAACAAAGAATAGATGTTCATTGGATGTTTACTAAAGTACATTTAGCTTATCATATTAATTTATTTTAAATTTCCTGTAACTAAATTATTAAAACTCTATATTATAACAATAAAAACATATAAAAAGAATTATTAGCATTTATTATAAAACAAATATGAATATTAAAATTTAATAGTTAATTGGATTTACAATCTACATCAAGTAAATTTAAATACAACTAAAGCAAATCATTCTATCTTATAACAAAACATACTACTGTCAGCTCTATAATGCTTGAAATAATTAAATATAAAGGTGTAAATAAATCACCTCAAGTCCCATGATAATCCCTGGTTAGACATTTCAAAGAGATGGTACTAGAGAATTTCCACTCTTTATATGCACCCCAATCTTATATGAAATTCATTTTTAAGCTAATGAAAGGTTTGTTCTCAACAACTACAGTACTAAACCAAAAACTACACATAAATTTGAATCCAACTTTTTCCTATGCAAGACTGGTGAAGAAATGTTCCAGCAATTATTCGATTGCTTAGCATTTAAGCAAATAAGATCAACTACATTTTACAGGACATTTATAGACTTAAAAAACCTATTTAGGCAATATGTTGCTAAATTCAATCCCTACAGCACAAAGGTAACAGTACATATCCTGAAAACCATTTACACAATATGATGTCATTTGATCTTCAATAACAAGAAGTTCAACTGGCTAAAAAAACTTGATAGTGACTGGAAAACATATTACAACCATTGTCTGAGACTCTTGCCTAGAAAAACCATGGAAACTAATTGGGAAGACCCTGGTATAACAATCTGTCAAAGTATAAGATAGGATAGTAACCCTTTGTATATTGGGTATTTGCCTTTTTTGACTTCTAAAATAAATATCAGCCATCTGAACTGTTAGAGCTAATCTCTGTATTGGCATTTAAAAGTGTAATGGATGATTGGCACTTGTATATTACTTGTATATATTGTATATATATATATGATATTTGTTTTTTTTTATTCTTTCTTTGCATGTTAATAAAGATTTGCATAATTAAAAAATAACTGAATAAAAATAAGCTCAATACAGTACCTATTCAATCTGTAATAATTTGTATAAAACACACTAATACTTGATTATGATGACCATGTAAAGTTTATATTCATAAAAATAATAATTATTGGATACAATACAAAAATTAATATAACAATACTCACTTACCAAACTTGAAATTTGATTTTTGGATTATGTGGCACAGTTATTTCAAATAAATTTTATAGTAAAGCTAGTTTATCTTGTCTCACTCAAATATTATTAATCAATTAATTCATACTGCATAACTGAACAACAATCAGACAAGTTTATTTGATTTAAATTAAATTAAAATGTGTTAATTAATGAATATCAATTACACTATATATATATATAAAATACATATTTATATTGTGGGTTCATCCGTGTATAAAAACTATATATATATATCAATATACATGTACGTTATCGACTTGGTCACACAAGCCATCCACAGCAGTTATAATAAAGGTAGAAAGACGTGTTGTAGAGGCGCTTACAATCACTGGTTTGAATAAAACATTAAAAATCCCACCAATAGCAAAAATGTTAAATTTAAGAATGTTTTTTAAAGAAATCTTTCCAAATAGGAGGAAGTTCGCACGTATCATCTACACATATATATATATACATATCTGGCCTTTTAACTATCTCATATGGCTATATCTAAAATATATGCATTGGTAGAGTTTATCACATCTGGATATGATCCTGGTACTAGAAAAATCTATTTTATGACCTGAATCTATAGTATGGAGTGAGAGTGCTGATGATGATGAGTGTTGTTTAACTGCATTAGCATGCTCAAAGATATAAGTCTCAACTTAGGAAAATGTAACTCCCTTATATTTTGGTATATGAATAAATTACTATTCAACTTAAAATTTTATATTGTTTACCAATACAGATTATAAATTTTAAATGAAAAATTGACAAGAAAATGTATGTCAATAACAATGGTAAACATAAACTAACAACCAGAATGAATCTTTCAAAACTATATATCCAAAATGGTATTATAATTCTGGTGTAACTTTCAAATTATAAACCAATAGTATGTTATTGTTTCAGAGAAGATATAATATATTTGTGAAAATTTTAAAATCCAAAGTACATTTTTATTAATTTTAATGTTATATATATATACAAATGATTATTTCAAATAATAAATATTTGTTTTATATAATGTTACATCTATAAGTAATATTCATGATGACATGAAGAGATATTATTTCATGAAAAAATATTATTTCAAAATATTATGAATGAATAGATGCTAGCATTACCTAGGATCATATGATGTGAAATTATATTCATTCACACCGTAAAGAAGATTGATCAATCACTCTAATGAAATGACACTGACAGATAGATATGACTTCTTTACACTTTCTGGTATTTGTATTTTGTCTTTAAAATATAGATAATATCCATTTTAAATGGAAAGCAATTTCAATGAATTTTCTTTACATATTTGTAATTTTCCCCCCAAAATTTCTTGATCTGCTGTCCAGTTCATGGGCAGAAAATCCTTCTCATTACTCCTCCATTTTGTTCAGTAAACTATATACTTTAATGGGAAAAAAATGTATATGTGCTTCCATTTTAAGACAAAATAAGAGATAGCTAGAGATCAAACTATTCAGTTCTATTTATAAATTTTTTCACTGATGTCAGCATAACTATAGCAATTCTCTATATGCACTCTTTAAGCAATTTTCAGCAGTGTTTCAAAAATAAAAAAATCTTATTATAGAATAGTGACAAATAAAATATTTAAACCGCTAAACATCATATGATCACCATTTCTTATGCTTGCTCATAACTGTTATTAAAACAAGCAAAACTATTCATATAGTAGTGCCACTCAGTGCAAGCTAAAGTAATCAATGGATGTCAGAAGGCTTGTGCATAAAATCCCTATCTAGTGCCTATTCATCACAAGCTAGAAACTAGTCTGGGGATATTGGATGAGTAGGCACTAGGTAGAGATTTTATCTACATGCCTTCTGGCATCCAGTGATTACTCTGGCTTACACTAAGAGGCACTACTATATGGAGAATTTTGCCTGTTTTAAAGAAAATATTTCACAATCATTTCATATAACAAATATTTATGTTTTTATATGTAAATATCATTCATTGTAGTCACAAATTAAAGAATTTATGATACATTCTCATTATATTACACTGAAAATATATTTTTATATTTAATTCTTTCCAGTATAATATTACACAAATAAAATAACAAATGTATTTGAAATATTAAACATTTATTTGTATTGATTATAATTTATTATTGTGAATGCAATAATGAAAACAAGACTATAACAAAAGATTAATAATGATATCTAAACAATATACTTTATTACACACATTCATTTTCCTTTTTAAAATGAATAAAGTTAATTTACAATCTTATAATACAATTAATAATAAACAACTTTATATTGACATTATTGTTGCTATAGCAACACAGGTCAATGCTTCATAACTTAACATATTTACCATCCAAAGCTCAAACAAGAAAGAATAAAAAAGTTATGAATGACATCTTATCACATATAGAACCTCATCTCAAATTTCAATAGGTACAACACTTCTCTCATAATAATTTTTTTTTATAAACTACCAACAGTGATTGACACTTATTTTTAAATGTAGACAATAATCCATCTTAATCTAAATATATACAAACATTCATTCCTTTGTTCTTTCTTATCATCATATATTGTTTAATAATATATTTCTATTAAATTCTAAATACGTTATTAGTATACTCTTCAAAACAAAACAAAACATATTTACTTATTTTATTTTCATCTTTTCAAAATATTCCCATTATTTCATTATAGGTCTACAATAAACAACATACTAACAAAATTTAGCTCATCAATGTTTATTAACAATGTACCATAAAGCACAACTATATATCTATGTTCATTTCATCCCTTAGAAAACCACCAATTATACACACTAAAGTATTACCCTAAATTGGAAATTGATGCTTCAGAACATTACTTTTTTCAGTATCTTCTTTAATAATATGACTTCAAATGTATTGTGGTTAAATGACATAATACTTAATATTTAAGATTTTTTGTATAGAAATTATTAATTCATCAAGTCTATCCATAAAATAAAATGATTTAACATTTCCATTAAAATTATTTAAAACCAAATACCACTAGCTAATATTTAATATATATATATATATATATATATATAAATATTAGCTAGTGGTATTTGATATATATATATATATATATATATATATATATATATTATATTTGCACTACTACACAAAAAAATGTATTTCATATCTCTAAGCAGCTTCATAATATTCTCAAGTACTACATAAGTAATGTAAGAAGCTTGAATAGAAATACTTAAGAGATTATTTTCCCTTTTATCATATCCCATACTAACACATTATCATCTTATACCTTTTGTTTTAATATATCAAATAGAGACCTCTCTTAGTATGATCTTAAACATATATGGTTATATTATGACCAACTAATATGGGGTCTAAATTCAACTACTCAAACAAACAGTGCTCAAATTTTATGAAATAAATTACATTTATTCATGTAGTTCTACTGGCTTTAAACTCTGCAAATTGATGTACCAAATTTAAAATCATTTTTCCTTATTGACATAAAATAACTAAATGTAAATTAGCTCAATAATAAGCTGGAAGTCAAAATAGTACATGTAGTAAGATTCAAATCACATTCAATAGTAAAGTAAATTGACCAAATGTTAACTAAATCCTATTTTAATTTCATAAGGATGTTACAGTTACATTGTGAGCCAAGTTGTACACTATATGATTGCTAATCAGGGACTCTTGCATTTGAATAGCTTTTTGTAAATTTCAGATAAACAGTATTGAATATCTGATTTTAATTTACAATTCATAATTATCATTTCACTAGGAATTCCTTTCTACCACCTACTATGTAGTGAGCCCAGAATATCTTTCAACTGATGATTCACTATCAACTTACATGGGTGTTTGAGCACAAACACACATCTCAAGTTCAGTAGACTCCTTCAAAGATAAGCCTTAATCATACAAATATTTTCAATCCACAATAAGCACACATACTATAACCCTGAATCCTATACATATAATGCATCAAACCACCTACTCATCATCAATAGTTAAGTTCTCCTTGACAAGTTTCAAGATGTGAGCATTGTGTGTTCTCTTTGCCATTCATACATAAGCTTATTAATGCATTAATCATGTCCAGCTTCCTTTATGAGATAAAAACTTCCAAATATATCACAGTATTAAACTGGAGTTAAACTTTCCCTCTCTGTAATTTTAAACTAATTTCAATATTACTGAATAAATAGCAAAAAAATCTCACTATTCACATTATCATTCATTACATAGTTAACTTTACTTTAAGTTTTATCAGGAAACAAAATCTTAATCTCTCTCTTAGAGAATTTCTTTTCTTTTCACTACATTATTATAAACCTTTGTGTGGAGTGATTACTTAATTCTTTTCTTATAGGACTTTTTCTCCATTATTATAGTGATGATACTTTCAATAATTATTTTCTATTTTTCCTTTGTTCTGTAATATGTTTTTATGTTCTCATGCTTCACATTTATAATCTATATTACCAATAAATTTACTCTTCAATCTTTTAACTCTTTTGGAAGTATTTTTATTTTTCAACCACACTTCATTTATAATTTTCTGATTATCTTTAGCATTAATCATTTTACTTTGTTGTAACAGGTCAACATTTGAAAGCTTTATATCTAATCTTTGCTACTCATTTATATACTTTATTTATATTAAAATTATCAGAACAATGTATTTCTACCATTTCAAATGTTTCAGTCACAATCATTGTTTCTCAAGACACCTATTCTGATACCCTAAAATCTTCTATTTTTATTTCCTTAAAATCCAATTTCATATGCCTTTGAATATTTTTTAATTTACTTCTAAAATGATATTTCTCTAATATTGATGTTTTCTGAACATTCTCATGAACTTACTCAAATTTCACATATCTCTTCTCCAATCTTTTATACCATATTTTATAGGTTTTAATTTCATCATCTAAATCCTTAAGCCTAATTTCTAATGTTCCTGTGATTTATTTATATGATCATTTAATTTATTGAATCCATAATCATATTTATCATCATATTCTCTTAATATTCAAATTGCATTTGAAATCATCAAATCTCACATTAATAGTATTTAAATAAGTTTAACTTATCATTTATAATTTATTTTAGTTTTCTATATTCTCCACATTGATTATCAATTTTATTATTTAAGTCTTCTCTTAGTTGCTTATCTTCTCTACTTTGAATCTCAATTTTATTATTTATATCTTTTCTTAATTCTCTCCATTTTCCTTCATTATTTTTCTAAACATTCTCTGAACCTGAATAACACCTTCAGATTCTGATAATACATAACCTCTATTGTTTTTCATACCTACTTATATTTTAGAGCAACAACACTCTCTCTTTAATCAAAACAAATCATGATTTATAAAATACCTTAAATTTATTTATTATTTTATATAACATATCCACCCATTCAGTCTTCCCGCTATCGATAAAATCTATAAATTTAAACAATGGCAATACAAAATATCTTTTTATTTTTTAAAAAAACATATTAAATATATCACATTACCTATGGATAAATTACAATTACCTATAAAACATTATTAAAGTATGCAAGATACAATATCATACTTATTTACATATATATGTGAGATTAGTTTTATGATTGGCCCTGAGTTGGCTGCGCCATTTGTAACAGAATGAAAATGATGGTATACTCTACTTTACATGCCCCAAAGATTTGGAAACCATTTGTAACAGAATAAAAAGATTCCCTAGAGATTTGGGTAGCATTTTATAACTGGCAAAAATGATGATGATGATATAAATGTTATTATCAACCTTAAAATTAGGTAGTCATTTGTAAGAGATCAAATATGACAAGATCATAGTACAGTGACCCTGTTTAACTATGGCCTGCAAATTGTTTTGCCATTTACAACAGGCTAAATATGTATGTATGCTAACATTTTTTATAGCCTTAAAGATTTGGGCAGCATTTGTAACAAATCAACAATGTGCAATAGGAAATAATAACTCTAATATAGCCTGAATAAAATATAGCCCAGTCAATGGTCACTACAATTAACAGACTGGAAATGATCCCTGAATTTGGACATCATTTATAATGGAATAAAATATAAATAAAAAAAAGCAATATTAATTTTATAATTTCTTGTGAATAATAACATCATTCATAATACATGAATACCAACCAATTAAAAACTATTCAGTACTTAAACTAATTTTTTATCTAATTGCATACTGAACTGTTAATTATCCAACTAAAACAGTGATGATAATCTTTTTTATGAGTTCAAACAGTATTTAGAATAAACATGAAACAAACAAAATCATCACTTAAAATATTGTATATACCAAGCTTTCTTAGAATAGATTAAAATAAGCAATTAAATGAAATATCACTGTCTCAAAACAATAATATATCCTTAATACATATTTTAACAATAATCAAATGAAAATAATGACAAACCATTCAACTAAATTATAATATGTCTAATGAATCAAACATTGATTTCTAAAATATAAACTAATATTAATATTTAATGATGTTCATATCTAAATAAAGTAGTTTGTGAATGATTGAAATGACAACTTTAGTATGTCCTATAAGTTTACAATATTTATAATTTCTAAATAAATATATGAACCAATAATTAAATTAAAATCCTAATTTAATAAAATGATAAGCAATAATAACTCACTCACACTATATTCATATATTAATGTGCTATTACTAATCATGACATTTATATCAAGATAAAAGACTTAATAATGAAGTGATATCAATAAACCAATAAGATAATCTTGAATCTATAATGTCCAAGCATACCAGTAGTTAAAAGAAACAATAGGTATCTGCTGGATATTTACTAAAGTACAATTAACTAATCATATTAATTTATTTTAAACTTCCTGTAACTAAGTTATTAAAACTCTATATTATAACTATGAAAACATATAAAAAGAATTATTAGCATTTATTATTATCAAGTATGAATACTAAAATGTAATAGTTAATTGTATTTATAATCCAGATCAAATCAATTTAAACATAATTAATGCAAATGATTCTAACTTATAACAAAACATACTACTATCGGCTTTGTAAATGAATTAGAATAAGATCTTATTGATCAATTATAAATCCAATACAGTACATATCCAATCAATAATAATTTAGATAAAACTCACTATTATTTCATTATGATTACCAGTAAAGGTATATCATCAAATAATAATTACTGAATTAAATACAAATGGAAATTAATATACTCAACACTTCTGGGATTTGATTTCTGTATTATGTGATATATTAATTTGTAATAAATTTTATGATATACAGTTTATTTTGTCTCACTCAAATATTATTAATCAACTAATTCATGTTGTCAAACTGAACAAAAAACAGACAAGTTTATTTCATTTAAATTAAATTAAAATTTATTAATCCCCCCCCCCCCCCCCCCCCTCCCCCCCCCCCCCCCCCCCCCCCCCCCCCCCCCCTTCCCCCCCCCCCCCCCCCCCCCCCCCCCCCCCCCCCCCCCCCCCCCCCCCCCGGGGGGGGGGTCCCCCCCCGTCCTTTAAGCCCCCCACCAGAACGAAGGGCCCCCTCAGTTAATAGCAAACTCCTTTCTGCAGCCAAAATTTATTAATAACTGAATATTAATTATATAATAAATATATCATTAAAACCATATATATATATATATATATGTGTGTGTAATTATATAACTGAATATTTGTAATTACAGTAACTAAATAATTAAAAAAATTTAACCACTTAGGAACGCTTTCGATTATCCCAGTAATCTGTGTTAACTAAAGCTTTGAAATGCTAACTTCCCCACAATTCCATGATCTTAACATTTGCTGCTTGCCTGTTAATTAACTCATGTTTATATTTGTATATTAGCATAGCCTCCTTTATTTTTCTTTTATTGTTATTTTTTTTAATTTGCAATATTTTTACACTGTTAAAATTGAAGTCAAAACCATAAATACATGATTTATTATGGTTGTAAAAAAAAAAAAAAAACACATGTATTTATGGTTTTGACTTCAATTTTAACAGTGTAAAAATATTGCAAATTGAAAAAAAATAACAATAAAAGAAAAATAAAGGAGGCTATGCTAATATAAAAATATAAACATGACTTAATTAACAGGCAAGCAGCAAATGTTAAGATCATGGAATTGTGGGAAAGTTAGCATTTCAAAGCATTAGCTGACACAGATTACCAGGATAATCAAAAGCACTCCTAAGTGGATAAAAATTTTTAATTATTTAGTTACTGTATTTACAAATATTCTGTTATATAATTACATATATTGTTTTAAAAATACAGACATTGAATCATAATATTATTACATATATATATATATATATATATATATATATATGATGAATGATCATAAACAATGAATATTTGCACCTACAATCTAATTATGTATACAATAAAAAAACAATTGACATTAATTCTATATTTACATATGTATTGCCTATCAATCTCCAACTTTTAATACCAAATATGAAACACAAATGTATGAAACACAAATGTTTTTGTAACACAAATATGTTGTGAAATGATCATTCTTTTCAAGATGCAAGATAATTTAATCTATATATCTTCTGTACTTTATATTAAATATATATTAATATGTGGTGAATCAAGTTATTTGTTAACAAAAAATAAGAGAACAAAAGAAAGTAAATAATTATTGTGGTAAAGTCTTCTTTTGAATTTCTAATGTAAATGATATTCTTAGAAGTAATTAAAATCAAGAAATAAAAAATAAATATTTTAAATTAATAATATGCCAATGCATTGCAGTGAAACTTTTCTATATAATAATTTCTGTAGGATTTCTATATCATAATTTCTGTAGGTTTAGCACTTTCAGAGTTTTGATATTAAAATAATAATTACTATGCCACAAAATATAAGTTGAAATTTAGGAAAACTTAGCTCTTTTATATTTTGGTATGAGAATAGATTAATATTTAACTTAAAATTATAAACTATTTACCAATAAAGACTATACATTAAAAATAAATAGAAACAAAATATATATATATATATATATATATATATATATATATATATATATATATATATATATATATACCAATAACAATGGTAAACATTGACAAACAACCTGAAGGAGAGTTTTTAATTACTGTAATTTCTCAATGGTCTGAATGTTCTGATGTATATTTCAAACAAATAGTATGTTCTTGTTCCAGAGAAAATATATTATATTTACACAATTTTTTAAATTCAATGTACATTTTATCGATTTCAATGTTTTATATATATATATCCAAATTATTCTTTCAAATAATAATTATTTGATTTGTATGACAATATATTCATAAAATCCTTTTATGAACAAGTATTATTTTAAAATATTACAAATGAATAGTTGCTATCATTATCTAGGATGATATGATGGGAAATTAAACTGATTCATATCTTAAATAAAATTGATCAATCAATCTAATAAAATTACAAAGGCAAGTAGATATGACTTCTGTACACCTTCTGATATTTGTATTCCATCTTTAAAATATAGGCAGAAGCCATTTTAAGGGATGCAATGATACAATTTTGTTGATTTTTCCTTTTATAAAAAAATATTTTCAAATAAAATGTTCTCAGTATGCTGCTGAGTTCAGGGACAGACAAAATTGCTTATTACCCTTCCATTTTGTTCAATCCGTTATATACTTTAAAGGAAATAGAAAGAATATTATATAAAGAAATTTATATGTGCTTTCATCTAAAGCCAATATAAGAGAGATCTAGAGTTCAAACTATTCAGTTCTATTTATAATATTTTTTATTGATGTCTGTGTAATTATAGAATTCCTTTATATTCATTCTTTAAACAATTTTCAGCAGAGCTTTATAAATAAATAAAAAACCTTATTTCACATTAATGACAAATAAAAAAAAACATTTTAATATCACTACATAAAACAAATATTAATGCTTTTAATATATAAATTTCAATCTTCATTCGAATACAAATAAAACCATTTATGATATATTCTCACTATATTGCACTGAATATATATTTTTATACATATTTCTTTCCAGTATAATATTATACAAATAAAAATAACATTTGAAATATTAAACAATTATTTGTATTGTGTATAATTTACTATTGTTAATACAGTAGCAAAAATGGGATACATAACAAAAAAATAATAATTTTATCCAAATTATATACTTTATTAATCACATATTTATTTTCCACTTTAAAATGAATAAAGTCAATTTACAATCTTACAATACAATTAATAATGAGCAATTTTATATTAATATTATTGTTATCATAACAACACAGATCAATGTTTCATAAGTTAATATATTCACCATCCAAAAATTAAATGAAGAAAAGAAAGATAAAAAAAATATCACTGACATCTTACCACACACTGAAACTCATGTCAGATTTCACTAGGTAATATATATATATATATCACATTTTTAATATTTGAAAATATATATATATATATCACATTTTTAATATTTGAAAAAAAAAAGATTATTTAGAATTTACGAATTTTGTTTTGACATGAGTGCTTTTTCAGCTTATTTAAAGTTTTCATATTTTATATACCTTTTGAAATATTTATTGATATTTAATTAAGTGGAACTAAATAAAGTGTTTTAACTCAAAAAAATATAAATTAATATAAACTTGTCTTTCCAAAACAACACTTTACTGTTGTTGACTATATTACATCTAAGTAATGAAATTACTTTAAATAAGAGACCTAGAAAACAAAAATCTAGACAATCTTATATATATATATATATATATATATATAAGATTGTATATATATATGGTTTTTAATAATATATATATATATATATATATATATAATTATTAAAAACCAGTCAGTACTAAGACAATCTCAATATGAATAACAGTCAATAAATTAAATTATTGTCAAGACAACCTCCGTATACAATAAAGGAGGAGTCCCTATATATATATTGTACCGGTATAAATCCACCACGCTTACTCATACACAGTACCCGAGTTCAAACCCAGCCCACGTTTAAGAATAAATTCCAAAACGCCAACTGAATTCCAACCCAAACCCCGGTATGACTAACCGATGATGACTTTATAACAGCACGGGGTTATCCCTTTTCTAGCTCAGCTTAGAACATGGACTAAATTCTTACAGTTAATGATATATAGGTTTATTAGACTCTAGATACTGGGACGGTCATTCATGTAACGTATATATTTAAGTTGCCAATACAGACAGTAAGTGGCTAAATAGACTTAGAGAGTAATAAGGTGGAGGACACAAAAATTTAGATTAAATAAAGTGTTTAATAAGCAAAATATAAAGCATATAAATATAGTGTTAAATAAGACAAATAGAAAGCACATAAATATAGTGTTATATAATAACAATAGACAGCATATAATATAGTGTTATACAGTACGGTAAGACTTCATAAATCCTCTTGTATTTGGCTACTAGTCTTTAGTGAACGTTTTATTTAATGAACAAACTCATGCCAATAGCTGTGTGATTGAAGGATTGACGGGTGGTTAAAAGAATCAGAGTATTAGAGCATTGGAAAAAATATTTATCTAAAGATTTTTGTTTACTTATTTTATTTGAATAGGCTCGAGCCGGAACGTAGACGAACAGTGGAGGTGGTTTTATATAAATACGACATAAGAGATAGATGTGCTGGTGGTTGCCTGGATTCAAGAGCCCTACAGTAATCAATTGCGGTGCATTAACGGAATACCGGGCGGCTTGTACTTTGACAAGGCTTAATGCCCCCAAGTAGCTCCGGGACACGACAACCAGCCGGGATCATTTCGAACCCCGGTGATCCAAGAGATTACCGGGAAAGAAAACTGCTTTCATTCCCCAATGGTAGAATGGCGAGACGCTAACTTCAGCGAAGGGAAGGCATTGCCACAGACATCACGGACGAGAACTTGAAGTGGATTTTTTAAGAGAAATTATACAAAACCTGGAAACTATTTGTCTGTTTCTACGCCACAGGCTGAGATCCTTATCCCAATAAAACGTAGCGGACTTAAACTGACGGTGAAAACAATAATTAGTTAATTTTACTCTGAAACTCTAACCCTCCGGGTTGACAGGCGGTAGCGATAGTATCAAATTATTCAGTGAATTATTTCTCATATTATACATAACATTAATGTAACACTTTGAAACCATTATATATATATTTTAAGATCGAACCTTAGATTGCAATTATAGGACAAATTAACATAGACTAATAAAGTGACTTAACATTTATCAACTCGGAATGTGAAAGAATATTTAATTCAGAAAATGAAATTACTTTTAAGATAACTTGATCATTATTGTACACTAGTTTTACTATTGGCATCGTTTGTTTATGGAATAAGCAACACACAAAAAAAATATAAATGCATTCATTTAAATTATTATTACTATTAATTACAAATGTTATAAATTATTTCTAAAGACTAGAGCGGAGGATTTAAAAGAAAAGAAAATTTACTGACAGGTTAAACAAAAGCATTATAAATGATATAAAAACTTACATATGATTTACTTGATTGATAACATTAAGCACGGAAGAAAGTTAAAGTTCGTGTAACACAGTTACTCTTCTTTCTTCATCCTGCTTGGCTTGTGACGAACGTAGGCGCGCATTTTGAAAGTTATTTGCAAGGCATAGTTAATTTTGAGATTGGAAGTTGGAAATTGTGAGTTACGTGAAACATGATCAGACAGCGGCACGAAGATCCATATTGGCGGGGCAGAGACCAGCTCCTGGCACTTAGCCCATCAACATTTTGGCTTACCGGTGAACTTCTTAATAAGATATTTGAACTATTCTCAACTGCTGTGCTACCTCTCTCGAACACGACAAAAGTTAGAATGTAAGTTTTTCTCTAAAATGGCCACTGCTGACCTTTCCGACTTGTTTTTGTTTTAGGCTCCGCCTACTTTCTCTAGCCTCCAGCCATCAAGCTTGACCAACAATCAATTATCTGTTTTTAGCAATCTTTTAATTTAATACGCTATTTTTAAATTGACATAGTAATTACATATAAAAATTCCTTACTAATTTTGAATACAACTTAATTGCTCTGTACATTTGTGCAATTAGATTTTAATTAAAAACACTGATCAAAGGAATGTGACTTTTGATCAGTATTTTTAAACGACTTTATACAATTTAAAAAAAACTATAATTTAAACAAATACGCCCGCAATGAAACTTTAAATTAAATGATACAAATCCACAAACCACGCACACACAAATATTATTTCATGGTTTGTGACATTTATATACGGCATCTTTACATATTGATTTATAAACTATAGAATATATAACTAATTTTTATTATAAATTAAAATAGACAAAATCTCACTGCGGGCGAACAGTAGTTTGAATTACCGTACACAAAAACACCTGAAACGAAGATCGGTTCTCCGATCTGTCTGTTTCAATATATATATATAATTTACAATATTACTGTACTTCTAAGCCATGGTAATAGAGGTTTAAATATCAATATCCTTTATATTAATGAACTCAAATATGATTAATGCTTTTAGCATATATGTTTATTCTATTTTTTATACTACTCTTATTAGATACTTTCAAAAAATTATATACTAATGTTAAACAAAATACTTTTTTTATTAAATCTGTATAATAATACTGTCTGTGTAAAATTTTAATTTTCTAAATCCAGAAATATTTTGTCATTACTATAAAACTTTAAAATGACTGTTTGTTTTAGTATAGATGCCTATTTAATTTCTAATTGCTTGAAAACAATTTGTACTTGTCTTTATTTACCAGTGACGTGCAAAATGTAAAAATGTAAATGAAAACACATTGATAAATTGATGCATACAATGGGTATTTTAAAATACATACTTGCATTATTTAAACACAGTCATAATTTAATATATATATATATATATATATAACATTTTTCTCTAAAAAATGAATAAATAGAATTATATTTAAGTAATAAATCATTTATTTAATTTCAAAATAATAATAATTAAAAAATCAATAAACATCACATGATGACCATTTCTTATGATTGCTTGTAACTGTTATTAAACCAGGCAAAACTCAGGGCAAGCCAGAGTAATCAACGGATGCCAGAAGTCTTGTGCATAAAATCTCTATCTAGTACTTACTCATCCAATATCTCCAGACTAGTTTCTGGCTTATGGCCTTCATCAGTGAGGAGTCTTAGATCTGAGAGCACTGCACTAGGGATTTTATGCACAAGCCTTTTGGAATCCATTGATTATTCTGGCCTGCTCTGGGTGGCACTACTGTATGGAGAGTTTTGCCTGTTTTAATAACAGTTATAAGCAAGCATAAGAAATGGTCACCATATGATGTTTAATGGCTTAATACCAATCCTGCCAAATAGGATAGTGGTGGATATGGATATTAAAGAACAAAAAGCAACAAAATGTATGGATACTGAACTGAGTTCAGACCTATATGATTATATAAGCTAATGAGTTTGGATTGAGAATATTATTGTGTTTTCAATTTGATTTTCATTGTTTTGAAATTAAGTAGAGATAAAAGGTGACTGCTGAAGGGTTGCATTTGATCTTAAGATCTAGGTGCTGTGCTATCAGATCCAAGGCTCCTCACTGATGAAGAACACAATCCAGAAACTTGTTTGGGGATATTGGATGAGTAGGCACTAGATAGGGATTTTATACACAAGCCTTCTGGTATCCATTGATTACTCTGGCTTGTACTGAGTGGCACTACTGTATGGAGAGGTTTATCTATTTTTTTAAAAAAAAATCAATAAATATCTGGATGATCAATATTGACAAGGAGAATTAATAAAATAATATGACACAATATTTTTTTAAATTTAATTTGACTATATACTCCATGTGTGTGTATATTTAAAATTAAAAAAAATCAGATATAGTAATATTTAACTGAGATTTAATGTTTATAGCTGTGCTAAAGATAATCTCTAGTTTAAAAAATGCTTAATAATAATCATTATTGTATTTATGTGAGGTGGATGGTATCAAATTGTGAATGGAGTGAGTTTGACAATGGTAAATAAAACTATAACAATTTTCTATAGGTAAATACTCTTCATTTAATAAAGATATATATGGGAGATAGTGTCCTGGGTGAACAGATGAGTGCTGATTCAGCACGAAATGTATCGTGGGTGTCATTTGTTTTTTTATTGTATCTTTATGTATATGAATTTAAAAAGAATGGGGAAGTATGAAAGTTGTTTAATATATCTACAAATAATTGTATTCTGAAAAATATATACATAGGATATTTATCTGCATTGAATTGCTACAATGTAAATTGTTTTAAATGGAGATATGACAATTTTGGATAATTTAAATAAAATCTTTAAAATCGAGTAATAACCAAAGAGATGTTATATGATGTCTGAATATTTAATACTTTAAATAGAATGTAGATTATTCATAAAATTCTTTGAAGGTATAGAAAATACACCTAACTAGACATTATAGCATAAATTAGTGCAATGGCAGAAAATATTAAATAATCGTATGCATTTATGTATTTTATTGATTTTTGTAATTATCTTTTTAAAAAGATTTAATAATTATATTAATAATAAATAAGTATGTTTTTATAACATAATAAAAAAATATCATGCTATTATTTTCATCTGGAAATAATCTAAAGTTTCCACTTCTATTTTAGTATTTATTCATACCTACAATTTTTTTGAAAATTACATTTTTACAATAGCCTAAAAATTAGAAGGAAAATAATTACGCAATAATCGTAATAATCTACTGTATATCATTTTAAATTAAGGCCATCTAAGAAACTTAGTCGTGAATGTTTAAACACATGGTTCTTCCAATAAGATCTCCCAATGAGAAATAGGAGATATCTCAAATATATTCATCAGCTACCTTTACTCTGTTTTTTTTTTACTTTTATATATAGAATACATCATTATAAATAACATTTTAAAATGTATTTTATCATAGACAGATATGTATTTGTTTGTCTATGTAATGGGTTATATAAGATAGTTGTGTTTGTTTAAATTTATTGATCCATTAAAAAAATAAAATCAATGACTGATATAAAAACATCATATCAAAAGAAAGATTATAATTGCAATTTTTATGACAATTTTATTTGTCAAATAAAGCAAAAGAATTGTTTTGTTTTTGTTTAAATTACTTTTAATGGTATAAGTATATAATGATAAAAAATAATATTAACTATATACATTTTCAATTACATATATGCTTTGAAAGATATACCCATGATGCTGAAATAATTTAACAATTGGCAATGTGGATATTCTCTGTTTATACCAATATGGACACATGCTGACACATAAATACAAATCTAAAATATGAAAATAAACCTGAGCTTAGGTTTTAGATGTATGTGGCTTTATGTGAAATGAAAGTTGAATGTATTTTATTCATAATTATTAATTTACCCTTCAGATAAAAATATTCAGATATTAATTATTAACTACTATTAGATAGATAAGCAATGGTGATTCTAGCAAAAAATATTGAAATTCTTTAGCAAATTATCAACATCTTAAAAATATTAAAGTTTCACTTATGAAAAATAAGACAAAGTGATATACCTTGAAGTTTTTAAGTAAATTAAGTAGTGGATTAATTCTATTTCTCTTTAATACCATTTCTTTATTGTATTCTTAAAATAGTAAAAGTATCTCAAAATGAATTCTGTGGAGGTTAATGTGATAGCTAAAAATTCTTGAATATAGTCACAGCTAAAAGAGGAATAAAAACACTCAATTTTGTAAACTGAGTGGAATTATTGTTACTATTTCATTTGCTATTCATCAAATTACATAATTATTCTTTCTACTACAGTTAGAACCATGTAAGTGGGATGGACTTTAGAATTCAGCATTCACATATCAGTTTTCAGCTAAGACAAATAATTTTTTTATTAATTTTATCAAAAGACTAAAAATGTTGTGCTCAACATGCCAACTTGGTGCTTTCACGTCACATGGACATCCATGTAATGGCCCATAAATTTTATATCATCACATAATTCAAAAATAAATCTTTAGATTCATAGTCCAGTTTCAAATCTGAATGTCTTCATTATCACTCAATACAAAGCAAAAAATCTTTAAAAATGATTTTATATAAAAAAAAATTTCTACTATCATGTATAATGAACATCAAGCATTATTTGTTTGATATCAAAGTTTAAAACATATAAAAGAGATTATAAATGTTAAAGATATAGATCTAAAGAAACATTACTTAAAGATAAAATTATAATGTACACAAATCTTCAGGTATTGTCATGATAAGAATCTTCACATTAATGTAAAGAATACAACTGATGCACAAGTTAAACTTAATATCAATTCTGATAGTATTAAATCTTTTCATGAAACTATGTAATTAACAAGCATTTCTTGAGCTTTGAGTTTTGATAAAAGAGTATAATAAACACAAACTAATCAAATGCACTGAACCAGTTTTTGGCAAGAATATATAAACAAATGTTTTATTTTAATTATTCTTGATATAATTCTTATTTTTCTATATATAGGGAAATGTAAAATATTTGTGCAAAGAAATATCAGTAGTTGAAAGTTCTTGGTTGTTGTTATGTCTGTTCATAATATCTAAAATTACTTATAACATCTCAATACCTTCCCAACCATTTTCCTTAATAATGTGATTGTAGCCAGATTTTCTTTTGGAATCCAGTCACTACTGTCTTAAAAAAAACATAAATGACAAATTATTAAAAAATCATAGTTAATTTTAAATATCGTGGCAAGAATAATGTTCAGGATCAACCAATTACTGATCATCCACCCTCACTTAAGAGTGTTTGTTTCTTTTTAAATTTAGTTCAAATGAGAAATATTTTACATAGACACATCCATAAAAATGAGTTATATATATATATATATATATATATATTTTTATATATATATATATATATATATATATATATATATATATATGAATTGGCTGCTTAAATCAAATATATGCTTAATAAATTGACGGTAAAAACAAATCTTTATTTGCCTAAGCAGTTTTATCAGATTCAACTGGCTAATAGAGAAAATCTGAACACAAGCATTGCTATTTTATATATCTAATTGTACCAATAGTTTGGCAAGTAAAAAGATGCACCAAAAGTCGCTAATACACTAAAAGAATTTTACCTATATTCATTAAACTGGGATCATACATGAAATTTTAATATTCTGGCAGCCATTTTTATTATTAATGAAAATAATCTCAGCTCCAGATATTTGTTTATAAATGGAATTTTTTGTTTGAAATTAGGATTAGCATAAAAGTAATATAGAACTATTGTAATTTCCAAATTATATTTTTTTTTTTAAAATTCCTTTTTTGTAAAAATAAATAATAAAATCTAAAAATTATTATATTAACAGTGTTTCTCAAATAAAACAAAAGTTACATTATGCAAATTGGAATCTAAATAGTTAAAATATATTTTGCATATAAAATGCATTTATAAGAGGCATTTATCAAATTTTTATTTCTCACATCTATTACTAGCAGATGAATATTACTTTTGTCGCATGAATTGCACAAAATTAGTATAATTTGTTGAAATTTACCTTAAAACAGTTGCAATAAAACATTTTACAAAATTACATACAAGTGAAAATTATAAGGATACATTTGAATGCAGTAGTTTGAATTTTTTAAAAAAAAACTGAAATTATAATGTAAATTGCTGGAAATTTGAAATATGTTTCCAATATGTGATAAGATGTCAGTCATATATATATATATATATATATATATATATATATATATATATATATATATATATATATATATATATATATATATAAAGAGACTGCTAATAGCTCTAAACAAGCCTATTTAGTTATTTTTTAATGATAAATGCTACAAGAGAAAGTATCTGAAATCCCAGACTGGTGTCAAGCTATGTCTTTCTTTAGTGAACAGCTAGGACCTTAGATTCAAAATATTAACTCAAGCAAAGCATTTATCTTATTCTTAAATATTAAGAAAAAGATCTAAATCTTCAGACATCTACATGTCTTCAAATTCAGCTCTTTAACTAAAGAAACTATATGGGCCTGCACTAAATTCTGTGATCCCATATATTAGTAGGCTTAGCAATTTAATATAGCCAAAGCCCTAATAACAAAAATATAATATTAGTAAAAATTAGTCACATGTGGCATGACTTATATAGCTTGTATTACCAATATGTAATATATAAAAAGCCTGCTAATAAGTCTGAATAAGCTTATTTATTTATTTTTTAATGATAAATGCTACTAAAGAAAGTACCTGAAGCCTTTATTTATTATGGTCCCCATCCTCAGACTGGTTTCAAGCTATGGCTTTCTTCAGTGAAAACTAGGACATTAGATTCAAAATACTAACTCAAGCCAAGCATTTATCTAATTCTTACTAATATTATATTTTTGCTATTAGGGTTTGGCTATATTAAATTGCTAAACCTACTAGTATATGGGATTAGTGAATTTAGTTCATGCCCATATACTTTCTTTAGTTAAATTGCTGAATTTGAATATGTGTAGATGTCTGAAGATTTAGATATTTTCCTTAATATTTAAGAATTAGATAAATGTTTGTCTTGAGTTAATATTTTGAATCTAATATCCTACGTCCTCACTAAAGAAAGCCATAGCTCAAAACCAGTATGGGGATGGGGACCATCATAAATAAAGGTTTTATGCACTTTCTTTTGTAGTATTTATCATTAAAATTAAATAAATAAATAAGCAGGTTTAGAGCTATTAGCAGGTTCTTTATATACTACATATTGGTAATGCAAGCTATATAAGTCATGTGACATGTGATTAATTTTTACTAATATATATATATATATATATATATTGAAATTTGAAATATGTTTATTGAAATTTGAAATATGTTTCCAATCTGTGATAAGATGTCAGTAATATTTTTTTACCTTTCTTGATTGATTTTTGGATGATTAATATGTTAACTTATGAAATATTGACTGTGATGCTATAACAATGTTAACATTGATATAAAATTATTTATTATTAATTGTACTGTAAGATTGTAGATTGGCTTTATTCATTTTAAAAATAAAAATTATTATGTGAATAATAAAGTATATGGTTTGAATGAAATTACTATTTTTTTTTTGTTACATGCTTCATTTTCGTTACTTCATTTATGATTGTAAATTATAAACATTATGAATAAATGTTTAATATTTGATATATATTTGTCCTCTTTATTTGTATGATATTATACTAAGTATAAAAATATATTTCCAATGTATCATAATAAATATGTAGTGTAAATTGTTTAATTTTTGTTGAAATAAAATATAGTATTTTTATTGTGAAACATGGGTTTTTATCGTATGTAATAATTCCAAAATATTTATTATTTGTTGAATAATACAAATTTTATTTATAAAACACTATGGATATTGATTAAAAAACAAATATAGAGTATTGCTATAGTTACACTGACATCAGTACAAAAATCTTATAAATAAAAATGATTAGTTTGAACTCATTCTTCTCTCTCTCTCATGTTTTTGTTTAAACAGAAACCCGTATATATTTATTTGTATAATTTTTTATTTATCTTAACAGTATATAATTAACTGAACAAAATGGAGAAGTAAGAAAGAAAAACATTGTCTGCCCAGGGATAAGACAGACTATTAAAAAAATTTATAGGAAAATGTCAATTTATTATAAAAGAGAAAAAAATATCAAAATGCTCCATTACATTGTAAACCATCAGAATAATTTTATCTTTTAAATTACATGTTACCTATATTTTAGTGATGAAACATGTACAAGAATCATATTTACTTGCTTTTGTAAAATTATTATTTTGAATGATCAAATTTTTTAAAGATATAAATCAGTTTAATTTCCCATCATATCTTCATAAATAAATCTAGCATCTATTCATTCACAACATTTTGAAATAATTTTCATTCATGAAAGAATATCTCTTCATATAATCATGAATATAAACTAGTACTTATATATGTAACATCATCTAAAACAAATAATTATTATTTACATAAAACACCAAAATGAATAAAACATACTTTGAATTTAAAATTTTTCATGAATAGATTATAACTTCTCTGAAATAACATACTATTGATTTCTACTTTGAAATAGACATCAGAATTGTGATGCCATCCTGGAAATATAGTATTTAAAAACTCTCATTCATGTTGTTTATTTAAATCTCTCTCTCTCTCTCATATATATTCTCTCTCTCTCTCTCTCTCTCTCTCTCTCTCATATATATTCTTCATTTAATATGTAAAAGTGTTTATTGATGAATAATATTTTACTTTTAAGTTAATTACTGATATACTTACAGACCAATTTGTGACATAGTAATTTTTACTTTAATATTTAAATATTCATTTTTATTGATTTAAAATTAACATCAGATATGTCACTTAGATTAGAAGCTCAAAAATATTTTAATAATAAATATTCACTTTATTTTGTTTTTATGTTCATATTAATAAATAACTAGATTCATCTTAATATGCATATATATATATAAAATATGGAATATATATATATATATATATATATATATATATATATATATATATATATATATATATATATATATATATATATATATATTAGAAAGCCTGAACATTCACAACATATTTTGTGTTACATATATGTTTTATATTTGGTATTCAATAATTGACAATTAATAGGCAATCACATATGTAAATATTGAATTAATGTCAATTAGTGATTTATTTTACATGTAAGCAGATCAGAAGTATACATATCGATTGTTTATGATCTATTCATCATATATATATATATATATATATATATATATATTAAATTAAAGATATTTATTTATTAATGAATTTTAATTTAACTTAAATAAAATTGTCTGATTATTGTTCAATTGTGTTAACAAATTCATAGATTAATGGCATTCATGTGAGACAAAATAAACTATCAATATCGTAAAATTTATTTGAATTAACTATGTTACATAATCCACAAATCAAATTCCAAGATTGATAATTGAGTATGGTTATATTAATATCTTTTTGTATTGTATTCTATAGTTATTATCTGACTACATATAAACTTTATATGATAATCATAATTAAATATTTGCATGTTTTATCTAAATTATTGTTTAGGTAAGTACTGTATTTAATCCATGTTTTATCATTAAGTTCATAATCTTATTCAATTATTATTTAAACTTAGTTGATGAAGATTGTAAATCCAATTAAATATTAAATTCAATACTCATACTTGATAATAATAAATGATAATATTTTATGTATTTTGGTTGTTATAATATATAGTTTTAATAATTTAGTTACAAAAAGTTTAAAATAAATTGATATGATTAGTTAATTGTATTTAAGTAAATATCCAAGAGGAATATATCATTTATTATACTGATATGATTGGATATTATCTAATAGGTTCATTGATATTACATGCTTAATGAGGATTTCATTTTATTATAACTATCTTAATTAACAAGAATAAAATCAATATAAGAATATAGCATGGTTGAGTTAGTATAATTTATTATTTATTATTTTATTAAGTATTTTATCTTATAACAAATAGCATGATTATAATATAACTGAGTTAGTATTATCTACCATTTTGTTAAACTAGAATTTAAATTTAATTCCTTGGTTCTATATTCATTTAGATGTTATAAATATTGTAAAATTTAGGATATAATAAAGTTCATATCTATATCATTCATGAATTATTTCATTTAGAGATGAACATTGTTAAACTTTAGTATAAGTTCATATGTTTATAAATAATGTTTGCTTTATTAGATGTATTAGAATTTAATTATTGAATAATTTATCATTATTTTCAATTGCTTATAAGTGAAATACATCTTAAGAATATATCATTATTTTGGAACAATGATATTTCATTTAATTTCTTTACTTTAATCTATTTTAATTAAGGATTATATTTGGGATATTTGAAATAATAATTTTGTTTGTTTACTTTTTATTCTAAATGTTTTTTTTTTAATTCATGATGCTATAATAAAATTATTGCCACTGTTTTGTTTTAGTATAGTTGACAGTCGGATATGTGATTACATAAAGAATTACTTTATTTACTGAATAATTATTTATAGATTGGTATTCATTTAACTTAGTTTATTATATTCATTCTATTATGAATGATACTAGTATTCATAGAAAATTATAAAATTAGTATTTTTTGTCTTTGATTTATATTTTTTTTCAGTTACATATGATGTCTAACTTTCGGACTCATATGGTAATCAATGACAGCTATTTTTATTCATGTTATATTAAAGTTATTATTTCCCATTACACATTTTTGATCTGTTACAATTACTACCTATATCTGTGGGGTTGTAACAGAGATTAGCATATGCAAATATGTATTCTGTTATAATTGTTGCTGCAATTTTCAGATCATAATGAAATGGCAACACTATATCATGGTATTGTCACATCCAATCTGTTACAAATAGTTCTCAAATTTATGGTCCATTAAAAAAAGATTGTACCATCAGTTTATGCTATTACAAATAGTGCTCTAACTTTAATGACAATAACAGTGATTATTTCCTCATCATCTTTTTTGTCAGTTTGTTTATCTTTAGGCTTTTAATATAGATAGATAGTTAGACAGACAAACAGATAGGTAGGTAGGTAGGTAGCTAGGTAGGTAGGTAGGTAGGGGGTGGGTGGGTAGGTAGGTAGGTAGATAGATAGATAGATAGATAGATAGATAGATAGATAGATAGATAGATAGATGGATAGATAGTGGTAGGTAGGTGGTAGGTAGGTAGGTAGGTGGGTAGATAGATAGATAGATAGATAGATAGATAGATAGATAGATAGATAGATAGATAGATAGATAGATAGATAGATAGATAGATAGATAGATAGATAGATAGATAGATAGATAGATAGATAGATAGATAGATAGATAGATAGATAGATAGATAGATAGATAGACAGACAGATAGACAGACAGACAGATAGATATAGATAGATAGATAGATAGATAGATAGATAGATAGATAGATAGATAGATAGATAGATAGATAGATAGATAGATAGATAGATAGATAGATAGATAGATAGATAGATAGATAGATAGATAGATAGATAGATAGATAGATAGATAGATAGATAGATAGATAGATAGATAGATAGATAGATAGATAGATAGATAGATAGATAGATAGATAGATAGATAGATAGATAGATAGATAGATAGATAGATAGATAGATAGATAGATAGATAGATAGATAGATAGATAGATAGATAGATAGATAGATAGATAGATAGATAGATAGATAGATAGATAGATAGATAGATAGATAGATAGATAGATAGATAGATAGATAGATAGATAGATAGATAGATAGATAGATAGATAGATAGATAGATAGATAGATAGATAGATAGATTTTATTCGATATTATATTGAAGAATAAAAACACATTTTAAGAACTTCAAGAATGCACTATCAATAATATGATGTGCTAAAAATAAATAATCTTGACGATTAATAGTAATAATATTTGTAGTTTAAGTAAAAAAACTACTGAGAAATTATTTGAATTAAATGATATAACTAAAACTTTTATTAGTGGTTTATAATTAACTAATTTTCTTTTATTTAGGCACAAATAAAGCCACTGGATTAGGTAATGATTGCATAATTTTTGTTGCACTGCTACTTAACAAACTTTGATTATTCAGCACTTATATTATTTCATTTTAGATTTAAAAAACAAAAGCCGGCACTAATATAAAAGTATATTTTTCTTTATTACTTACAATTGACATAGATATTATGCAAAATTTGATTCAGATTCAAAACTTGGGAACATTTTTAAATTTTATAAACATGCCTTTACAGTATATGGGCAGTCAAACCATGGTTGGCTGCCTAATATAAGCTAAATTAGGTTCCTCAGGCCTCACTGTTAAGAGATATAAACTAAAATTACTTTGGAGATGTGACTAGAATAATAATAACATCTGGTATTCCTTGATTATTCAAGCTCTCAATAGTCGATCTTGAAGAATAATAAAAAGAACTGATTCTAAAAGCATATGCAATTGCTGGATAATCTAGACTATAAGTGGGATAGACGGGTCATATATTGTTTAATACAGATGTTTAATTAAGCAGTCAAATGAAATTTAAAAAGTTTATTATGAAAATATATATCAAGAAAAACATAAATAAACAATACTTCATGAAATAATATATAGCAATGATAATAATCATAATAAATTTATTACCTTTTTTGTTGATGCTTCAGCTACAATTATAAACATTAAATCTGTTGACATAGTAACTATTTATTATTTATTTAAAAAATTGAAAATAATTATATTAATTGTCACTAATTTGTCTTTTTTATATTTTGAGTAAAATTATGTTGATATAATTAAAATTTCATTTCTTAAAAATGGCAGATAATTGTTTTCTTTCTAAATGGTATTCATTTAGAAAAAATATATTTTAAAATCTAATCTTACTTCAGTTATGCTTTATAAATAAAATTTGTTTAAAACTTAAAAATTTAAAGAATGTATATTAATAAAAATACTTTCAAAATACGTATATTCAAATTTATTCCCAATACTAGTTTTTCTATTAATTAATGTTAATTGTGATAATTTATATCGTTTAGCCTAATTTGTAATATATTTTTGAAAGTAAAACATTATTAAACTAGGTTCATTTATTCCTATAAAACTAATGAACATGATGTAACAAATGAGATATTTTTTTTTATTTTTTAGTCTAGCTATCTATACTGTATATCAGCATATGTAATAAATAATAACCCATTAAACTAACTAAAGAAAATTCATATAAAGAAAATAATATTTGCTACATGATTTTTTTTTTTATTATTAATTTGACTAGAGGTCTGGTTTTCATCAGAAAATACGGCTAAATAAAAAGTTGTCAGAAAATTGATTTAATTTTTTTACAAAACTCAATTGACTTTTTATAATGCTATATTTAGTGACAGTTTTGACTTGTTAGCGATCTTCCTCATATAATTTTAAATATCTTTCACATCTTTTTTTTTTTTTAAATTATTAACTGTTTAAATAATGCTCTGTAAAAATATATATTTATTTGCTAAAGATTTAGTCTAATAAAAGTAGAAAAAGTTTTGCACATTTTAAAAGTTAATTCTTTAATAACATTTCATTTATCTGTATTTTCTGATGAAAACTAATTCTGTAATTTAAATATTTAAAAAAAAAAAACTCTGTAGACATGTAATGGTATTTTAATATATATATATATAACAGTTTGAAATTGCTAATTGCTATTGATATTGGAATTTTCTAAGTGATTATTGGTTTTTACTGATATATATATATATATATATATATATTGGTTTTTACTGATATATATATATATATATATATATAAAGTCCACTAGAAGAATTCTACAAAATTAAAAATGCCTATATAAAATTAAAGAATAATTTTCTATGCTATAGCCAGCCTATGGCATTTTTTGCCATCTTGAGTAGCAGTATATTAAAATTTAAAGCTCAGTATGGAAACTTAAAAGTGCATAAAGAAAAGTTACCTATGTTCTATGATATTGGACTTTTTGTGTGTGATTTTAATGAGCTTTAATTTTTTTAAATATTGTTACTCAAGATGGCAGAAAATTCCATAAGCTAGCTATAGCAAAGGAAATTATTTTTAATTTTATATAGGCATTTTTAATTTTGTAGAATTCATCTAGTGAATTTTATTTATTATACCTATATTATTTGACATTATGTATATAATTCACTATATGAGTAGTGACTTTTCTATTGTTTATTCTATCATCAAATAATTTTGTAAAAGTATCCCCAGTACTTAAAAATGATTCCCAATTTTTTTATTTTACATTTTTTTAATAATAAAGCCTATCAAGTATTTATTTTAAAATAATAATTATAAATACCTTTAATTGTTACATTTAAAATGGTAATATATACTTTTTTAAAACAAAACACAAATCCAAATCTATATAAAAAAAAACAGTTGAAAATGCTAAGTTTATCTATTCCTAAAAAAATACTGTTGTCAAGCATGGTTGAGTGGTTAGCGATGGCTGCTTTACAAGCAGTTGTCCTGTGTTAGCGGGTTTACTTCCCAACTGATGCTATGACACATGAGAAAAAAATACAGTTACCTTTACAATATATTATAATAGTTTATCCTGGCTTCAGAATTTACCTGTCCATTTCATCAGTTATCTGAAAATCAACCATAAATAAACATTTTACAGTGGAACTGTTGGAAGTTTCTATAACAAAATTTGGTAAGCAAATAGCAACAGTATTTCTTCCCATCCCTCATCTCATTATAAATCTGTTTTTTAAATCATCAAAAACTAAATTGAAAATTCAACAGTGATTTAGTATCTATAGTTGAAAGTCATAATAACAAGAACATAAAATCAATTTGTGTTTTTTAACTTGATGAATGTATTCATAAAGTCCATTGTTTTAAAATCACATCTTTGTTAAATTAGTTAATGTTAAATGAGTGAGCAAGATAAACGTTCCTAAAAGAGTGATTTATGATACACTTTACTATGGTTTTTCATTGAAGAGGTAGACATCATTTAAGTTATAATCATTATCTCAAAAACATTCTAAAGACATGCAATTTTGATTATGTCCATTGAAAAACTGTGGCAAAAACAATAGAATACATTGGAAAGACACAATCAGTCATGGTATTGATGTATATCAGAAAGACTGAAGAAATTAAAAACATTACAAATATCAAATAAACAGAAAAATATGTGATATTATATATGTGACAGTATTTGTATTTTATATATTGATAGGTATAATCATTATGAGTATCATTTCTAGAGCAGCTATTGAACTGAAATTGTTATAATCTTTTATAAGTGCCTGCTGTATGCATATAACTGAAAGCAATTGTCTTGATTAGCTTGCATCTTAGAAACTATAGTTATAGCAAACAAAAAAATTTAATTTCACTTATATAGTTGGACTATATTGATCTTTTGTTTTAACTGTTAAATGTTTTTTTGTAGATAAATCAAAACTTTATTTAAACTTTTCAATACAGTATATTCATCTATTGGTAGTAAGATGATGGGTAATATATAACACAATGCATTGAATGGTATTACCTCCTTTCTTCTTTAAATTTTACTGACGGTTTGAAGTATCTGAAAAGTAGATTCTTTTCTAAATCATATTTAATGCTTAAACCAGATGCCGGAAGTAATCTAACAATTAATTACAAGTAAATTCCGCCATCTCAAATTTTAAGTCAAACATAAAGGAATTTATGAATTCTTTTTTTTTTTTGTTTGTTTTTTTGCAATAAATGCAATTGAATTAAAGAGAGCTATTGGACTGAAAAATTAAAAGTGCAATTGACTGTAATTAAGTATTTAGTGGTTTTTTTTATTGTGTTTACTACATGTGAATGTTTTAACATATACATATAGAAATATATTTTGCAATGTTAGCTACTATCAGCATATTTTAATATTTATGAAAAAACTAGAGCAAATTATAGGAAATTAAAGGAATACCGTATTTAAAATTAATTATCAAAAATTGTTTATGAAGCTAAGGTTGTCTACATTGAAAGAAATGAAATAAAAAGAATTAAAAAATATTTATTATTAAAAGTTTAATGATTCTGAAGAAGTTAACTTATATAAAAGTTCTTGCAATATTAAGTATGTATGGAAGGTGTGTGGAATTAGGGACAATGTTTAGTATAATTGTGTTGTTCTTCACACTTAAAAAATCTGCTTGTAGTGGTGAAACAATGATAGTGTTTTAGAGTTTATTTCTTTGGCTAGTCTGGTTGAGCTTTGAATTTGTGGTAATTTTAATTATTTAGTAACTAGTTTAGCTTTATGCTTTTAATGTTTATATATATATATATATATATATATATATATATAAAAGCATATATATATACATATATATATATATATATATATATATATATATATATATATATATATTGTAATGAATGCCTCCAACATCCCTCCAATAATGAATATCCACACCATAAAGCTCAATCCCAATCCAAGCCCATGGTATTAATGTTACTTATTAAGTGATAGAATCAGGTAATGTTAGTGCACATAAATTAACAAACCCATTATTATAACCTAATATTTAAAGCCAAATATAAATAAACATTAAAACAAAAGTTAAACCTAAGTGGTCAAATGGATATTATGACATACAATAAGTAGATGAATGAACATAATCAAGAAAAAAAATGTATATAATATTAAAGTAAAGAAAAACTCAATGTTTATTTTCTTATCTTTTGTTATAATTTTGTTTTAATAAATTGTTTATGTTAATACTTAGCCAAAGATGACATCAACAATAAAGTAAAAAGATTAGCATGAACTGGCTTGATATATAGGATATTCAACAAACTTTTTGTTCTAGGAGGAAATCTTCCATTTCTGGCATGAAGGAACTAAGAGAAGAATTTGAAAGTTTGTATCAACCAATTTGAACTTGTGTTACTGTTGAAAAATATTTCACCCAGAATTTTAGGAAATGAATAGAAACATTTAGTTCTAAAATAACTAAGCAAAGAGTTTACGAATTAATAATTTAATAAAATAAAGCATCATAACCCTTTAAAAAAATTTCCATTGATTTTTTGCTAAAAATTTCTGGATTTAAATATGAATCATGCAGTAGTAGAAGGAATATTGATGCTTCTCTAACTGATATCATCTTTCAAAAAATTACATATATACATTGACAAAAGTAATCATGCATTGCTAAAAATAAGGGGAATGTCATGGAAGAAAAGTGATTGTCCAGAGAGCTAAAAATTTCCAAAACCAACATGGGATTGCCATATCTCTTTATGCCTGGATTAATAAATATCAAAACAATCCATCACAAATTCTTTCTTTTTACACCTCATCCAAAAACTCCATTCAAAGGCTAATAAAGTCAATAAATCCACCAGATGTTCAAATTCTTAAATGTGCATAAAGAAACTACCATGGATTAAAAGAATAAGCCATCAGATCATTATTCATACAACATGTAAAACCCATTTATAAAATTGACATCATCGATAATTAATTGTTTGTGTGCTGTATATATAATAATATATTTTATTTATTTTAATATAGGGTTAAGTAACTTTAACTTAGAATTTATGAAATTAATAATAAAGTATAATGTGCCTCATTACTATGGATAGACAAAATTTATGAGATATAATCTTGATTATGAAATAATTTGGTCATTATAAATGAGACAAGGTAAAATGCTACCCAAGATATATATTAATTCCACATTCATATATGTACAACACACACATTTATTAATTATTTATTCTAAAATTTGTGTTAATTATTAATAGTTTTTAAAATATTTTCTATGCCTATTTTTTTTTTATTATTTGTGTCTTAAACCTGTAATTCTGTTTTACTGCTCACACATTATTCTTAACAAGGAGGTCTATTAAATCATCATGGCATTAACTAAGACATAAAAAAAAGATAACTGAATATTGGTATAAACTAAATATAAATGACGAATAACCACAGTTGTATAAATGAGTCTCCTTAATCTTGTTATAAATTTTATTATCCAAATGCTAATCCATGGATATATGTTCATTAAATTTATTTAAATGTTAAAACACATTTCTTGTTTTATTTTTCTGTGGATGAATTATGCTTAGTCATATCCTTATATACATATCACGATCATTAATTGCATGTATACAATATGCTATACTCACTCCAGATCATATTTAGACAATCTTTCATGTTTAGTATAATTATGTTTGTTAGTTCTATACTTTAATAATAACTATATTCAATAGATACAATTAAGAGAAAATATTCATCATTATCCTAAATTTTAATGTCATCAATTTATTGCAAGTATTAGCAACTTATTTGGTTTTTTTTAGACCCATTAGACTGATTGATCCATAATAAGTTAATCCTGCAGTGTTATGATATGTTGTGTCATTAAAAGCATTCACATATATATTTTGTCTTAGTTGCAAATTGATGGTTATTGTTTCACATCACCATGAATGCCAGCACTCAATATTAGTATAATACCAGAAATGTATTTGGTTATTATTACAATCTTATATATATATATATATATATATATATATATATATATATATATATATATATATATGATCAATAGATGGCATTTTACCAAAACCACCGTCAAAGCATATATTTGTTTACATAAACGTCAGAGTCAGCATTCACTATCTCCTTTGTTAGTTCCACCTCCAGATCAGCTGATTTCAAGCTGATTTGCTATCATCAGTGAAGGATAGGAATATATATATATATATATATATATATATATATATATATATATATATATATCTTTATATATATATCAATTATAAATATATCATAATCATATTACTGGTATATATGATTGAGTCAGAGATAATTATCCTACCAAGCAAATCTCTTGTAAATAACTTAGTTACTTAATATAAATCCATTGTCTTGCATTTCTTTTATATTTTTGAGCTAACACTTATCACAAAGTTACTTCCAACTATGTATTGATATAGTTGTGGGAAATGGGATAAGATTCATAAGTTTCTTATTTTACTTAAGTCAATTTTAAGTTTAGTCACTCTAGTAAGTGAACCAACCCATTTACTCAAAGGTTGGATTCGTATCTGAGAAATTTTGATATTAAATTTGTGTTTTTACCCTCTACTGAGAAATTTTGCTAACATTTTTTTACAGCTTTAAAATTTACATATATTTTTTTTCTAATATTTTAATTTCAAAAAAATTCAAAAGACATCAGAATAATCAAATAAGCAGACATTTCAAAGCATGTGAAACCAGACAGTGATGCCTAGTTATTGTATATTTTTAAGATCTCATACTTTGTGAGATTGCTTTGAGAAAATATTTTTTATGGTCTAAAAACATGATTATTGAAAAGTTTACAATTATTTTTGTATCACAATTGTGTAATAATTATTAAAAATCAAAAACATATATTATTACATATTTATTTTTTACAGAAATGTTTATTTATAAATATAAAAAAATATTTTTTTTTGTATAATGTTACCATAGAGATTGAGGTTGTGGAAAAAACAACTATCCAGAAATGTCATCACTACAACAATCTGTTATAACATTTAGTGGCATTGTAAAAATTACAAAAAAAAAAAATAAACGTTTAATGCATAAATTGATAGATTTAGTAGATATTAAAAAATAATTCATTCAGATTTTTAAAACAAACATTAAACAAAGTAGATTTTATTCATTGTTCAGATTGAATGTGATTCACCTGTAATTTGATATGACAAGGCTTTGTTTTGCTTAAAACCTAATTTTAAAATAATTCCCAAAATTAAATGTGATTTTTTAAAATTTTATTTAATGTCTATACAAAAACAGCTATCAAATGTGGTCAAATTTATTATATTTTAATAAATATTAATGGTTTATTATTAAAGTGAAAGTTAAAAGCTTAAATCTAGTGAGAACTTAGAAATCTTTCAGAATATAGGCGGGTTAATTTTGATAGAATCTCTACCCTATAAGAAATGCATCCCATTAGCAGCACTTCATACTGATATAATTTTGGCACCCAATGTGGATCTGAATTAATGACCACTACCACATGATATAAGTAAAATACACCATCCAACCATATGGAAATCATTATTAAATAGGTTAATCATATTCCACTAGCAACACAGGTGAAACAATGATTTTATGCTTTCCAATCAATGTATTCTCTGTTAGGCTATTAATAACATAATTTGTTTGGAGATAGAAGTTATTGTTTATTTGAGTAAATGATACATTATTTAGAGTAAATTAATAATGTAACCATATATATATATATATATATATATATATATATATATATATATATATATATATATATATATATATATTTTTTTGATAAATGGTTTGAAGAACATAAATAAAAATTTTGAAGATGACAAATTATATTTTGATAAAAATTTGAAGAGCAGAAAATAGATTTAGATAAAAGGCATGGAGAACTAGTCAAGAAAATGGAAGAACAAAAGATAGATTTCAGAGACTTGCAAAATAAAGTTAACATATGGGTCAATGCATCAGAATCACGGTTCAAAAAATTTAAACATACCTTGACATTATATTTAGGGAGTCAGGAGATGAACATACTATTAAGTTTAAAGAATTGAAAAAATTGAGCACAAAGATAGAAAATAAATTAGACTTGAACCTAAGGAAATCTCAATAGGGTTTTGAATTTTATATGCAGGTTAAGGTTGAGGATGTTATAATGGAAATAAGTAGCAAATGTAATAATTTTGTGATAAGTCCAAACCATGCCAAAATAACAGTAATGTAGATTATGATGCAAGTTTAAAATTATAAAACAATATTTTGATTGCACCCCACACTAAAAGGATACCTCAGATCTATTTGTGTATTCTAATGGCCATTATCTGCTAGTGTAATCATTGCTACAATTGTAAAATGAAAAATACCAATTACAAGTCAGTATAGTTTAAATGACAGTAGGCAGAATAAATCCTTGCATTAAGCAGCTACCCATGAATTCTTTTACAATTTTTAAGCCTTTTTATAATTACAAAGCTGAATGACACAAGATGCAAAAAATATTGAAGTGGTTTTCACAATAAGGAATATGAAAGATATTAAGAAGTGAATCATATGAAATAGGTTATAACCTTCATTACTTTGAGTGTGATTATGGGGCAGAAGTTAAAGAAGGGTAATTCACAATAAGGCCTCTGAAGATATGGAAGATAATTTAAGAAGTTAAGTGAGTCATATGAAGTAAGTTATAACCTTCATTACTTTGAGTGTGGTTATGGGTTAGAAGTTATATAAGATATATATAAAATCTTCAGTATTTAGCACTCATGTCAATGATTGTTCTAGAAGCTATAACCATTGCCATAGTAAATGTGATTATTGGTCTGATATAAGGCAATGTCTTAAGTGCCATTCTTGCATATCAGCTTGTGATAACTGTATGCCTAAAATAAGATTTAAAAAACCCATGGAGATTCACAAAATATATATATATGAAAAACAGGTTGAAACAATGGTACATTGACTAGGAGTTAAAATGATATCTATATATATATATATATATATATATATATTATATTATATATATGATTGTAAAGGAAGGGAGAAGTGTGGTGATAAAATTTCATGCTATCTATATAGTCCTAAAGAGTTATTCTATAAATACTCTAATCAATCAAAATCAAAGGGGATGCAATATTGAAGCATAAGATTAAATGGCATACAATTTTCTATAAGCATGGAAGGGCCACCCATAATATTTCTAAAAGTTATTAAAAGGTCAAATATACCATACAATGTAGGTTTAACATACAATGCTTTGAGACCAGCCATGAAATAGAAGTTGAAGAAGACTTAAGTCATTGATAAAACAAAGTACATAATAATTATGCTTTGAGACCAGCCATGAAATAGAAGTTGAAGAAGACTTAAGTCATTGACAAAACAAAGATAATAAAGTAATTAAACATTGAAATATTTAAATGATAAATGTGAGACAACTTGTTAAAACAATCTCATAAACCATCAGGCAACTTTTGCCATAAGCAGTCATTGGCAATAAAAAATAAGAATTATTTGACACAAAATATCAGAGATAGTCTAAGATATTATTGAATAAATATGACAACAAGTCAGATGTGAAAGCAATCAGCAAACAACACTTGTAATGGCTAACTAATAATAAGCATAACTATAAAACAAGACTTAAGATGTTTCTAAATTGTCACAAAGCATATGTGTGTAAGAACTATATCATAGAAAAGTTGGAAGGTTCTAATTATTGTAGAATGAGATAAGATAATATCATCTTAATCAAACCAGTGGGGAGATGTATTTTTTTTGTTGCAGAAATAAACCATGGTCAATTATATTTATACAAAACCTATTCAACAGATACTTTAAGACTTGTTGGATCACAAATGGATCCTTTCTGTCAAATAGCTTTTATGAGTAATGATAAGATTATGTCAATCTGTCTTAGTGAATGAATATTTGACATATAGTATTATAGTATGGAAGGAACAATATATTTGCATTGTGAATTAGCTTAGTTATATGATTGAGCATTTTTAGAGCAATCAGTTGATTTATAACTGTGGATGTGTGCTCCAAAATTTAAGATTAGTTAGTAGTGAAGCACCAATTAAAGAATATCATAGGTGCAATATTACATAATACTGTGACTGATGATATCAGTAGTTGGATAAAATCATGCCATTATGAATTGGTAATAACTGGTCTAATATAATAAATCTGAAAGCTGTCTGAGGCAAATATTGAATCACAATTATGAAACAGGCTACTGTTATGAAAATAATTTTTGGTCTCCAGTATTCGGTTATGGATACAAAACAAGATAAATTAGAATATAGTACCTAGGAAGTATACTGACATATTAGTATATATATAGTTTTTGCTTCAGCAAACTAAGAGAAAGGTCTGATTATTCTGAACATGATTCAATAGCAATAATATCCACAGACAAAAATTCCTAATTTTTTTTTTAAAAACACATTTGATTAGAAATATTTCAAGATTTAAAACTATTTTTGTTTTAATCATTTAAAAAAATTTAAATGATTTTTTTTTTCAAAAGTGAAATTATTGAAAAAACGTAAATTAAATAACATGAATATAAAATTTTGTTTAAATAAAATACACAATTAAATATTTATTTAGATCTTTATATAATATTAATCAGAAAAAAAGATCAACATCAATAAAATTATTGTACACATATTAATTTGAATACCTGAAAAAAACCTGTTGTACAATGTAAGTGACTTTAAATATATCTGCAAGTCAAACACATCCAATATTTCTTACTTGAAAATTATCTTGTAATGTATATAGACTTGTTTATTTATAAATTTACATTTACATTGTCTCAATATAAAGTCCAGCCAATGGGAAAGGTTGTTTGTAAAACAGAGACTTTATCTAAATTAAGTTACTAGATTCACTAAACACAAGATTGACTTAAATAAAATGAGAGACTTTATGAAATCTTATCCTATTTTCCACACTTATACCAAAACATAGTTAAAAGGTAGATACTTGGTGATAAGTGTTTAAAAGAAATGCAAGACAATGGGTTTATTTTAAGTAACTTATAATTCTTAAAGATTATTTACAAGAGATTTTCTAGGTACGATACTAATTGGTATGATACTAATATGTGTCTAAATTATATACAACAGCATTATAATTATGGTAAATTGTCAGTTGATAAATGAGCTATGAATATGTGTATATATATATATATATATATATATACACATATATATATATATATATATATATATAAAGAATAATAATAAACAAATAACTTTGTGGTATTATAGTAAGATTGAGTGTTGGGACCCATGGTCATGGGAAACAATACACTTTTATTTGCACATAAGAGAAAATCTATACATAAGTGCTTGTAATGATACTTTATAGAATACCATTAGAGATTCAACTTATTATGGCTCAATCAGTCTAATGAATCTAAGAAGACTTAAATAAGTTGATAATACTTGCATAAATTGATGGTAGAAAAATGTAGAATAATGACGAATATTTTCTCTTAATTGTATTTAGCATAAATTGATGGTACAAAAATTTAGAATAGTGATGATTTTTTTTATCTTTGTGTTTATTGTATATAATAATCCTTAAACTAAGAGAACAAACAAACATAATTATACTAAACATGAAAGATTTTCTAAATATGATTTGGAAATTCATGTTCTATTTAAATTGCTTAATAAGTAATTGTTTATTATGTACTCCTACAGTGAATCAAGTATTCTGAATCAATAGAACCCAATAGGATGAAATATTGTTATGAGATTCCTTGTTGCTAAATAGTATAGGTCCCGTTATATGTTTTGGAAAGTAAGCCTCCATTTACTATTTGTAATACACAATCATTGTATTCTGTGGTTGAGTGATAATTCGTGTATATATCGTGTGATCTTGTTTATCTCGATTTCTTTAAAATTCCTTAGTAATACATATATATTAGTCCAACTATCAGACTTTCTTACTAATGTTAGAAATCAACATTTGACATAAAACATTTGCTTATATTTAATGAAAGTCAAATATATTTTTAGCGAATATAATCTAAACTTTAACTATGTAAATCTTTCATACATCCTATATATTTAATACACAAACTTTGCATTAGTTACATACTGTACAATTAATTTACCTATATCAACTTATAAATATTATTATAGTCCTCGTTACTCTTTGAGCCAGGATAATCATTAATCAATGGAATTTCCAAATCTTATACATAGGTTTGACTCACTTTATATTCCTAGCTAATTATTCATATGACATACTGCCTTAAGGCATTTGTGTAATCTTTGATTTTATTTATATTTATTTATGTTTCTTTCATACTTGCATTAATTAACTATCATGACTTTCTTATGCTGCTCTTAAGACTATGTTATTGATCTAATACAATTTTTGATTTTTTTATATACATGGCTTTAATACAACTTTTGATTTTTCTATATACATGGCTTGCATATCTCATTTATATGTATACATTGAAACTTTCTTATTGACATAATTTTATCCTATCATTGATTTCCTTTGTATCCACTCTAATGTATAAATAAAGTTTTAATTTATGAAAGTATTATGGTGAATTAATGAATCTTGTTTAGAACATGATTGCTAAATAACTCCCCATTATTAGGCGATTACTTTATCTTGTTTGGAGATTTGAAATTGGATTGCTTAAATTTCCATGAAATAAAGTTTTTTCATATGGAATTTAATAAATATACACATGGTTTCGTAGTGTATTAAAGTAAAGATTGCGAACATCTGTTTTCTTCAATCATGAGTGTATATATAAGTGAGAATCAAAAGTTATATTCTTTTAATTTGTTTTTAAAATTTGACCTAATTGGTTATTTCTATATTTTGTCATGTTGATGGCTTTCTTTTATTTTCATTAGCAACATTTGATATTTTCTGCTCTTTTCTACTTTGTTTTTCTCACATTTTATTATCCTTTTCAGTTTGTTGATCACTCTTATTATTATCCACTCATTTTATTATCTTTTCTTTGTTAACTCATTTGTTTACACATTTCTTTTCTTTGCTGATTTATTTGTTTAAACATTTTTTCACATTGTATTTGACTCTCAACAGATATTTGTACAATTGAAGTTGGCACTATCATATCCTCTTTTCTTGTGTTCTTTCAGTTAATTGCTGATCATTTTCATGATCATGTTCTTTTTCCATCTTTTTAAATTTTTCTCTTGTCTGTATATGTTTCTATTATAAAACTTTTAATCTTCAAGTAAAACTGTATTAAATGATTTTTACACACAGGAAATGAATTTTTTAAAAATATCTCATAAAATAAAAAACAACACCTTATCTTCTACACAATCTTTCATCTTACCTAACACTATGACTGTTACTGTTAACTGTAATCTACTTTTCTTTAAACTATATTATTTCAATACATGACTCTAATTTAATTTATTTATTTTTGCTTTATTCTCCAATTCTATCCTGTTCATTTGTGGGTGATCTATAGCTTCAGAACTTACAAAAAAGAACCATAAGAATCCAACATATTTTTTGTACCCCAGAAGTTAAAAGATATCAAGGCATCTATAAGAAAAAAAGATTTTTTTCTAATAAAAAGAATAAAATAAATATGTTGCAGAAGATGGATATGCATTTGTAATCAGACTTATTTGATTTTTTGTTTATCCAAAACTAGAAATTAAAGACCACTGTCTTTATCAATAATAAAATGAGTCTCCTTTGTTCATATTATATGTTTTGTGCAAACCAGTAATGCTATCTTGTTATATTTATTGTCCTACACAGATAAGATTTATTTTTACATAGTTTGTTGGCTAGCTGTAGACATGAAAATAATCTGATGAAAGACATGGAGAAACTATTGATTTCACAGCATAAGTACCAAGGCATAGGCAAGAATCCAAATTCGATTATTTGCTTACATACAATTTCACTTGATATATCTAAACATTTTGGGTACCACCACACACACACGATTTGAAATGTCTTTTTATTGGTTTTAATCCTTCATATTTTTATATATTACTATGCCAGTAAATTTTGTATCTAATAACCAGCCTGAAAATTTACATTGAACTGCCTGTAATAGCCTAATTTTATAAATGTAGTTAAAATCATTACTTGTTACACAAACATGCATACTAGTAAAAATACTAATACAAAGACAGATTTACTAATAAATCACTAAGTGTTTTAAAAGTCATTAGCTCTATAAATAATGTTGTCTCAAATTTAGATCAGAGTGCCAAAAATATATTGTACCTAATCACCTAATTTTATAGATGCATTCAAAACCACTACTTTCATTATGTTTGAGTGCAAATATAATTCATATACTACACAGACATGATAGTAACAGACAAACACATTAATAAATTATACATTTATCAGGTAATAAAAAAAATCTAATCTAATAATACTCAAATAATGTGAAAATCTAAAATTGAATACTTACATATAATATATGACATTACATTTGTTTCAGGATAAAAATCTTGAAATAGCAAAATATTCAAAGTATGTTGAATCCATTTTCTAATTACATTTTGCCATTAAAACATTTACAGTTTTGTTTTCTTTGTGCTATCTAATAAATTGAACAGAAAAAAAATAGACTTACTTATGACAAAAGAAATTAATAAAAATTCGATTTTTTTTCCCAATTTTAGTATGAACATATGTAAGATGAAAGAAGAAATCAAACCACAGAGAATAATCATGTTGTTCCATGCATGGTCTTTTTGATTTTTTCTCAATTTTAAAATAAAAACAAAGAAATATTAATTTAAATAGAATGATAGGCACCCGCTCTAACTTTTGTGAAATAGTTGAATAATAAAAGTGGGAAACACCTTTTCCATAATCAGAGATAACAATCTTTAACTTAGCTTAATAAACAAATTATGTTTTGAAGTGAACGTCAATTAAAAATACATGTTTCAAAAGAAAATGTTAAATGTAATTTAATAAAATTTAAATTACTTTAAAAAACCATTTTTATAATTTTGAAAAAAAAAATCAAATGGATTAAAAAATAAAATTTCAAAAGAAAATATTATATTAATACAATTATTAAAACCATTAAGCATCACATGATCACTATCTTATACTAGCACATAATTGTTTATAAACAAAGCAAAACTCTCCATACAGTATTGCCACCCTGTGTCAACCAGAGTAATCAATGAATGCCAGAAGGCTTGTGCATAAAATCCCTATCCAATGCCTACTCATCCAATATATAAGATAGTGTTTATGGGATGCTTAATGATTTAACACCAATCATGCCTAATAGGATAGTGATGGCTATGGTTGTCAAAGAGCCAATGACACCAAAATGTTTGGGTGCTGAACTGAGTTTAAATCCATATGACCATAAGCTATTGAGCTTAGATTGAAAATATTTTTTTTATTTTCATTCTTATAGTTTTGTAGTTAAGTAGAGATAAAAGGTGGGTGCAGGAGGGTTGCATTAGATCCTAAGATCTAGGTGCAATGCTCTCAGATCCAAAGTTCCTCACTGATGATGAACACAAGCCAGAAACTAGTCTGTGGATATTGGATGAGTAGGCATTGGATAGGGATTTTATGTACAAGCCTTCTGGCATTCATTGATTACCCTGGTTGACACAGGGTGGTAATACTGTATGGAGAGTTTTGCTTTGTTTATAAACAATTATTAAAAATTATCAATAATTACTTTTATAAAAAAAATGTTTTGACTATAAATGCAAATATAATGTGCACATAAAACAAAATATCATTTAAAATGGTTTTAAATTTCTTTGGAATTCTTCATTGCATTTATAATTTCAGATTTTTTTTTCAGGCAAGTTTTCTCCTTGAAGGCTTCTACTCAATGTATATAAATAACTTTATTGCATATACATATGTAATAATAACATAATTGTAAATAAAATGAAAGTAATCCATGTTGCTTGGGCAACCAGATGGTCTGATATGCTAATTGGTGTTGTTTAATCTAGCTTAATCAGGCTCCATGTGTTGTCAAATAAAAATCTGGATGAGATGATACAGTCCTTATGGCAAAATTTATTCAACTTAGAAATAAATATGTCTTCAGGCTTGAGATGAAAAATGGTGAACTTGTTTTGACATCTGGCCATCCAGGTGGCATAAATGATGAAGGTCGAAAGTCTTGAAATGACATAATCCCTAGACAGGAAGCAGCTCTTGATATCTAATATTTTGTTCAGGGAAATGTGGCAGTTGTGAGAAATAAATGTTCTGATTTTATCATATACTGGGCAATCATTTATTATGTGGTCAAAGGTTTCAGAGGTTCTGTGGTAGTTGTGAAACTTAGTGTCTATGTTCTTGCAGAATCTCCTGTACTGTGGAAACCAGTTCAGCTGGAATGAATCCAGGTTGATTTTCACTAGGAAGTCCAGGAACCTTGGCTTTAGCTTGAGATGTTTGAAAAACCTGGTGACCACCTGATTGTTACTACCGAGATAAGGATAGGTAAAGTTTTGAGTGGGAAATAACAGGTCATGAGCATCCCTAGATATTTTCTGTCTGAATACTAGGGCTGAATGGCCATTGTGAGTGAAAAGGTAGCCAAGTATCTGATTTTTCCAGCTTATCTTCAAGAGTGGAAGTCTGTCCAATGGAATGACATTGTTCAGTTACAATATGGGGAAATTTCCATGGTTAATTTGTCCTTTTTTTGGTATGCAGTATTTTCAGGTTAATAAATGGCAAGACATTATACATTTTCTTTTCAATAAAGCTTCCAAGTAATGCAAACACATAGACACTCTCATGTTCTTGGTTGGATACTGTGTTACAGATTACTTCAGATGTAACTTTCTTTCTTTGCATTTTTCCAGTAAAGCAGGTTACATGGAATTAGATGATGACTAGATTTTAAATAAATTTAGCACATGGTTTTTATTGTAGAATAGATTTTTATAACTATAACTCTACTCACAGTGTGCTAACAGCATGGTTATTTGATTTTTTTCTTCTTCAGCTGATGAGTTAGATTTTTTTTTCTCCTACTCTCCTCTTCAACAGTTGGATCAAAAAAGACTGAGTTCTCACTAGAGACTTAGGTCAGATGCATTACATAACCTTTTAATTTTGGAATAACCATCTCTGACCAATCATAATTGTGTCCCTAACATGAAAAAGTTTATGAATAGTTATTTAGGTCAATTTTTACAAAAGTAATTGCTCTCTCAATTTATTATCCTCTTTGTTCATCTCTCTTTTTATTATCTTCTATTTTTTATAGCTATCTTCTACTTTTGTTAGCAGCACTTGATTTTTTTGCTCTTTTTCTGCTTTGTTTTGTTCTCTCATTTTATTATCTTTTTCTCTTTGTTGATCTCTTTTTTATGATCTTCTCATTTTTATGATCTTTTCTTTATTGACTATTTGTTTAAACATTTTTTCTGATCTTTTTGACTTTCTATAAACATTTGTACTATCTGGAATGACATGGTCATATTCTATATTTATTCCTCATTCTATGCTCATTACTTTTATATTTAATTTGACATATTAAATGGGGATAATAATGGTTTTCCAAATCCCGTATTCACCACGTACTTACCCTTAACATTTTCTACTATTACAGTAATGACATTATTATTATATATTAATTAAATATAAACTATAAAAGATTAAAATAAGTGAGGTGTTTAAATTTGTGGTTAAACACTACTGTATAAATTTGATTGCACTAACGACGCATGCACACACAAATCTGAATTCAGCGTTGTGTGTGCATGCCTCGTTAGCACAATAATATTTATACAATATATGATTATTAAAAACTAAAAAGTATCAATAATATTTTTCAAATTTGTGATTTGATTTGTTTTTATTTTGTCTTATAATCTATCCATTGCTTTTAATATGCAATGTTATTATTACTATTTTATTATTGTGCATTCTTTTGTTATAATATTATGTCAAAATGTAATGAGTATATAATATTTGTAAAAATCTATGTAAAACATATGTTTTGCATATTAGGTTTTGCTCTCATGTAATTAAAATATTTCTATTAGTATAAAACTTATGCAGAAAATACTGAAAACTCCTATCAATCTATATTTAAATTAATACAGCTACATCAATATACTAGCTATATTTATATCTCCTGGATATTAATAAATTTCAAATTAGTTTCTAAAAGCAAATATTTTAATACGTTTAAACTATTTGAAAAATGTCTTTTATTATAAATCATCCCATTACTGACACTAAACATGTCTGTCAGAAATTATGAATATTCGAAGACTAAATTAAAAAGCAGGGATGTTGCAAAAAGGTGGTCAGAAATAATAATGATACTAATTGGTAGTAGGGTCCTTTACTTAATATTGTTTTATAGATTCACTCTTTCTTTATTGTGCATTTTATTCATGCTTTTTTTCTTAAAAAATTCCTAGTTTAAAAATAAAAAAAATCTGCCATGCAGCCACATTAAAAACAAAATAACAACGTTAAAATGACATAAATATATTGGAATATGTCCCTCACCTAATATTAAATATTAAAAGTTTAAAAAAAATTCAAATTTATTTAAACTTTCCAAATGCTTTCTATTGTTAGTAATAACACACATGTTAGTATATTACACATTTCAATAATATCCCTCTCCTATCTTCATGGAAAACTGTTTTATATATTAACCTGAGTGATATTACTAACAGTTGAGTGTATTTGAAAAATTTAAATAATGTTTGAATTTTTTCTAAAATATAATATCGAATGATATAAATAGTCTGTCATATAATTAGTACTAAAATGCCATAATACAAACCATCAGAAAAACATATAAGTTTAATGACTTCCATAATATATCAATTATGATATACTGCTATAGTTAGTTTAACACTTTTTTGCATTTACCTATTGTTATTAAATATAAAAGGCTAAAAATAACACTGCTGATTTATGATTCATTATATATAAATATATATATATATATCCACAGATGGCGTCCTACCAAAAACTATATATATATATCTACAATATATATATATATATATATTGTTAGCTTTTTTAAAACAAATTGTAATTAAATTAAATTATAAGTGCTAGCAATACTTAGATAAAAAAAGCTTACATTCCAAATTTTTTTTATAATGTTATGCTAAGCCACATTCGATATCTTAATTTGATAAAAATATTCAAAGCAATGATGAGTGGACAGGAGGATGGGAAGTATAAATATGATGTAAATTTATGCAAATGTACGCAAATTAGTTAAATCATCTCATTTTTAGAGAGGGGAAAGTAGGATTCTTTTTTTATTTATAGAGTTAGGATTCGAACCTATATCAGCCAGCATCTTATGCATTGAGAGAAATGATTCTAAATGCAAAATATAGAAAGCCTGACATATCGCTAATAATCCTAACTCTATCTGTGTAGATTTACAAGAATTTACATTATATTTATACTTCCCACCCTCCTATTCACCAATCATTGCTAAGAATATATCAGATCAAGTTTTGAAAGAGATTTAGCACTATTATAATAAACAAAACTTAAGCTTTTCTTATTTAAGCATTGCTATTGCTTATAATTTAATTAACTCATTAAATTATTAGGTTCTGTGTAATTTATTATAATAGCTGACTCAAGAGTGAAAGATATTTATATTGATTTTTAGTGTTCTTTTGGATTTTAGTATTGTTGCTTAAATGAAGCTGTTGTATTCAAACATCACTTGGATTTTGAATGTCATATGACTTTCTGAGAAATTACCTTTGCTATTTATTTTTTTATTGTTGTTAATATCAGTGTGTAAATACTATTGACAAATAGATTTATTTTAATTGTTTTATGAGAGTAGGTGGAACATAGCAGACTAACCTAGTGGCAAAAGTGTTGACTTCAAATAAGAGCCAAATATTCCTACAAAAAATGAAAACCAAAAAAGATAATAGAAAATATGTCTAGTTGTTGATTGGGACTTGAATTTTACTTAAAAATTTAGTATCTGATTAATTAATAAACAGAATACAAAATGTAATTTATTTTTTGCATTTAGACGATTTCCATCATGTGGTTTAAAAGTTAATTTTATTTTTAATCACACTTTATTTATATATTTCCAAATATATTTAACTATTAGTAAAAATTTACAAATCAATACAAAACACATCATTTTAATGGTATTATTTCCCTCTCTTATCGTGAATTGCTGGCCTGTCAAATGATTGTGTTAGAATAGGAATTAAAGTATACATTAGATTTGTAAATACTGAATTTAATGAGATGCTCTAATCAGTTGTATTAGTCCACATTAGACAGAATTGTCTAGTTAATTATGAAGTCATTTTCAATTTTGTATTTAATTGGTTTGAGCATCAACATAAATTTAGCATCATGAATCAGAAAAGCACTAGTTCGACTCCATTCTAGCACTTCTCCTGATCAGATCGACAACAATGAAGAAGAGATGAGAATAATACCATTCAAAACATTACATCCCAACTAATCTATATATTATTCCTAACAGTTGCATGTATTTGGAAAAGATATAAATGTAGTTTGATTTTTTCTAAATACATTTAGCAATTCAACCACATGATGAAAATAAACCAACATATAGTCACAAATAAAATATCATCGCGAAACATCATATAAAATAAATCACCTGTTATGATTAATTTGTTAAAAGAATAAAATGGTTAACACTTATGAAGTATTTCGATGTAAAAACTATAATAGTAAAATGAAAAAAGCTATATATGAGTATATATGAATATGTGTGCTCTAAATAAATGACAAAATTGTCTATATACATCTAGATTTTATAACATATCAACAATTAAAAAATAGTCTAATATAAATGTGTTTACATACGCAGGGCATATTTCTGTTTTACAATAACAAAAACAATTAATCTTGATACTATCTCTGCAATTTGATGAGCTGTTGTACATTAGTGATTATTTAAAGCATTTTTTTTATTTCATCAAATCCGTGCAGATCAATTTTAATTAACTATACTAAGAAGATATTAATGATAATTAGTTTGCTATTCATTTCATACACTTTTATATGATGTTTTCAATTATTATTTACTTCTAAAAAGTAAGAGAGACGGTAGATGTCTGTTTTGTTATCAATAATAATGGAAAGAAAATGCAAATTTTATTTTTGAATAAATTTTTATTTAATTTACTTTCTTGCAAATATAATAAATTTAAAAAAAACCCGGATGCTTGACAAAGCATTCCATCATCTCAAGATTATTATTTTATCATGATCTCAAAATATCTTTTATTAAAAAAAAATAGAGCAATCACTATTGATGATCAAATTTTGTTGCTTGATTATACTTTACAAAAAAAATTTGGAGTCAATAAACCTGCTAATAAAATATTTAATACAAATATATGTGAAACTAAATGATACCTATGGGTTCTTTTTAAATAAATGAATAGAATATTGTTTGGAACGTCATAAGTCCGTGCGGTGACAAGACTACTCAGGAGTCAATCACTTTACCACTGAACAAATTCATGTATGAATTTCTACACATTAATTCATATTCATTTAAGCTTAAATCTCTAGTTCACATGAGGAGGGTACGACGAAAATAAAGTTGAGAGATTTTGATGCTTGAATTGACTTATGGCATAGCAGGAGGAGACAATACACTATTATTATAAATAATGACAAATTGATCATTATCGTATAATAGGGTAGCATTATTTATGACACCGTTACAGTATTTACTTTCAATCTAATGCTTATCTTATAAATTTTAATGGTATTTTTATTTCATGAATAAATGTGTAGTGATATGCTATTATTTATTATCTTATATATAATCACTTCACTTTCTGTCTAAAATTTCCATTTATTCCACACCACTACCCAAGTTTCAAATTTATATGCACTAATTAAAATGTTTTTTTTTTTGTTTGTTTATTTATTTTATTTCGCCTGTTCAACAAATTTTATTTATGCAATTTTTTTATTATTCTTGGTGATATTTATTTTTATTTAACTCACAAATCCTTCGAGAAGCAAAAAAGTTTGTTAAAAAACTTGTATTAATATATTTAAAAAAAAAAGAATTGATTTGTTGACTAAATTGTAAAATTTAGTCATCATTTTTTTAAACATCACTTAAAAATGGTAAGTTGTATATATATATATATATATATATATATATATATATATATATATATATATATATACAACCAAGTCTACTGCATATAGGAGTGCAGGGCACAAAGGTGCTTCATTACAGGAGCACAAAGACATTAAGATAATAAATAAAAATTACTTGTAAATAAAAATGCTTACATTTACTAATATGTTCATCATCAGAAATACATTAAGTGTAAATATTTTTTTTTATTTAAATATAAGAGAAATACTTTACTTAAACTTATTTGTGACAATACTACCTCAACCTCAAATTTCTAGGTACAAGCTAAAAATATATTATATATATATTCTTTTCATTACATTAAACTGAACAGATTAACACCATTTTGTCATGATAATTAATAAAATTTGTATACACATGTTTAGATTTCCAAATCACTTTATTCTTAAAAACACATTCTGATTGTAAATCTTTATTTGTAAATATAAGAAGAATATTTCTTTACTTAAATTTATTGTGACAATTGCTTGCTTCAAAATATATTTCATATATATTCTACCGTTGCACAAAACCAAACAGGTCAATGCTCTTTTGTCACTATAATTAATACAATTTATATGAAAATGAAAATATTCAGATTTCCCAATCATTTTTATTCAGATAAACTATTTTTTATAAAAAGCAACATATTAATATTATTAATTTATTTAAAAGTAAAACTTATTTTTAAAGAAATTGTCTCATAATTACAGTAATTCTGAATATGATCAAATTATATTTATCAATAATATTTTACAGAATACAAATGTTATTCAATTTAGTGTATTGTTAGAATGGCCATCTGTGAAATATGAGGTCAGCAATCATTGATGTGCTGTACCAAATATTTTTAGTATGTTATCTTTCTCTATTTTTTTTTATTAAGCCACATAATCTTTTTACATATTTTATTAAATAACTTTTTGGTTGCTATATTATTTTTTTTACATGTCTTACTAAACATCTTTTACTTAGGTGTGTTCTCTAGCTAAAATATAATTGATCAAAAAAAACATACTATGGTCAAAATCTAAGGAAAACAGAATGATTAAAGAGCATAATTTTTAACAAGATATTGTTGCACGCCACAATATTTACTTTTTGCCAAATTTCATGGCAACAATTTTATTTACTGCAAAACCCTACACAATTGCACTATTGACAAAACCTAAAAAAATATATCTAGTAGAACAAACAAAGTGTTTGATTTTTTTATTGTTACCAAAATAACTTATGACTAATCAAAATAATATGCAAGGTATTTTAATTTCTTTTTAAAATATACTGAATAAACAATCTAAGTATGAAAATTTAAAATTTATTTCCTTAAATAAATTCTGGCTATATCACAATTGTTGAACTATATAATAAAGTATAGTATATATAATATCATTTATTAATAAGAATTAAAAATATAATATAGTAGTGTAAATATTTTATTATGTAAACAAAACAAGTGAAAATAGTTTTACTGTAATAAATAGTCTATATATATATATATATATATATATATATATATATATATATATATATATATATATATATATATATTCCCTTCTGTATATTGTAATTATTTTTGTTAATAGAAAATGTAAACAAGTTTTGTATCTGAGAAAATCTGATTTAAAAACAATGAATAGATTTTGGAAACAATATTTTTTTTAATAAGAAGATGTAATTGGGATGTAAAAGTTATATCAGCAATGTTATTTAAAATTGATCTTGTTTAGTTGTTTTAATAAAATACAAAAGTTATATAAATAAATAATGTAAATATAAAAATTTTAAATATCAAACTATATATATATATAATATAAGTTATAGTTTTTAATGTTGAAATAAATACTAGATACAAAATGAAATAGTAGTGTAAATATTTTATTATTAAAGGTGAATAAGTTAAGCTGATATAAATATTGATTCAGAAAAAATAATGAAGACAAGTCAAATGCTAAGCTTTTTTTTTCCCTTGCTATGAAGAAAAGAGTACAGAAGAAAAACATTCCAAATAATAATTTTCTGGACATACATAATATTTTAATAACCAGGTAAGCAACTTATATATGATATAATTACTTATATAATATCAGAGCTAGCCTGAGAAAAGAAGTGGAGCAGTGCAATGTTCTCATGGGTATGTGTGGTGCTGGTGCTTTTTTTAATATATATATATATATATATATATATATATATATATATATATATATATATATATATATATATATATATATATATTGATACACAAACTTTCACAGGTTGTAGATATAAATGATATTTTTTGGGGGAGAGGGAGTTAATTTGTATATTATTTTTATTATAGATATATATCAATGTTTTAACTTGATCACGCAAGCCATTAACTAAGTGATGAATAGAATATTATAAAAATGGCTGTAGAAATGCTGTAAAACATTGATTTATAACAATGTTAAATTTTAACCAATAGAATAAAAATGTCAGTATATATTAATCTCAATAATATATCATCTATATGATATTTTATATCACTTTTTAATATCAATTATATTATTTGTACTTCTGTAAATTCCTACCATATATTATTATGTCAACAATCTCTCTTACCCTATCAAATCTTTCTTGCTTTTTCATATATCTTTATATTTTCAATTTTTTTTTTACTTTTTTTTTGTTGTTTTTCTTTCCATTTTAATTTTAATTTCTTTGAAATTTTCAATTTTTCTCAGTATGTATGCAAATTTCAATTATATAGTGAAATTATTTCCATCACAGGTATGGTGTATGAATTTTTTCTATATTTTTTATTGAAAACTATATTAAATTTTATGCTTTTTTTACTATACATTATTTTGACAATATATATTCTATCAAAACTGAAATTTTGGACAATAAATTGCAAAGATTGTGGATAATATTGATTTAGTAAATTTTAGATGATATAATACATTATAGACAAAGATGTTTTTATTTTCTTCTACCCAAAAAATAGAAAATACTTCTAATAAAATTATTTCAGAATATATTAATTTTAGTTTTTATAAATAATTATCATTTATGATCTGTTTTTTTTTTTTCATTTTTAATGTAAATTAGTTTACGATAAAATGCAGATAGCTACTAATTGTAATTTTGAAAACTAGAATTAAACTAAAATGTAATTTTCTTTACTATTTTTTTGCCAAATCTTTTTAAAAAAATTATATTAACCAAATCAGATATTCAGTATCATATATAATCAAATTTATTTTATAATTTTGTGCTATTAGTAATCATTTTCATCAGTATTGTTTAAAAAAAACTACTAGACATTCATTATTACATGTTTAAAAAAATAAAATTATTTTATTAAACAACAAAATATAAAACCCTTAAACTATATTAAAACATCTAATAGAATGAAGTTATATAAAACCAATTACATTAATTTCAACTAAAATAATTGTATGAATATTTATAAAACATCACTTAACAACTAATATTTGGCTAATGACAAATAAATGGAAAATTATATAGTATACCCTTATTTCTGTTTTATAGATATTATATTATTAGTATTATAATGGTTAGGGAAAGTGGAGACTTTCACTATCTGTGATATAGGATGTCACCATACCATTTGAACCTAAAAAAATTATAGTGTAGGCAGATACTTCTGTGTAAGTTTCCATTTTTATTTGACTGACATGCCCTAGTCACTAAGCTCAAGGAGTAGCTGAGATTTAATGATATATACTTATAAACACATTTTTAATAAAGAAAAAAAGATAATAAAATAAGCTATTGCCAGTAATAACCACACAAACATTTATTTACATACATATATAAAATAAATTTGAGAAATACATTATTCAACATTGCTTTAGTTTTTATTATGCTACATAGACTATGCATATATATACACGATTCTTTCTTTTAACACCAGGCTACAAGTTCACATCCAAACCAATGCCAGATTATTGATATACTGATGTGATCAATGCAAAATGAAAATGTTAGCATACAAAAAAACATGCTGACAGGAATGTACATCTGTGTCATGATATCATTGAAAAAAGAATGACCCTCACTCAGTACAGGAATGTGCCTCTGTCTAGTGAGGTAATCATTTGGAAAATATATATTTTAGACATGCTTTATAATGGGGAATTGCAATCTTGGCCATCTTATTATCACCAACCAGAGCATAAGGAAATCAGTGGTGCAGGGAATACATTTATGTCCATTTGGCAACATGACGGCAACACTTTTGGCCATGCATTCAATTGGTGCATTGCCCTGATACTAACATAGTACAATTGAATGAGAATCCGATGTACCTTTCCATGTCACGTTGACATAAAACACCTATTCATCCATCTACCAGCACCGATTCAACTATGAGACAAATAGTTTGAAATTAACCCACTTAAACTAACATAATCTTATGAAACTATGCAGCCATTTATGCCTATTATTAAATAATTAATTTAAAATAAATTTACTAGAATGGAAATATCAAACACCTATATAAAATTATAATAAATAATTGAAAATTTTAATCAAATAAAATATTTCTTTGAAAATTAAATGATGTTTAAAATTATTACTAGAAAAAGTTTGTATTATATAATTAATGTTCACATTTCATTTAAAACAAAAGTTTATACTTTCCAATGCTGTAGGTAAAGTCTATCTTTCCAGTCCTTGATACAATTGAAACTTCTTTCCATTTTGCATTGTTCTAGATAGAGACAAGTTCGTTGCTGGCCAGTTTCCAGAAATCATGATACTCTGGAGACTGCCTCAACTTGTGCAAACATTAGAAATGTAAATTATTGCTGACACCTACATTTTGGTGATCTGCAATACACTTATAAATATATTTAAATAACATGCAATCAGCAAAAGCAATCCCAATCTAAATCTCATCTTCAAAATTTTATTTTTATATCTTTGTGAATTCTTATCATCAAATTCCAGGATTGATCTTGCCTGGCTTAGTGCTGTACTTATTGGTGATGATGACTTTTCTCTGTGGACCAGATGTTTCCTTTCATTATTATTGGTCAGCTTTCTTTAGATTGGGAACTCAAAATTATATCATTAGTATTTTTTTTTAATTTATCTCTTATCTGATTATGCCTAAGGGCCTGTTTGTTATTGTGTCAATATAAAAAAAAATCATTTTCATTCTAAGATTAAAAATAACTAATTAACATTTTTTTTATTCTTTTATATTACTTTTTTAACAAAAATACTAATCTTTAGATTTTTACTTTTTTTTTAGCTTTCTTTTAAATATTTTTTTAATAGTTTTCCATCTGTGCGATTATATATAGGTTAAAATAACTATTTTAATTTTCTTTTACATTTTTCAAAAAATAAATTTTATTTATGATTCATTTTCCTCTTTTATTTTAGTTTCAAAATAATGTAACAGCATATGTATACCATTACAGCATAATAGTTTACAAAGATAGATACCATTGTGTAAGTAATGTCGATCATAACTGTAAAATAGTTCTAACACATTAAAAATCAGGAAAAAAATAATATTAGCTAAAAAGAGCTAATAAAAAAAAATTTTAAATAATTTTTTTTTTTTTTTATATTTTTTTTTTTAAATGTTTATATATATATTTATATATATATTATTTTTATTATATATGTTATACAAAGGTATATTATATTATATTGTATAATTTATTTAAATATATGTTGAATATATCATAAATAGTAAACTTCTTTCCATTTTTGATGATCATTTAATAAAAATATAATATTCATTTGTCATTTAGACATGCATATATATATATATATATATATATAAACTGTAACCTTACATTTGTCATTTAGACATGCATATATATATATATATATATATATAAACTGTAACCTTACATTTTGGTATAAAATATATAGCTTAAGTGGAACTAATTAAATTTTTCTTTATCTTCTTTTAGATAACTTGATTATCACAGCTAGTACTCTGTATACTTGACACTTGTATCCAAATTAACTGAATGATGTGATTATATAAATCCATTTTTTTGACTTACTGATTATATAGTTTTTGTTTTCATATATTAGTTTTGCTCTGTTTCCAAACACTAAGTTAGATCAATTGTGCTTAACATACAAAAGAAAACCAATAACATATTACATCGTGTTTAGTAAGGTAAATAAAAAACAAATAATTATTATGTTTTTCTCTTTAAATAATCCTAAAAATTATTTTGGTTTAATTAAAAGATTTATTTAATTTCTTTTTAAGTAATTGATACAGTACACAAGATAAACACATTTTTTCTTTACATTTTTTAACAGATAATAAATGAGAAGAACTTTAATTGGTGGAGAAACAGAGTAGAACTTTCAGGGATTTTTTTTAAGAATGGCTGTAGTTACAGCAAGGGTGGAAAAAAAAAGTAAAAATATTTTCATTTTTTTTTTATTGGTTGAACATATAATGAAAATGAAAGCTTCTCTTTAAAAGAAAAGAGAAAATTTAAAGACAAAGAAAGAAGTTAAATTAAAACTTTTCTTAAATTATTTAAATTGTAATACTATCAAGTGTTAATAGCAAAATGTATAGCTAAGTCTTGACAAATCTGTTCAGGTCCTTCACTCATGATGAAATCTGCTGAAATTATTGTTAACCATGATAAAAGGAATAGCTATGTTAAAGATCAGTCTACTTTAAAATTCATATTGCTTACAGACTATACGTTAACCTTGGGTAAAATGTTTTATTTTCATAACTTTAACACATATAGTAGTGTTATATGTGTGCAGAATGAAATATTATGATTAATCTTGTTTAAAATGTTTTATTTTCATGAACTTTAATGCATATAGTAGTGTTACATATGTGCAAAATGAAATATTGCATTTAACCTTGGATAAATGTTTGCTCTCATGAACTTAACACAAAAGTAATATTGTATATGTATGGAATGGAATACTGTTTTAATATTTTTGTCTACTAGTGTCCAAACAACAAAAAATTAATTATAATCCGACTTTGAACTTATATTAGAAACAACATTATGAGTTATCTTATTATTAAAATTGCAATATAGTGGTGGATAAAAATAAGATAACTGGGAAACTATTTTGGCCGTTATAGCATTTGTGGGATAACTATTTGCTGGAGCAACCATTCTTAGTCATTGATGCTGATATTTCAATTTTGGAATGGCACCTAAAATAAAGTAATACAATTTCATTACCTTTTGAAGATAATTTGGTTAAAATTATACATATCCTACCTCTTAAAATATCTTGGATATCCAGAACCTATACATAAATCAACTAATTTATAAATGTTCCTTATAAATGGAGATGAAGAAATATACAATCAACTTTTAAGATTCTATGTTATATAAATATATAAATTTAATTTACATTTGTTATTAAGTTTAAGAAATGTGATAATAATTTATTGACTGATCATCCATATTTAAATAATGTCTTTGAATCCAGTGTAGTAATTTAATGAATATGTATTTTATGTTCATTTATATTTTATATTCTTTATACATGTGTGAAGTTCATGATGTATATAATTCATTGTGTATAAAATTATTACTTCTTAATTTAGATTCATGATTGAACATACAATGGGAGATTAAAGAGAGTAAATAATTAGGGACAGTGCTTGCATAAAGATTTAATGATGAAATCAACAAATCTACAACATGCATTAACACCACATGACATATTCCTGTACATTTTTTTCAGGATTCTGTGCTTATATTCATATTATAAAATTAGGTTGTTGTTTTTTTATATCATCTGGTACATGGTCAACCTTTACCACAGTTATTTACTGTAATAAGGTTTTATTACATTTCTTGTCTGAATTCACACTTGTAGGACTGCATGTATCTTCCAGTTGAGCTGATGGGTTAATGAGGGTAATTTATTTCTATTTATTAGGGAAGTAAGTGTTAATACTATTTTAATGTTATAAGGTTTTTCAGCATTGGTGGTTAATCTGCAGAATAATCATTACCATTATTTTTGTATATCCTTTAAGTTTGTTTGCATACTGGTGGTTAATACGTCGAACATTCTGCAATTATGCTAAGAGATCTGTTTATGGTTAGAAAACACACAGGGTATTTAATGCTTTATTATTCTTTGTGAAGATGAATACATCCAGAGATACATCATTGTTATTGGTTATGTAAATGTATGTTTGAGCACAGACTTCATACATTATGATGCTTACATTGTTTATCTCATTCTCATGTTTATTACATATGTTCAGTTATCAGTCAAAAAGGGCTTTCAAGTGAACTATTGTCATAATTTATTATAGGTCAATTATATGATATTCTAGCAGAGTTGAAGTTCAAATTCCCCTTTTGATTTATTATCTCCTTATAATCAATTTCCATACGTTTATTAATGCCAATTGTTGTTATTATTGTTATAATCTTGAAATATAAGTGTATTGGTTCGGGTTTTGATCTATTGTAGGTGCCATTAACTGGGTATTTGAATCTATCCTTGTCCCAATAGAGTTTTAATTAAACCCATTGGTAATAAAATCTTAAATTGTATTATTTATCTAATTAATGTACATTAATCATGCAGAAACAATTATATGTAATATTATTTTATGTAATTTATTTTGTTTGTTTAATTTTATGAATATTTTGTTAACCAATTATTATTTTAATGTTTATTGAATCATAAATTAATGTAGATTTTATAAATTAACATCTCAATGCTGTTGCTATTTGTCACACATAAAGCTAGATAATCCAACATAGTAAATAATCATAAATATTAGAGTACATATTGTCCCTGATGATGTATACACAGTTATTATATATATATATATATATATATATATATGTAACAATATATATATATATATATATATATATATATATATTATTGTTACATTAGTTAAATAAATAACAGTGGAACAATGTATATTATAGTAGAAAATGACATTGTTTTATTTTTTAATATTTTCGAGAAATTTAATCATAGGATCCTAAGATCTAGGTGCAGTGCTCTCAGATTCACAGCTCTTCACTGATGAAGGCCACAAGCCAGAAACTAGTCTAAGGATATTGGATGAGTAGGCACTAGATGGGGATTTTATGCACAAGCCTTCTGGCATCCATTGATTACTCTAGCTTGTTGTGTGTGGCAATATGTACAGTGAGTTTTGTCTGTTTTAATAACAGTTAAAAGCAGGCATAAGAAATTATGATCATGAGATGTTTATTGGCTTAAATTGTAAGTGCATAATGATTGATAATAACATTCAGTTTTATAAACTATCTCAATTCTCGCATTCACCGATGATTATAACACTTACTCATAAGCATTTATATTGGATATATAAAAAAGACTGTTATATTCTGAATAAAATAATTCACTTTGGCTGAAATAAATATGACAACTGCAAATGATAACAAAACAATTTATAAAATAAATTAAACCTTTTTACCATATATTTTTTACCCAACTTTGTTCACATATGCATAATGTCATAGATACATATTCCAACATTATAAATAACAATAGAAATTAAATATACGGTATAAATTATAACTATGTGATATTAATAATTTTATACTAAGTATTTTGCTTTATCATTTTAAATTACAAATGTAAGTTCTTTTCATTTTATAACAAAAATAATTCCCTTTCATTCAAGTCATTTTTTATCTTCATTAAATGCACATATCATAATTAAAAGAAGGGACTTCTTTAGAATAATGTTTATAATTAAGGCACAAATTTGAGGAGATATAAACAGATAGAGGATACTAAGTAATAACAGTTTGTTGTAAAGTTCCATATTATAAAGTTCAGATATTTTGATAATATTAAATATGATGTAAGTTTAAATCATTTATTTTTTTTAAAAGTAAACTAATATATATTTCAAAAACAAATAAGCAATTTAGGAATTATTGTAAATGAATAGGCAAATGAATTCAAAGCAGATAAATATATCAACTTAATATTATATTATCTGCATTAGTAGAAAATGAAATGAATAAAGTCTTTTCTTCAAAATATTTATAAGCTGATTCTTAAGATTTTATCTTTCTTTAAAATTATATAATACAATTCCAAATCAGTGCAATTTCTTTTATTTTTAATACAACCAATGTTTTATATGGTAATTTGTCAATGTTACATTTTTAATTTGACACAAATGTAAAGAGCTTTTATTTGTATTTCAAAATAGATTAACAGTCATTAATAAATTATTCACCTTTTTATGTCAGAGTTTTATCAAATATGTAATAAGTAAATAAGCAAAATTAGTGTCAATAATGATTTAAAATATTATATAAGGTATCAAAAGCAAACATTATAGCCAAAGTTCAACTTAATTAATGATTTTAGAACAAGGATAAAATAAACATATGTTTCTAATGTGTAATTAGTTTCTAATGACTTCCTTTAATTAAGAATTACTAAAAAAAATTAGCATCTTTCCATGATTTACTGTTTGATAAATCAGTCAAACATATACTTTAGAATAGTACTGCAATGCAAAACTTTTATCTCTTTTATTCAAACATTTAAAATGATAAAAAAAAATCAATTAAAAACTTTTAAACTTATTTAAAATAGTGAAACATAATTCAATCAATACAAACAATAATTTAAAAAAATTTCAATTTTAATTTCAACATATACTACTAATTATTTTATTATATCCAAACACCTCTGTGTGTCTGTTCTTTCCAGTTCTTATCAGATAACCAAGTTCAACTAATCCCTTTTTTAATATGGAGATGGAATATTTAAATTATTAGCTTAATTTTAACTTTCTTAATTAACTTGACCTTGAACTTCTTAATCAAGATTATATATTAAGATGATGTATAGACTGATAATGAAGTTTATTAATTGTAATTTAATTGTTAAATAAATGATTTATTTAATTCTAATTACCTGTATTTTAAATTACAAAATTTCCACTCAAAATATACTCTTTATTTTCAGAATCGTTTTAAAATATATCTTTATTTAAAAGTACCTGTTTATAAAAATATAACCTTTAATAATTCTAATTTAAGTGTTCCAATCATTTAAATATATGCACAACCACTCACACACATATATTGGATATAACGATTATTATAAAAGAAATAAAATTAACTTTTCATATATTTAAAAACTTAATTTAAAACATTTAAATTGAAATTTATCCCAATTAAACATATTTAAACACAACATAACCCAAACTCTAGCTTTAAATATCTTTTACATGATCTAATATTTTATAAATTATTGTTTTTAAACCATGTATTTTAAAACTAACAAACAGAGACTGTAATGAAAATTAAATAATCATATTTTGTACAGAATAAAACAACTTTATTAACTGCAGATACCTATAACATAGCAGACTTAAACTAATTTTTATTTAGATCTAAACTATTAACATGGGTTTTTTAATCAACAATTAAATATTCTAATTAGTATTTTTTAAGTAACTAACATTTAAATATGCTAAGTGAATTATTTTAATCAATAAATTAAAACATTTATCTAAGAATTTATAATTTAATATCAAGAAGGAAATTTATTTATATAATCTAAAAAAAAAATAACACATTATAAAGTATATTTAGCCTACAGGGCCAAATATATTTTTATAGTATATATAATAATATTTCCTGTTGCAATTTTATGCACTTATCTATCATGCCTCCTAACCTGAGTTTAAATCTGAGACAGGTAAATTTGAAACACTTATCAGGCTTTAATCAAACTTTTTTTTTTCTTTCAAGTAGATGATCAGTTTCTGAACCAGATAACCAACTGATAGTGTGAGTAAGGGTGTATGTAGATATTTCAATTTGAGGGTAAAATAAGTCTAGTGAATAATTCCATCTACTTCACTGTGTCTATGTGTAACCTACAAAATATGTATTTGCCTTGTAATAATTTATTCATATATATATATATATATATATATATATATATATATATATATATATATATATGTGTGTGTGTGTGTAATACTTATTAATAAATAATAATTTAACATTTATAGAGAAATTCTTTAGAGGCTATTGTTCTGGTGTTCAGTAATGTAGATGACTTTCTAGTAAAGATATACTTCTGTTTTAAATATTTTTATGTATTAATATTATTTTCAAACATCAACCATATAAAATTATAAGATATTTTCAAGGAATATCAAGATAAAATTTTTCTGTTCAAAATGGAATGAATGTGTCACATGGTTATCTTGCATCAATGTACTATATTGTTAATATTTGTGGAAATATTGTGATGATTGCATTTTAGTTATAATTGAATGATGTTAGACTTAACTGTTAAATGTTTTTTAAACCAAAGAGAATAAATTACCCTTCCCCAAGCTATGACTTAAAAGCACTCTACATGTTGAATAAAGGATCAAGAATAGAATGAATCCATTTGATTCCTGAGTCTTTGTTCAACATTTAGAGTGATTTTAGTTATAATCTGGAGGAGGATGGTTTACTCCCATTGTTTACATTAAAAATTTTAATGTTTTTATTAGAAAAAAATCTAATTCTACTTTTTTAAAATATATTCAACTGTTAATAGTAATGTATAGGTTTAAATAGAAGGCAGTATTTTGAATGATATAATTCTTCTCTCTATTAGGATAATTCTGATCTACATAACAATAGCATGGGAAGTAAATGATGATTTTTAGATTTATGAATACTGGATTTACAATGACATTCTAAATAATTAAGCTATTCAATCAAATTAATTCAAATTAAAAATAAATGTCTCTCTGAATGAGATGACTCAACAATAGATAACAGAAAACATTACAATTGTCTCTGCAAATACTAATAGATAAATGCTTCTCATGGGAGTTTAAACCTAAACACAGAACTACAATGCAGATTCTATTCTTATAAAACATTGTTGTTGCTCCATTTATTGCATGGAAGTAAAACTTGGACATCCTATTGGCACTCTAGAAAGTCATTAAAAAAAATCCATAAAATATTAAAACATGACATCAAGATCATAAACCAATCAATATGTTCACATTTTGTTAGAGTGGACATATAAAATAAATGGATTGTGCAAGAGGTACTAAAAAGTGTTTTATGGTAAACTTGAGCATGTTTTCCTTTGGGGGGGGGAGGTAGACTTTGTCTATGTTATAAAGATTATTTCAAAAGTATTCTAAAGAAGTGCAATGTTAATTTTCCTCTATGAGAGGATATGGCAGAGAATAGAATACATTGGAGCTACACATAGACTGATGATGAAGCATTTTATGAAAGAAAATATTTCTGGTGAAAAAGTTTAAAGATGTCATTGAAAAATATCAAGCAAACAGAAAAATTGACCACTACATGCAAGCATACTCATTTAGTGGGGTTGTTTTTATTATTTTTAGTACAATTAGACAGAAAAGCCCAGTTGATTAAAACATCACCTTAAATTTAGTATTTATAAATTTAAAAATAAATGATTTAATCTCTCTGCTGTCGTTTGATATCTAAACAAGAGAAAATAATAATATTTGAAATATTTGATTATATACTATGAGTATCTGTATGCTATTACTAATAGTTTAATATATTTGAAGAAGTATAAATCAAGTTTGATTTTTTGTAAATAAAATCATGTAATAATTAAATTATTTGCTGTAAAAGTAATTAAATTATGTGATGGAAGAAGTTCAATATATCATTATCATCATTGTTAATAATTATCAATCCACTGAAGGAAAAAGATCTCTCTAAGTTCAATCCATCCTCTCTAATCTTTAGCCTTTCTTATCCATATCAACCCTACACATTTGTTATTTGATCCATCCATCTCATATCATTTTTGGTGTTTTTTACAATCTTTTGGAATCCAATTTCAGATTTCAATTGTCCATGTATTATTATCTCTTCTACAAATATATCCAACCCAAATCCATTTCAGACTTTTAATTATTTCAATGACATCAGTAACACTTATTTGTTCTCTTACCCATATATTGCATTTTCAATCTCTTCTTGTTACACCTAACATACATTTCTCCATACATATTTGGGTGATCTGAAATATTTCTATTGCTCTTCTACTAAGTGTTCAAGTCTTTATTCATAAGTAAGAACTGTTAAAACACCTTTATTAAAAACTTTTTTTTCAAACACAGTAACATATTTCTTTTTAGTATTAAATTATTTCTAACAAAAGCACTCCAACCAAGTTTAATTTTATGATTACTTTCATACATTATGTTTCAATATGTAGTAATAATATGACCAAGGTATTTGTAGTTGTTAACTTCTTCTAACTCATCATAATCAATCTTTAATTTCATCTTTTGAGAAAATTTATTCAACATTACTTTGTCTTTTTAAGATTTACCTTTAGTCCTACATTCTTACTTTCATCTGATAAGTCTTGGTACATTTCCTGAAGTTCTAAAGCATAATTTACAAAAACAAATATACCATCTGCAAAATCTAAATGATTTAAATAATCTCTATTTACTTTTATTACTTTAGCTTCCCATTTTACTGCCCAAAATACTTCTTGTAGCATTACTGTAAAAAGTTTTGGAGATATGGAGTCACCATGTCTTACACTATTTTCAATGTTAACCTTTTTAATATCATTATATAAATTAATTGTTGCTGATGCATTTTTAGAAATATTCTTAAATTATGACAATATCCTGGGTCTATATCTTGATGATATAATGCTTTAATCACTGAAGAAATGCTTATAGAATCAAAGGTCTTTTAGTGATCCACAAATCCAAAGCATAATTGCAACTCATATTATTGGTCCTTTCTATAACTTTTCTTAATACTTGGATATAATGTACTGTACTAAAATCATCTTTTAAATCCAGTTTTTTTTCTCTTGGTTGGTTGAAATCCACTGTTCTCTGGTGATGAGTTGTAACTATGTTGATAATAATTTAGTATAAAACTGATAAAAGGCTGATTGGTCTATAGTTTTTAACATCTTCTTCATCATCGTGTTAAATATTACTATTAATACTGTATTCTTCCAATCAACAGGTAAATCTTTATCATTTAGACATTTGATATATAACTTTTCTAAAAAAAATACTATTTCTTCACCTACTTCTTTTAATATATCAATTATAATTCCATCATTACCTGGATTTTTTCCCCTTCTTCATAAATTTAATTGTATGTCTCACTTCTTCATTTAAAATTCCAGGAAATTCAGAGAATATAATAGATGTAGAAGGTTCTTGTTCTTTATTACTGTAATTCTTGTTAGAACTTTTCTACTCAATTCATGATGTCATCTCTCTTTTAGTAATAGTTCCATATTTTCTTCTTGTTGCAGAATATAAAATAGATTTTTACTTCCTTGCTGCAGAATATAAAATAGATTTTTACTTCCTTGCTACTTCACGATTATAATTTCATATATCATTCTCAACTTTTTTTGCACCATTTTACAAAATTTGCAACATTCAATCATTTTTAATGAATCATTTTTATATATCTTCATATTCCTTTTTTTTTTCATAAATTCTCTATTCTCAGTAGAAATTTTATTTATTATTATTTTTTTTTACAAGATATTCAGTTATTTTCTTATTAATTTCATTCAAGTCTAAATCATGTTCAAGATTTACTAATACTTGGAACTGATTTGTAAGTTCTGATTTAAATTCATTAGAATGTTTCTGAAGATTAAAAATATCAACTATAAACATTGTTTTTGTTAATTTTTTTTGTCTTTTGTTTTGCATTAACATGTATCTTATCTCTGATTAATTGATGATCACTTCCTGGGTTGAATTTATTAAGAACATTATGATCTTGAAATGTGTATTTATTGTTATTTAATATATAATCCAGTTCTACTGTACCTTCATTTGAATGCTTCCATGTACATTTACTTTTAATATTTTTCTCAAAAAGGAATTCGTAATATATATATATATATATATATATATACGAATTCCTTTATATATATATATATATATATATATATATATATATATATATATATATATATATATATATATATATATTTTCTACCAACTCCACAAGTCTCTGTTCTCTCTCATTTCTATTACCATAACCAAATTTACCTGCAGCACTTTCATCTTTCATTTGTTAACTAATTTTAGCATTAAAGTCTCCCAGAACAATTTTAAAATGTTGTTTATTCTGATCAAAAGCATTTTGTACATCCATATAAAAATCTTATACTATTATATCACTACGAGAATTTATTGGGCATAAATCTGAATTATCTACATTTGACATCTGCTATTAAGTTGAATAATTAATCTTTCCACTTTGTCCAATACACCATCAATCTCCTCAATGTTGTTCTTTCACTTTTTTATTTATAATGAAACCTCTTTCACTTGTACTTTCCAATATTTGTGCCTTTGTAATAGAGTACATGCCCACTTTTTAAATCAATTGTCTTTTCAACTTTGTATCTAATTTCACAAAGTCCAATAACATCCCATTTAATATAAGACAATTTTTCTTCTAATTGTTGCAATCTTCCTTCACTTGAAAATGATCTACAGTTGTACACACTTAAATAAATAGTTATCACCAAATGGTAGCCTGGGTCTGCAATTGGGGAATTCTTATCACCCTCTGCTACCTTGGCTGGTGACTTTATAGCCTCCTATGAATAAAGCCCATGATTTACTTTCATCTGGCATGATTGTATGTATATATTAGAAAGAAATGTTCATTCACTCACAAATTCATTTTGTCTTATCTGGAAACTGACAAAAAGACTATGGTGTATCTTGATCTTAAACTGAGAGGTAAAAAGCCAATAAACTCACCATGCTAGCTAAGATGCATCAGGGCCTGTTTATTCATGTTTGTATTCTATATAAATAATCATGTAGTAATAACTGCTGTAACAACAAGAAAATATGGAGTGGACTTCAGGAATTTGCCCTCTTTAAGATCTCCAAGAGGAATCAAGTGTTTCTTTTAAGTTAACAGCAAACTTCTTTCTACAACCAAGTTCAATATATATATATATATATTATAATGGTACAGAGTTGGTGTCTTAACATATTTGCACTATAAGGGTGCCACTTTACTACTTAGAACCTAGAAAATTTATATAGTAGGCAGATATGTAAATTTAAAAAAAAAAAATTTTATTTTATATATTTTGAATTTCACCATTAGCCCATTGTCACTAGCTCAGTGGAACAGCAGATATTTATATATTATAAATTCTTATCTAAGAATATATTTTAAAAAAGAAATAAAATAAGCCTCTGCCAGTAATTAACACACAAACATTTATTTACACACATATATATATAAAATTTAGCATTATTATTTTAGTATGTTTACTTTAGCATTTAACTATATTTTTAAGTTTTATTTTAGATTTTAATTTCCATTTTAATTTTTATAAGTTCACACAGATGGATTTATAAAAGTTTGTTTTATAATGTTGAGTATAGATCGGTTACATAGATTACACGGTTAAAAACATTTCAAAATAAACATAAACGATCAAAATATAAAGTTATTGATGGAATTTCAGAGGGAAATATATAAGAAACCCAATGACATTCATCATAAGATGCTGAATTGACACCAATAACTTAAAAGACATCCGAATAAATACATTTTAGATACTCACCATAAGGTATCATTATTTACCGAATGTCTATATATTTTGATCAAATATGAAAACCAAAAACATAATTAACCAATAATGAATCCATGCAAGCATCTATACCCAACTTAAATTTAATGCATTTTTATTTAGAGTGTCGAGTATGAATAGACTACATAGATTGCATTTGAAAAGAAAATATTTTATCCCTTATTTAACCTTAGGCCTAAAGTTCAGAGTTAAACAAACATCAATGCATCTGATATATCGATGTATTCAATGTAATATGAATATGACAACACGCAATACATTACTAACAGGAATGTAAATCTGAGCAGAAGGGTTAAGAGAACAAATTGACTCTCATCCAGATAGGAATACTACATCTATCTGATGAGAAGAGCAATAAAAAAAAAACTCCATAGGAAAGGACTGCTGTCATTTTTGCCGACTTACGATCGCATTCCATAGGCAAAAGGGGTTGTGCGGCATATAATTTGATTCTGCATGTAGCGAACCTCATACTACATCTACTAATTACACCAATATATCCAATCCATTGACCCAATTCAACTATGAAATGAATAACCTAAGATTACCCTCCCCTAATAAAACTTTACAAATCTATATAGCCATTCATGCCCGACTTAAGTTTAACATTTATATAATATTAATTTAACAAAAAACAAAAATCATAATAAAAACTTAAAAGAACAAAAAAAAAAAAAAATAAATGGAAATGATTTTTTTTAAAAAAATACATCAAATAAAATTACTTATTAATAAATTAAGTTGGTCAGATAGGATTCTATTTCTATAAATTAAATACTGGGAAAGTTTATATTTTAGAGTTCTTAGTGTTTTCAAAATGTTCATAAAGTTTTTACGATTTTTAAAATGTTCCTCTTTATCCATTGCATGCCATTTGGAATCCAGCATTAAATCCCCCGATGATCCTGTGGTCCTCAGTATAGAAAAAATGATGTTTCATTTCTCTTCTTTTTTTTTTAATAACCACTGAAAGAATTGAAAGTGCTTCTTTCAATCCCTTCACCTCCAACTCTCTGACTTGACACATCTCAGTCTTCTCTTAAATTTTCTTCACTCACTTAAAAAATTTATTTCCAAACTTTTTTTTATATGTAACTTTCAGATCCAATGGACATTACATCATCGGTGATGATGATCCTTCCATTGAGGTCCGATTTCCCGATGGATTTCTTTCATTGGCTATTAGTTTCTATTGTTTTCCTATCTGACCATTGCTTATACATTTAAATGCCCAAGGTCTAGTTCACTTGGACTAATTAAAATAATCATTTCCATTTTTTCAATAACATTAATTAATTTGTTTTGTACAAACTTAGATATATTTTTATCTTTAAATCTTTACTGACAATTTAGTTTTAAAATACTTTTTCTTTATTTTTTAATAAAGTTTCTTTTTTTAATTTCTCATCTGTGCAATTTTATATATATATGAGTTTAGTATAGAATTTTAATTTTCAATTTTTAATTCTTAAAAAAGAAGTTTTATTTGCGAACTTTTATTTTTTTCATGTTTAATAATAAAAAAATAATGTAACATCGTATGTGCCCGTTACATATCAGTAAACTTGCTTAAAAAAAATTAAACAAAAAAATTTTTTTACTTAGGGTTAGTAATTACGGTACACGATTAATGAAAATTTACAAAACATTTGGTTAGTATAAAGACTATATACAAAAAAAAATGTTTACTATCGTTTTTCTAAGGACCATCCACATTTACACCTCCTCCCCCCAAGAGTTCTATTTTTTTATACATTTTATTTTTACACATGGCATGACAAGCAAATTATATAAATTATTTATTTAAGAAGGTTGCATTGAGGTAAATATGTTTTAAGAAATAATGGGTTTATACGTGTATATTTGCAGCACAATTATAAATACCACCAACTTATTTATGACTGATTGAAATGCATACATAGGGTTACACTGAAGTAATTCCCAAAGGTACTCATCATAAGGTACCACATTTCAATCATAAACTTACGTGGCTGTGCGCACCTATACACGTTAAAGCATAATATATATTAACAAAAAAAAAAAAAACATATTAATTGCAACCTTTTGACTTTCTTTTTAACAAAATACAATTTAAAATTATTTATACTTTCTCGTGTTTAATATATGTGCAATTTCTTTCTGGCAGTGCTTTTATAAGATTTAAAGTATACGACTTTATGTAAACAGATAAAAATATTTCATTTTGAAAAAAGAAATTTACTCAGGGCCCTCATGGTTTATCAAAGATCGGCTCAGTTGGGAAGCCAATTATAACAGTCCGGATTTAGGGACTTAACATAACTGCACTACAAGGGCACAACTAGGCTACTTAGAACCTAGAAAATTTATATAATAGGCAGATACATAAGTTAAAAAAAAATTATTTTATAAATGTTGAATTTGACCATTAGCCCATGTCACTAGCTCAGTGGAACAGCAGAGATTTATATTTTATAAATTCTTATCTAAGAATATTTTTTAAAAAAGAAATAAAATAAGCCACTGCCAGTAATTAACACACAAACATTTATTTACGCACATATATATAAAATTTAGCATTATTATTTTAGTATGTTTACTTTAGCATTTAACTACATTTTTAACTTTTATTTTAGATTTTAATTTACATTTTAATTTTTATAAGTTTGCACAGATGGATTTATAAAAGTTTGTTTTATAATGTTGAGTATAGATCGGTTACATAGATTACATGGTTAAAAACATTTCAAAATAAACATAAATGATCAAAATATAAAGGTATTGATGGAATTTTAGAGGGAAATGTATAAGAAACCCAATGGCATTCATCATAAGATGCCAAATTGACACCAATAACTTAAAAGACATCCAAATAAATACATCTTAGATACTCACCATAAGGTATCATTATTTACCGAATGTCTATATATTTTGATCAAATATGAAAACCAAAAACATAATTAACCGATAACGAATCCATGCAAGCGTCTATACCCAACTTAAATTTAATGCATTTTTATTTAGAGTGTTGAGTATGAATAGACTACATAGATTGCATTTGAAAAGAAAATATTTTATCCCTTATTTAACCTTAGGCCAAAAGTTCGCAGTTAAACCAACATCAATCCATCTGCTATATCGATGTATTCAACGTAATACAAATATGACAACACGCAATATCATACTGTCAGGGATGTACATCTGAGCAGCAGGGTTAAGAAAAGAAATTGACTCTCATCCAGATATGAATACTACATCTATCTGATGAAATGAGCAATAAAAAAATACTCCATAGGAAAGGACTGCAGTCATTTTTGCCGACTTATGATCGCATTCCATAAGCAAAAGGGGTTGTGTGGCATATAATTTGATTCTGCACATAGCGAACCTCATACTACATCTACTAATTACACCAATATATCCAATCCATTGACCCAATTCAACTACGAAATGAATAACCTAAGATTACCCTCCCCTAATAAAACTTTACAAATCTATATAGCCATTCATGCCCGACTTAAGTTTAACATTTATATAATATTAATTTAACAAAAATCAAAAATCATAATAAAAACTTAAAAGAACAAAAAAAAAAAAAAATGGAAATGATTTTAAAAAAAGAAATACATCAAATAAAATTACTTATTAATATATTAAGTTGGTCAGATAGGATTCTATTTCTATAAATTAAATACTGGGAAAGTTTATATTTTAGAATTCTTAGTGTTTTCAAAATGTTCATAAAGTTCTTACGATTTTTAAAACATTCCTCTTTATCTGTTGTGTGCCATTTGGAATCCAGCGTTAAATCTCTTGATGATCCTGTGGTCCTCAGTATAGAAAAAATGATGTTTCATTTCTCTTCCTTTTTTTTTATAATCACTGAAAGAATTGAAAGTGCATCTTTCAATCCCTTCACCTCCAACTCTCTGACTTGACACATCTCAGTCTTCTCTTAAATTTTCTTCACTCACTTAAAAAATTTATTTCCAAACTTTTTCTTTTATATGTAACTTTCGGATCCAATGGACATTACGTCATCGATGATGATGATCCTTCCATTGATGTCCGATTTCCTGATGGATTTCTTTCATTGGCTATTAGTTTCTATTGTTTTCCTATCTGACCATTGCTTATACATTTAAATGCCCAAGGACTAGTTCATTTGGACTAATTAAAATAATCATTTCCATTTTTTCAATAACATTAATTAATTTGTTTTGTACAAACTTAGATATATTTTTATCTTTAAATCTTTACTGACAATTTAGTTTTAAAATACTTTTTCTTTTTTTTTAATAAAGTTTCTTTTTTAAATTCCTCATCTGTGCTATTATATATATATATGAGTTAGTATAGAATTTTAATTTTCAATATTTAATTCTTAAAAAAATAAGTTTTATTTGCGAACTTTTATTTTTTTCATGTTTAATAATAAAAAAATAATGTAACACCATATGTGCCCATTACAATATCAATATATATATATATGCTATATATATAGAGATATATTTATAGCACATATATATATATATATATATATATATGCTATAAATAAGAGAATCTAACACAGCTATTAGTATAATATCATTTACTAAAATATAATTGTAAGTAAAATGTATTTTCTGACAAAGAAAACATTAAAATAAATAGGCGATGACCAAGCAATAATACTTGATGATCGCTGGTGAAAGTTTTTCATTGCATATTATTACTTCATTATTAAAATTTTTAACAACCCAATTTGGAGATTTCTTCATACAAGTAGTGAACCTTTTTATATCAATATAAAATACTAAATTTAGTTACAAAAATAATATTTTAAAATAAATCATAAGCTACAAATTATGTGGTTTTTTGAATTTTTCTTTCTTTTTAATAAAAAAATCATCTAAAGTGTTATAAAATATACCTCAATAAAATACTTATTTACTTAAGTTGAATTTAAAAAAGTAATAGTAAAGGTACAGTTGTTCTATGAATATGACTTACCTGATCAAAAGCAATGCTTAGAAATAATATTTTATTAAATTTATAATTTTTGCAGAATATTTTATCTTTACTATTATTTTTTTATATCTAAAGTGTTATGAATAAAGAAAGATAATGTTTCAAATATAATCTGTAAAGCATTATATAGTTTATCCATGAAATATGAATTTATATTTGTTTCTTCTACATTCATCATCATCATCATCAACCATTATCAATCCACTGCAGGATGAAGGTCTTTCCAAGTTTAATCCATCTTCTCCGATCTTTAGCTTCTCTTCTCCACAACACCCCTGCACATTTTCTTATTTCATCCATCCATCTCACATGTGGTCTCTTTCTATATAACAATAACAATCATATTTACTAAGTATCAAATCCATAAAATAACATATCTCATAGCAGTTCAATACTATAGGAATAATATTTACACACTTCAATGACATAAATAAAGTCATTTGTTAAAATTAAATGATATCCAAGATGCATTTCATGTTGAACTATTAATCTTTATTTTTTCAGATCACAACTTCCATATGCTTTCATGACTTCAATCAACTGTTAGTGCTGGTTAAGTATGTAATACATCTGGAGGGCATTTATTTATCCAGATATATTTAATAATGTGATTATAATTATATTTTGATACTGCACATGGAAAAAGGAAAATAGAGGTGAACTGATTATCCTATGTGATTGTGTTTAATAAAATATAGTTTTAATTAAAATATAAAGTGTATATCTTTACTAAAAATTAATAGTAATCATTAAGGTATTTACATGGGGTAAATATGATCATAATTGTGAGTGTATGAAATTTTGTATCTTTAGATTAAATTATAACGTTTAATTTTTCAAAGTATAGTATTGTACAAAGCAAGATAATTTCTATCTACATATATTTGTTTCAATTATAAAACATTTATAATGTGTAGGATTACAAACTTAGATTTATCTTTATGCAAAATTAAAAGCTATATCCAGATATTGTTGAAGAGAGCAAAAATAAAAAGTATTATTTATTGATTTTTTTATTTATGAGGATACACCATGTCTGAAATAGCTAAATATTGCTCAACAACATCATTTCAATACTCCAGTTGAAATGGTAGAATATGTTTAATGTGCTCAAATCAGATAAATAGAATTAAAAATTAGCTGGATGTGCACTGCACACCTGATACATAAAGTGGATCAAGATTAGGTAGAAAGCATTCAAGTTATGAATTATTTTCTGCTCATACGCGTTAATGGTAAACTAGTATAATTAATTACACTTTATAATCCATTTTTAAAGATTGTAATTAATTTTTTATTCCCTATACGACTAGAAATGTGTGTTTTTATTATATATAATTACTGATTGCAATATTGAACTATGTTAATTGTTTATAATAAAGTTACAAAATTCTTTTATTTTCTGTTTGATTTCATTAGCCAATCAAAAAGTCATTTAAGACTTATTTTTAACAAGATGAACTTACTTCCAAAGTCGGAATCATTTTTGAAAAGTAATCAGAAGTAGAGAGTTTTAACATCTGTAACTAACTTGACATGGCCATCTGGTTTTTCGTGTTGATAAGTTGGGACAGTCAAGAGTGGGACATTTACTAAAAATGCAGGAAACATTTAAAAAATACTAAAACTAATTAAAAATCAATTGCCAAAAAATGTCATTATTTTCCTTTTTAACTTTCAGTCATAGAATTTAACTCGTGATCAATTTACCTTATTATATATATTATAAAGAAATTAGTAACTGTATGCATAAATATGAGATATTTAATATACATAATTCTTTAAGAATATATAATTATTATGGTTTTCATTTTTTTAAATACTTTAAATTAATTACAATATTTATAGTTTATTTCTTTCTTTTTTGGGTTAACTTATTAACGGAAAAATGAAATATATATACAATATTTACTTTTTATTCATGTCGGCTGCGTGTATAGTGCCCATTATCATCCCTTTTCAGGAAAACAGGATCGGGTAACTTTGGAAATAGTTCATTACATCACGTTCTGCGACAGGAAAGTCTCAAAATTTTATCATTATAACAATTTACTAAAAAAAAAAAAACTGTTGACAAAAAGAAATTCGCTGAAATGAACCAAAGTACGATAATGTCAACAGCGTCTCTTGCTTCCCTCCTTATAATATAATTTTAAAAAAATAAAATAAAGCTTCTTAATGAAATTTATCGGAATGTATTCACTTTTTTTTAAATTTAACAATCGATTTATTAATTTTGTTTTAATTTAACAAACAACACATTTTCGGTAGATTATAAGCCCTTGTATCTATACATTTATCAAAAATATGAGGAAAACTCACAAATACTCTTTATTCTTTAACCTTGTAGAAAACACTTAAGACATTAGGTTTTAATATTATTTTTAAAGAATTTCCTGACATGTTCAGAACAATTTTAATAATTGGCAGGTTTCCAAATCAGCTAGCTATTCAATATTTCTGGGAAATGCATTCTAATATATGATCAGAGAAAATTCTAATACAATAATCATAAAGTGACGAAATACTCACTAAAAAAATTTCTCTTTGAATTATAACAGTTGACAGAGATGTTAAGCCTCTGTTTTACCTCTGTGTATACATGTTATATTATGTATTGAAGGAATATAATGATTTCAAAAGAGTAGAATGGATGTCAACAGAGTGAGTCTTGTAAGTTTTTTTTATTTTATTTTAATACCATAGATCATAATAATTTATGTTGTTATAAAAAAAAATAACCAAAGAAAAGCTCAAGAAAGAAGTCATTAAACAACTATCAAAAGATACTAAATATTTAACATGTAATGAACTATAAAGAAAAAAATCTTTTACATTTTCTGTATTAATATATTTATAAAAAAATACTATTTATGTTTCATAAATATATTTGGTAAATAAACTGCTGAAAACAAGTTTTATTACATCAAAAAATCTGTTGATAAAGGTCAGTCAATAAAGTCTCAATAAGCATCATAAATAAATTGGCAGTACTTTCTAATTTAAAAGCTACAGCATTTTGTGCTAAAATGTCATAAGAAAACAACAATAACTATAGATAAAATACATTACTATTAGATGTGCATTTAATAAATAGTTTAATCAAATGCCAGTTTAAGATATGCAATTTCCTGTAATGGAAAAAACCTAATTTTTATATAAGCCTCTGGAAGAGATTCATTTATAATATGTAGATATATTGGAAAATTTTGATTAAATTGGCAATTTTTTTCAAATGATGCTACTAAAGTTTTTTCAAATGGATCTACCAAGGCCTTTAGAAACTGAAAACAAAATACCTGTCTTATACATCTCATCTGTCAATAAAATATTAAGAACTATTGCTATATGGATGACCTAGTCATCTGTTTTTTTTTCTTCTAAAAAAATGTTTTCCTATACTAATGACAATTTTTTAAAACTATATAAAACAATGCAAAGTCCATTGTGACTTCAGTAAATCATCTATATATAACATCTTAATTGGAAACAGTATACTGCCCACTTTAACAGCACCCTTTTTAGGCCATCTCATCTATAAATCTACAAATGATATGAAAATTTAAATTTAAAACAAAGCTACTTATATTCATTGATACCATAATCAATTCCTTATCTAGAGTCTACCTATCACTACATGCCAAAATAACCCTTATTAATATCTTTATATTTTCCTAAAGAACATATTGCGCACCCACCATCAATTACACCTCTTTCAAAAAAATAGTTTTATGCATCAAACTAATAAGGGTAGAAAAGGCTGTGGTGATGAGTGTAGGAACCATACAAAAGCATGCCAATAACAATGAATTGTCATATCATTCTACTCCTATATTTAATCTCTAAAAAATAGAAAATGTAATAACCAAATGTCTAATCATTTTCCCTGACTATCAGAAATTTATTTGTATATACCACAACAGATATGCCATGACCAGTTAAAATTTCAAAAACCTCCTCAATGTCCTTGTCATATACTCTATTATCAAACCACATACTCTACTGATTAAAATAAATTACTAGCAGACTTATCCACAAAACTGAACAATTATTAACATACCAGCCACTTCTTCACAGCACAAACTTACTATTCAAAAATTTAAATTCTGATAGAAACAGCCCAAATAACTTGACTATCTTATCATGATTAATTTGAAAGATTTACCAACCAGTAGCTCTTTAGTAAAAAAAAAAGATATTCTGCAAATATAGATTCAACTTGTTTACTCTGCCAACAAATAGAAAAAATATCCAACAATTTCATTTAAATGCCCTTCACTTCAAACATACCAAAACCTCATTGTATCTAATGCTAAATCCCAATCCAATTGCACTTATCTCACTCATTAACAGTATAAAAAGAGGTCTATTCTCCAGCATTAGAGCAACTAGTTTTATTTTATTCAATCTTTAGTTTGTTAGATGCCAGTTTTGCTGCAGCCCAACCTCTGAAAAGCTATAATGTATTCTATAATAAAAATAACTTTTGCACATTCAAATATATATATGCAGACATACAGAATTTAATAACAAGGCAAAACTCTCTCATCATAGTAGTGATGTTTAGAACTTAATAACATTACCTACGATTGTAATAATGGATACTGGACTATTATTGTAATAGTGGATACTAATTAAGTTATGTAATTTATTACTTGGTTTCCTTACTACATTAATGGATACCTATATGTATATAGAGATGCTAATTCATTTGACGCAACTAAAGTATAACATGTGTATATGTAATGGGTACTATATACTTTTATTAATATAAAATGTAATCACATACTTCATCTATAAATATATTAAAAGTAAAATGTTTCATGGAATTACAGACAATAGTTTATTTATGCAACACTATCTACTTGTTGCTTATTAGTTATTGCTAATACCATAATTACAATAATAAACAATTATTACTAGTTGTATGATTAGTATTGGTTATATTTTTATATTTATTTACTGCTATAATCATCTTCATATATACATAGTGAATTAAATATTTCCATACATTTTTATTATAATAAAGAAGAGAAATGAGATAATGTCCATAGTATAGAAATAACCTTTAACCTTGAATGTTGCCATGAAATTATCATTTACTATTAATTAACAATCCCTGAGGCTAAATATGTTTTCTCATTAAAACATAAATGTTCTTTTCTTACAAGGATTTAAACCTAAAAAGCTATTTAATAGTTACAAGAATGTGAAAAACTAACATCTTGCTTGTCATTATGCTAATATTGTGTTAAATTCTTCAGAAAGTTGTATATGTTGAATTAAATATTGTCTTGTATTGGTATTATAATAAAGAATAAAATAGAGATAATATCTATAAATATTTGAAAACCAAGATTTGCTATCTTAATATAAACTGAGCATTGATTATATATATATGTGTGTGTGTGTGTGTGAGAGATGATAATTTGGACCAACTGATGAGTGCTTGTTTAAAATGAAATACATATATTGGTGATTATTTATCATTTGTACATGTGTGTAATCATGAGCATTTATTGTATGAGATAGTGTGGATAGTTGAAGGGTGCTTTAAAATCTGAATTCAAATCCCCTTTCCTTATAGATATATCTATATAAATAGTAAGAAAATAAAGTCATGCATCATGTGACTTAAATTAATAAGCTTGTATTACAAAATATTATAATGAGCAAGCTAAGAGTTCTAAACAAGCATTTTTGATAAATGCTACAAAAAAGCATTTAAAATCTTTATCTTGAATTATCCCTATTTCCAAATAATTGGAGCTTATAACTCTTGTCATTGAGGTACTAGGATATTCAAACACTAAATCTAAAATACCAACTCAAGTTCAGCATTTATCTAATACTTAATTATTAAGAAAAAAATCTGAAATTTTCAGACATCTATATGTCTACAAATCCAGTTATCTAATTTAAATAGCTATTTGGGTCTGAATAATTTTCATTTACATCACATATTAAAAGCCTTAGCAATATAATATCACCAAAGCCTCAAAAGCAAAACAATAATAGTAAGAAAATCTAGTCATCTATCACATGATTTAATTTAATAAGAAACTATTGCAAAAATAATATAATGAGCTATTAGCATTCTCATTATAATATTTTTGCATTACAAACTTATTAAGTCACATGATGTATGACTTGATTTTCTTATTATTATCATTTTGCCTTTGATGGTTTGATAATGCTATATATGTTATATTATCAAGGCTATTAATATATGGTATAGCTAAAAATTATTATTCATATCCATATAGCTGTTTAAGTTATATAGCTGGATTTGAAGACATTTATGTCTGAAAATTTTAGATTTTCTACTTAATAGTTAAGTATTAGACAAATTCTGAGCTTGAGTTGGTATTTTAGATTTAGTGTCTGAATATGTTAGATCCTCACTGACAAGAGCCTTAAGGCTAAAATGGGATTGGGGGTATGTGTAATTCAAAATAGAGATTTAAATGATTTATCTTGTGGCATTTATTAAAAAACCTTGTTTAGAGCTATTAGCATGCTCAATATATTATCTATGTAAATAGAGATAAATCTTTAATATTTTTTATTGCCAAGAAATTACGAGTTACTACTAATTGACAATCCCTGAAGATAAACAAGTGTGTTGAAGTTTTAGGGGCCCTATTTTATTTCAAACCTAAGTTCTTATATGTCTTTAATTCCAGAAAGATGTTTTGTTGGTGTGATAATGTGAATGAATAGCATCTTTCTTAACATTTTGCAAATATTAAAGCACATTCTTACACTTATAAAAAATAACTTTCTGGGGTTAAATCCATATAAGAACTTGGATTTGAAGAAAAAGAGGATCCTTTTTCTACAACAAAATCTCCAATAAAATAACTTTTTTTTTTATTAAGGAAAATACACATACAATTACAGTATAAATCTTTTTGGTATACATTTGTTTAAATTTGTTACACTTAATACAACAATCATCAGTAAATAATTTTTCAAATTAGGAAATATACCCATTTGATACATTAGTTACAATTATTATGTAACTAGTTTTATATCAGAACAACTGATTCTTCATTTAGTGATCTAGCCAGTGATCATTATGCAGTCCGTATTTTAATAGGCAGCAATCCTTTGTTATTCTCCTTCTAACTGGACTTTAGTTTCTTACCTTGAATTAATATTCTATTAGCATGCCTGAGGATAGGCTCTTTATCCAATGGCCAAAGTTTCCCCCAAGTGTCTCTGAAGATCTTTTCCAGTGTTAACAAGCAATCCCCAAACATAGTCCTTTAATAATTTTTTACATATCTTCCATAGTTCCTTATTTCCTTGCTTAAAAACAAAATAATTTCTGGTTAACCACATGGCCCAGTTCCATTCTAATCACAGCAAAAACACCACTCATTACAGCATCCTTGATTCGTAGAATTTTCATGTTAGTAGGCAGTGCTCTGTTATAATATTTTGTCTAGCGAGACTCAAAAATGGACAAGCAGTAAAAATATGTCCAATAGTTTCATCCACTATTTTACATAAAAAATGGCATGCCCTCAATTAGGCTGCCATGCATCATATTATGGTGAAACTCGGGCTAACCTGAACACAAGAATTTATCAACATAGGTATGTCTACAATAGGGTCAAAAATAAAAATGAAGGATCATCAGTATTCTGGGACCACCGAGCAGCTACAGGCCATGAATTTGAACCTAGTTCTGCCCAAATAATTTGTACAGAAAAAAATGATGCCAAAAGAAAAGTTAAAGAAGCTTTCTATATAGCAAATGACATTAATGCCATTAATAGAAGAGAGGCATGTTTTGCTCTCTCTAAACAATGGACTAATTAAAAATTCAAATGCATTTGCATAATCATAACAATCGTTAGTTACAAAGCTATGAGTATGAGATTCAAACATGAAATCTCGAAAGCGCTTAGCAAAGCTATTATAAATTAGAGTAAAATTATAGCTTCACTATTTAATGAAAAAAAAAAGTTGCATACTTATAATAAGCTACATAGTGCTTTTGTTTTAGAGAAATTTCTATAATGTACCAAAAAATGGTTTGTTGGCAAGGCATCCAAATTAAGTTTTATGATAAAATCAATATGTTTGGCTTCTAAGCAGCAAAATTTTAAATTTCCTTATTAGTAATCTGGTAGATAAATCAAGCTCAGTAGTTAATTCAGTAATATTTGCAAGCATGTAATTGCAAACTTGCCAATAAATGTTAGTATTATTAATAATTGATGCCGTGACTTTGAAGAATTTGTTGGCATATTCTAGGAGCTTTATGGCCCACTTATTTCGTATGGACAGTGGTGTGTCAGTAGATTCAATCTCATTCTATAATGAGTCCACTGGCAATCTTGCATTCATCACCTTAAGCATTGATAGGGATTTCTGAATAAAAAAGGTGTGATCTTTTAGTCTCTGCATCTTGGCTAAACTGATGGTTACCATTTTCTTCTTTCACAAGATGCCAGTACAGACTGAGTTTATTGCATTCTGAATGGACCTGGTTGGTTTAAGAAGAGGTATGAAGTAATTAATTTATGGAAGCATCAACATGTTGATCAGTTACTGAGAAAACTTGTTTAATCTCAGGGTTTGTCAATTAGTAGTAATTAATAATTTATTGGCAACATCTATTTACATGATTATTACTTCATATATATATATATATATATATTAAATATTTTTATGAATTTATTATGATAAAAACAAAGTAAAGTGGGGGGCTATTTTCATGTAATATCTAAATTTTACCACTAGTTAATAAATATAATAAATAAATACTTATTTGTATACTTGAAATAATAATAATAAAACAACATGGCTATTGTTATTGATGGCTGTTGTTATCGACAGAGACAATGCAATATTATATAATATTAAAAAATAAATAATACATAAATGCCTAGCACTTTCAATGTAAGTTCATATCATAGCAATAAATTATATAGAAAGCTATTCAATAAACATCAAAATGGCTATTCTGAAGTCCAGGTTGAATAATATGAAAACTAGTCAATTTAGCATTTACCACATAAGGAATATTTTTGATTACACATGATTCTTTAATTTTTAGGTTTTTTAGCCTGTGTTTCATGTATTAATATCTCAAAAGATTGTGGATGAAAACTATGCATGGTGGAACATTAATGAATATAAAAAAATCAGAATAAACCAAATCATATATTAATACTTTAATATAAATGTAAATATGTTGCTTAAAATGGTATTTCATATTGGTCTTTGTTTCACCTTGATATACAGCATCACAAACAGATTTTTGACATAAAATAGAATGAACTACATTACTCATATTATCAACATTAGTACAAAATTTTGTATTATTTAAAATTCTGTTTAGATTATGTGAGTTTTTTTAGGACATTGTTTGAATGTGTTAAAATTTTGGATAAAGCTATTGTTGTACCTGTATATAAATTAGAATCATTAGATGTTGCTGAGCTTTATGATTTTTGTGGATTAATCAGTGTCTACTACTGCTCATGATGATACAATTTATTCAATGAAAAATGTTTGACCTATGGGTTTAGTAATAAGATGGATTTTAAGTAGTTTTCTGTTGAATAGTATTGAACAAAGTATTGTATGACCTATCATAATGGGTGATCAGAACATACTTTAATGTAGATATGTTGATGATGTATTAATATATGCAGAGCAAGCTGTGATACAAAATGTTTTTTTTTTGTTAATTTACACAAAAAACAGAGTTTATAATAGACAAAAAAGACTGAAATTGTTTCAATTAAATATTTAGATCTTTGATGGGATATTTTCATATGATGTCTTAATCAAGCATATTTATAACAGAGGTTATATACATCCAAGTTCTAATGTACTGGCTAGCTATAAAATTGGTGGTTTTAAATCTTTTTTATCATGCAATCAATGTTTATGTAAAGACAATATAGATTTTTATGTACATGATTTAGTTCATATTGGTTATAATAAGCATATGTTCTTATTTTTAATTGATAAGTTTTATAAAAAGTTATGGTACAGTAACAATATTATAAGTTCTGATAAATCTTGGAGGTCTCTGGCTTTTATCCCATCTATCAAAAGTGAAGCTGTTAAAGTATTTACATAAGACTTTCATATTGTTTGAAGAACTTCACCTAATATCAATAAAATTTTAAGTAATACAGAATGTTGTACTAATATTGATAATAGTGTATTCTATTTTATGTCAACAATCTGGTTGTGGTGCTGTATATGTACGTGTAACAAAGACCAATATTAAATGCCATTTTTAGCAATATAATCACACTTATGTAAATAATATTTATTTTACAAGGTGCAAACAGTATTGAAATTAAATTGAGAGACTGCAAACCTCTCACACTTATTGGCTGTTGAATAGTAATAAGCGCGAGAGGTTTGCAGTCTCTCAATTTAATTTTAATCACACTTATAATAAAGCATTAATAGATTATTCAGTTTATTCTGCTTTTTATCTATAATCTTTTGAAATATTAATGCATGAAATGCAGGACAAAAAATATAAAATTAAAGAATCATATGCAATCAGAAAGACTCCTCATGCTATAAATTATATATTGTTTAGTTTTCCTATTAGTTTATCCTGATCAATATAATGATCATTTTGACATTCATCAGTTAGGTTTCTATACAGTTTATTGACTTCATGAAAATTTAGGTAGGAATTTATGTATTATTCATATTTAAAATTTTTATATTATTGTCTATCAGTAACAACATTTCATATTGTTTTACTATCTCTAGTTATTATGTAAAAATTAGTCCTCTACTTTGTTTACTTCATGATCAGTTCATGAAAATATTTATTCAACATAGATAGCTTTCTGGGGGAATGCATTACTATTTACAGAATCTCAAAATAGATATTATTTTCTATGCTCTCATACTTATAAAAATAACTGTTTGTATTTAAACCCATAAAACAATTTGGGTTAGAACTAAAAAAGTAAAATTCCTCTTGTGTTTAATTAAAGTCAAGCTACTATTAGGTTGACAGTAAATTAGTTTAGTCTTAGAGCTATCCATAATAATTGATGATTTCTTAGTAATATCATTACTAATACACATCTCTAGTCATTATATGAAAATAGTCCACAATTTAATTTTACATACACAGCTGGGTCTCTTTTTACGTGGACTTATTTAACATGATTTTGAAGTTATGCGATTCATGTTTCACTGGAATTCGAACTCCGATAATGTGCTACTACTTTAAATAATAAATTTTGCGCATTTACATTATATTGAAAGTGATAGCACATTATTGGAATTCAAATTTCATCTTAGTAATTTCAATATTTTCCGTGCTTTATAATAGTAAGATTTTATGCAATAATGAAATTAAAATCATGATTTCCACATTTTATGTATACACACATTAAATTTTACAAGATTATAATGTAAATTTGTTCAAACATTGTGCGTGTTAATTTTGCATTTTAAATCACATTCTGTTTTTGCTTTTTAAAAAAGAACGTAATCAATTATTAATCATTTAGTGTCCGCAAGTTTATTTTTAAAAGGTGAGTAATAGCAGTGGGCACAATTAAATTTGACAATTAAAAATTAAAATCTGATTTTTATTTGTAATTAACAATTTAAAAATTACTTACAGCAACTTGAAATTAATGTGATGTAAAACGAAATTTGATTTTTAAATGGAATTGAAAATTAAAAAATTAAAGACAAAAATAAGAATTTAATTTTTAGTTGTTAGTTTTAATTAAATTTTTCCCAGCAGTGGTGAATAAATGTCTTTTTATTATCATAAGTCTAAGTTCATAAACAATTAATAAAATCATCATCTCAAAGATTAATTACTAATTACGTTGTCAACAGAAAACCATTAACACAACATGCGAGTGAACTTGGCACTAGTTGCATTTCCTCTTGTGAGAATCTGATTTTTTACCAGTTTGCAAACGAACGTGTTTTGTGGCAAATAGTGATAATAATTAAAATGTGTATAAAAAAATGTAAATTACTGTACTGTAAATTATGCATAAAAATATATTATTTTGAATAAAATTAAATATTATAGTTAAAAAAAGTTTGTCTTGTATCAATTTTTTTCAAATTTGAAATTTTTTATTAGTCATATTTTATTTCCTTATTTTTTTTTTTGCGTGAATTTTAAAGTAATTTTACATTGGTGCTTTGCTTTTACGCGAATTTTGAAAAATCACAAACCGCACCCCCCTTTTTTAATGTAAGTTACGTCTATTTTTGCGCAATTTCATTTGCGCGTGTTTTCTGAGGAACCTATCTATCACATAAAACAAGACCCAGGTGTACTGTATAAATATAAATGTAAATTAATTAGTAAGTGGGATCCCATTATATATATATATATGAAGTTAAATGCACAACCAAAGTATATTATTTTACAGAAAACAATCTTAAATTGGTCATTCACTGTCAACCTTTGTAGCAGCATGTTTAAACCAGATTTATTTAATCTTTTTAATTCTACCAATAATGTGAGTGATGCATTATCATTGAACTTTTCTTTATATTTTTGTTAATCTTTATACATCTTTTTACAATGTTGTCACAAGTCTCTGGAGGGTTTTAACGTATTGGTAAACTGTATTAAAAATAACTGTATAATAGAATAGACTTTGAAAATGATCATAGGTAGAACTGTAGATGGTATATACAAGAATATAGAAAAAAAAAAGTGATTGTACAATAAACAAGATTTATTAAAAAAATTATTATAGAAATATAATTTATATGTTCAAATTAGTAGGAGAATTTTAAAAGTAAAAAATAACTTTTTTTATTTATTTATAATTGGCATATTTACTGCTAATATAATTAGTACGCTTTTAATTATTTTTAGTCTTACTTTTTTATCATTTTATAGTTCTTGAACCACTTTCTGCAGCTTTAAATGTTTTGTTTTTTTCACAAATCAACGACATCACTTAAACATACCAAATGATTTTAATAATAAATCTTTTTTTTTCTTTTTATTTTTAATTACCTCATGAAATAGTAGTTAACTATTTTCATGATTTGGAAATCAAATCCAAGAGGAAGAAGTTTGGGATTATTTTCAATAATTTGTTCCAGCCAACACACTTATCTGTTCATTAATAGGTCAGTAATTAGACATATGGATATTATTTATTGAAAGGTAGAGAAATCATCCTAATATTTATTAATCAGAAGACTGTTGATAAACTGACAGTAATAGAAAAAAATATTTTACTTCTATCACTACTGAGGCATAAATTTTATTCCTATAAAAATTAAATCCATAATTTATATTCACTTTCTAATTTTATATTATAAAATGCTTCTTATATCTGTTGTAATTATAAATTTATTTAAACGCACTGGTTAAGACCTGTAGAGGTCCCTAATATCGCATTTTTACATGCATATTATTGAGGTTACAGCCTTAGTAGATATTACTCATATCTGTTGTGTAAAGTTATAGAGAGATAGAATTACTCACCATACAATGTAAATTTTCTTTATGTTATCATGCTGCATAATTATTGATATTGCACTATAAAAAACATTTTTTTAAAAATTTACAAGAGTATGTAGCTTACAATCGTGATAAGATAGAAAGATAGATGCAATGATTTTTTGTAATATGAAAAAATCCAACACAATGGTCTTTTCACATATCAGTCCTTTCTACAACTTCATTTACTATTTGTTTATATTAGTATGTTGTGCTATAACTACTATTTTAAATCCAGCTTATTGTTTCAATTCAGTTTTTTTCTAGTTATTAATAAATAGCTGTTAATATAATGGAAACTCGATAGTCTGGTTGGCATTGGGTGGCACTACTATATGGAAAGTTGTGCCTTTCTTTAGTAGTTCAGAATTTGCAGTTTGGCATAGTTTGTAGAACATCTGACTTGGATTGGGAAGTCTCAGGATCAATTCTGCCCATAACAGATCAGGCACTTAAACTTCTTGTAAACCCCTAATAAATAAAGCCATATGCATTTTTTATAATCAATAACTTTCAACATTTAGAATTATACTTTAAACATATATTTATATTTTTTATTTATTTATGTAAATTATAATGATATAATTTTATGATTCTATCACTCTTTTAGAAAATATTAATTCTCTTTCCATTAATATCATTCATTAAGAGAAGCAGCCATTTCTAGAGAGGATCTGAACATTCCCCCAAAAAATGAAGGTCAGAACAAATGAATTTTGCTTTGACTAAACAAGCCAATCTGTGAAACACAAATATATCTAAATAAAAAAACATGTGATCCATTACTCTGTTTGTTTGATATCTTATGATACTACCTTGTAATTTCTCAAAAAAATATTTTCATTCTGAAATAATTCAACATCTTGTCTAATTATAGTTTTTTTTTAATATAATCTATAATATGACATATCTTTCCAATGAAAACAAGCAACAATGCACTTCTTAGAATGTTTTTGAGATAATTTTTGTAACATTAATAGTGCCTTCCTCTTCACTGAAAAATGTAAATGAATGAAAGGAAGTTCTCAGGCATTTTAAATAAAAATGGGTGTTAAACAAGGGTGTGTATTGACTGCAATATGATTTATAATTTTTTTATGAAAGTGGTCTTTTTATTTGTTTGTAAGTAGTTTAATCAAGTAAGGATGAATCTATAATACAGGTTTAATGGTCGAATTTATAATTTAGATTGATCAAAAGTTAAAACAATCTTCTTTTTCTTGGAATATAGATTTAAAATATGCTGCTGGTTGTGCTATTATTGCAAATTCAAAAGACAATTTATATAATGCAATTATTATTATAAATGCTATATATTAAATAATTGTTTTACATATTAATTAAAATTCAAAAAACTTAACTTCTTTATCAGCCAATGCTTAAGAGAAAAATCCTCCATAACTTTTAGTTGTATAGTTATCAACTGGTGAATGAAAACCAGTTCAAATACTGTCATAGCTTTATAACCACCAAAATGGACTTAATTGTTGTAGTACATCACACTTTTAACAAATTTAAAGATATATCATAGGAAAATAACTACTGCAAATACATTACCTGTATCTAAAGTCATTATTTTACCTAATCTATTGTACAGAAATAAAACTTGGACATTTATCAGTACAATACAAAGGCATTTCAGAAGTTTCATTTTAGGATGCTCTATAAAATTTTAAAAGTACATTGCCAAAACCATAATAGCAATCAATATTTTTTTTTTTTTAAATTGATGATTCTGACATTATGAACATTATAAAATCATATATTTATTTGAATTGGAAGTGTAAAATGGTTGAACTATACAAAACATCCTAAAAAAGTATTTTATAGTTAACTGGAACATAGTTTACTGATACAGGTGGAGTTTTCTTCATTATAAAAATTGTTTCAAAGATACTCTTAAATGTTAATTGTTTTTGTTGGAAAAATATGACAAAAAATAATATAGGCATGACTTTAAAGTATTTAAAAAGAAAAGTTACCTGCTCAAGAAATTAAAAGATAACACCATAAAATATCATATAAACAGAAATTGACATGCATGTTCTGTATGTGGACTTTTTGTGATTCGTAGCTTTGGTTGCATAATTATTGCAAAATCATCTCTAGAGTAGTTTTTTTCGCTCTTTTCTCTTTTTATTTTCTTAATTTTGGATTTAGAAAGATCATATTTGTTTATGAGTTGATGATGATGATTAATAATAATAATAATAATAATAATAATAATAATAATAATAATAATAATAATAATAATAATAATAATAATAATAATAATAATAATAATAATAATAATAATTCAACTCAATTCAATTTTTATTTAATGTACATATATATAGCCAATTACAGATTGCATATAAAAAAGGTATATATTATATGTTTTAAAGAAATAATAAAAAAATAATAATAATAATAATAATAATAATAATAATAATAATAATAATAATAATAATAATAATAATAATAATAATAATAAAATCGTGAATTATACATTATATATATATATTTTTAACAACCTTTGAAAAATCGTTAAAATTCATTTGAAAAAGATTTTCATTAACCAAGTCTCAATTGTAAGTATTAGGTAGACAAAGAATAAGGAGATTTTTAAAGTTTCAATTAAAAAAATAATTATGGGCACAAGTTTCATTTTTACAACAATCCAAATGCAGTTTCAAAATCATGTTATAAGAAATATTTTTTTCGGTAATGACTTTATGTAAAAACTTCATATCCCTAGCTTTTTTCCTTGCTTCAAGAAACATTTTACAATCACTTTTCAGTTGAAAAACCTAGAAATTTTTTTGAAAACCAACTGCATTTTACTTGTGTCTTTTTTTAAATAAGGATTCCATAAAACAAAATAAGAAGAATCAAAGATAGAAAAAGTCTATATTCAAAAGCACTCCCATGTCTATAAATAATTCTCACCATCTTGAGGGTTTTATTTATTATTGATTCTATATGATGATGAAAGAAACCATTACTAGAAAATATAATTCCAAGATCCTGAACAATATATACAGTTTTTATTTTAAAATTATTGATATATTATTCAAATCTTAAAAGTTCATATTTATTAGAGTAAAATGTTGAAGAACACTTGTGCACACTGACTCTTATTTTATTATTTTCATACCAGTTAGAAAAACTAGTAATATCATCCTGAAGTAATAAGCAATCATAAATAGAACAGATATAACACAGAAGATGAGAGTATTGTAGACAAGACTTAAGATCATTAATATATATTAAAGAAGTAATGGAGCCAAAATACTATCTTGAGATACTCCAAGAAATTTTCCCATTAAACTTGACAAAAGCTGTTCTGTCTTATTGCACTCCATATTTTTTTTAATTAAATGAGTGATTAGGAATTAAAAATTTTAAATTTCTAAATCAAAATGACAGATCCCCATACTATTACTATTAAAGACTTAGTTGAAAATAAAAATAATTAAGCAAGCAAAAAAAATAATATTCAAATATGATTTATACAACACATTCTTTTTAATGTTTAAATTCGTGATTTGTTGACATAAGTTGTGAAATGAGTAACTCTTCAAGGAAATATCTGATACATAAATATTTATTTTTCATTTACCTCTAATTATAAATATTTTTCTTCATAGATGTTTTTTTTACTATTTAAAAATAACCTAATACATTTTGAAAGCAAATTTTATCTAATGTTCTGCTCATAAGAATAAATGTACTTCGATACAGGTAAGATTGTGTATATCAACTGTGTAAAATAACTACAATTTTATGATATATCTTTAATTTGTTGTGCTAAAACAAAGTTTGTTAAGGACGTAACAACAATGGTAAACTACCATCAGGAATGGTCAACTGTTATCTCTCAGTCATGTTCATCTTTTGTTTAATTTTCACAGTCTGCCTTCAAGCAGAAAACTTAATATATGAAAATTACTAAATGGTACCATTATTAGGCATTTGTAAACACACATGTCTACTTTAATCACAGAATAAAAAACAATTGAAATAAAAAAAAAACATAAAGTTAAAGATCTGTAACAACAATGCAAATCAATCTATGAATCATAAATATGCCCATATATACTACATGCTAATGCTTTGTTGATATGGCTTCTTGTCACAAACCTCAACAGCTTATCTAATTACATTTTTTATTGTCTTCTGCCATTATCTACATCTCTCTCAATAAGTGGCAGATAAACTTTGTAATGCTTTCAAATTTTACATCCCCACACAAACTTGTTCAAGTTTACCACAGATTATTTTTTTTAAGAACTATGTTATTTTTCCTTTGATTCAAATGCTGTTTGTAAAAATATGTTTTTGCAGTAGCATATTTTATATCTTCCTATTTAGAAATTGAAAAACATAATAATTTATTATATAATTTTGCATCACAATTTCAAAATATTACAAAGTATTTAAAAAAAGTAGTCACTACTTTAATGTAAAATTAGAACCCATTAACTCAGTTAAGTATATATGGAAAAACAATAAACTTATTTTCAACAAATTTAGTTGAAGTAGTTATATTATTAGAATGAAATATCTTTTCAATGTTATGTACAAAGCAAAACATTGTACTTTGTATCATATCTCACTAATTCTTTTCTATCTAAAAGGATATTGAAATATTGATTGATATTCTTATATTAATAACAATTGATTTTTTTTTCTATCATTGGATATTTTTTTTAATCACATTTATTTTTCACAACATTTGTAATGTTTATTTTTAAATATTTTCAAGTGCTTCTCGTCTTTTATATATTTCTTCTTTGTAATATTATACAGTATATTATCAACAAGAACATGTATACTATATTTGTACAAAACAACAACAAAAAAGTAAAATTCAATTTTGAGAAAAATGGCTTTTAGACAATTTTAGTTTTCTTAGTAATTCCCATATTAAACATCACATAAACACTACTCTTTATGCTTACACAAACTGTTATAACCGAAGCAAAACTCTTCATACAGTAGCCAGAATAATCAATGAATGCAAGAAAGTTTGGGCATAAAATCCCTATCTAGTGCCTACTCATACAATACCTCCAAACTATTGCATTGGGTGGTACTATTGTATGGAGAGTTTTGTCTGTGTTACTTCACATATTATTTATCCTCGTTTCTGCTTATCTTCTTTTCGCTCTTATTTTCATTTGTTTTATACACGATTTTAATATTACAGCTTTTTCTAAACATTTATTTGCAGTCGGTCATGATTTACTTATAACATTGTGAAACTTTTCAAATATATATATATATATGAATTAGAATTAAAAACAAAATCTATGTTTTCTGATCTTTATTTTAGTTAACCTAATCATAAAGTTCTTCTCAACTGACATTTGAGTCAATATTAAAAGTAAAAGCTAATTATTAACAGCAATTTCTCAATTCTTAAAATATATCCTAAAGGTAACTGATTACAACGTGAACATATTTAAGAATAAAATGATCTTTTTAACAGACTACTAACAAACAATTATGGTACAGACATACACATTTATGTGCAGAGGGTAATTTTACTAATTTAATATGTTTTACTTTTTGTAACAAAAAGCTTCTTTTAAATATTTAATGTAATTATTACAATTTTTTTAAATATACCGTCTTAATTTACCTTCAGAAAAACAGTTTAGAAATATATTTTATTTAATTGTTTTTGTATTTAAAAATATAATTAAAATAAGCAGATTCACAAATATTGACTTCACCAAAAAACCCAATTTGTTTAGGAAAGGAGAATAAGTTGTAAGAAATTGTACTCAATTATCATAATTTGATATTAATATGTATATATTAATAAAGTCATTTTCTTCCAATAATGAAAAATGAGATGCACAGTAAAAAAAAAACACAATCATTTATAACAGAGCAAAATAATGTCTACAAACACACACACATTAAATATTCCAATGATATATATTAATGAAATAAAAGATGCACTTATGTTGATTAGGTATTTCTAAACTTCGAGATGTTAGAACATGTGTTAAGAGTTGGTATGCGAACTACCAAAAGCGCCGCCAAAAATAGTCTACTTATTAGTTATCTTAAGCAGCTTTGAATCAGAGATCTTGTCATATATGTATAACTAACTGCTCAATATCTTTTGGTACTATTTTTATCGCGAATTAATAAATAACGTAATCATTCTTTAAAGCCTATTCCAAGTATGTATATCTACAATTACAATTAATAAAAATATTTCTCCATTTACTACTAATAAACAGCTGCTATGCATATAAATATTTGAATCCAGTTTAATCAAAGCTTTTCTTTGTCCCTTAGGTTACACATTTTAAATATCAAATCTTTTGTATATTTAATAATTGTTATTTTACATAAAATTGACAATTGTCAGTTTTAGCATGGACGAATTATTCCTATCATCTCGCTCTTTCCCTCGATACGCCAATTCTTTTTTACATAATTGAATCGTTTAATAATTAAGAATGATTTAGAAAAACACTTCAATAATTAGAATAAAAAAATAAATTCATAATTAATCATGTAAGTTAGAGAAAAATGGCAATATTCCAACTAATTTCTAACATAACGACAAATGAAATTGTTTACTAAATTAATTCTCCCACTATCTATATGGAGGCGCTACTATTACTTTTTTTTAATATTAGCTAACAAAGTTACTTTAAGTTTATTGATAAGATTTCTTGACTTTGATAGAAGAGAAGCTGCGTATAATTGCATCGGATCATATATAATATATACTACAAAAAAAAAAAAAATCTGACAAAAGGCTAAATAATATTCCCTTAAGACAAATACTTCCTTACAGATAAAGATGCCATAGACGGTATATACACACTGTTCATATTGAAAAAATGTTAATGAGCCTACATCAACTTTTAATTTTAAAATGTTCTACTTTATAATAAAAGAAAATACTCTTATATGAGATAATCTAAAGACTAAGATGTATAAATAATATATATCATCACCAACTAAGAAAACAAGTTGTGACAAACGAAATTAAAACAAATAAGCCAAACATCTTTATTACAAGATTATAATTTTGAATTTTTAACAAAACAGTTGCACATCATCTTAATTATCATCATTACTTTTTTTATTTCATATAAAATGAAAGATTTATAACAATAGATTTTATTTATTGTATATTTCTTTATTACACGACCTATTACATAAAATACAGTAATACATACAAAGTTATTAATCCCACTATTACAGTTTTTTGAATGAACAGATACTTTTTGAGGATTATTAGACAATTTAAAAGTATTATGGTTGTTATTTTTTTCGTTGGTTTCTCTTTTTAAAAATGAATCTTTTTTCAATTATTAATTAGCCCTATCTATTTACTTTACTCAATGTCTTTTATAACTGAAATACAGACTTATTATATATCTGTATTAGTATATGTAATATATAGGGTATATGATCACAGACTTTCACATGACTCACCACTCTATCTCATATCACTGATACACTGGAACATACATATGTCAAAAAGATAAATAATCACCAATAAATGTATTTCATGCTAAATAAGCAATCATCAGTTGGTCCAGATTACCATCTCTATACATATTTTAGTTTATACAAAAAAGTTGCAGATTATTTGTGCATCTTAATGTCCCAAACCTAACATTAATTTTTTAATTTATTTTAGTATTTGAATATCATGTAATTATGAGTATAGATTGCTTTAATATAGATTATTTCTGACAAACTTTACTTTTCTGGGATTCCCCATCACATTTTATTAAAATTTAAAACTATTATTTTTATTTATCTAATTTAATAAAATATTATATTAGTTATTTATATAATCTGTATATTTTAACATATTAGCAGAATGCCAATCTCAAGAATTAAAATTCATTGTTATAACTTTAGCTATAGAAAATACAAGCAGTAATCTCAGCTTCCCTAATTAAAAGAAATGATTATGCTCAATTTGCCTCTTCATTGCTTAAATATCACTTGTTGTGCTCCCTTCCAGGCAAGTAATCATATAATTTTTGAAAAAAATTATAATTTATATATGCAAAATATGTATTAATAATTAAATATTATTTATAAATTCATTATAAACACATGTTAAGAAAAAGTAAAATAACTTAAATTTATACGGTGCTAACTATGCTTTCAGCAGCAATACTGTCAGAACAATAGCACTGTCTAATGTTGTGTCCTTAAATAAATAATAAAACTTGAAATAAAAAGAGTACTACTGAATGTGATAAAAATGAGAAAGATTAAGTTTTTGAGTCAATTTTAAGATATAGTCGGTTTTTACCAAAATATTTTGGAAAGCAAAATTTTAGGAAGAATACTGAGAGGCAGATCAAAAACATCACATATTCTAGGTGTGATCAGTGAAATTGAATGTATTTTATTTGCAGATATGAAATGAATTACTGAACATAAAACAATGTGGTTGCAATGACATATATTGTCTGGAGAAGCTGGTGATTGCCATACCCTAAATAAATTGATTGATGTGTGGATAAATAAAATATATTTAGAACAAATTAAAACATTTTCTTATATGGGCATAATTTTGTGATGACACTTGTTGTCTTATTGAGATAAAATGAATAATGTTAGTAAAACATGCTTTTCAAAATAAAACTTTACTACTAAAAAAAAACAGATATAATGAAATAGAAAGAAATGTATTCAATATTTATTTGACATACATTGACTTATGGCTATGAGACAAGTTCCTTATGTAAACAAGAAATAAAAAGATTGGAAGGAATTGTAATGTAGCTTTGAAAATTAACTAGAACAAATTTTATGGAAGAGAAAACTAATGATCAAATATTAATAACACTAGTACTAAATAAATTTGATATGTTTTTGAGACATATTTTTAAGACATGATATGTTTTTGCAAGCTATTTTGGAAGGCAAAATTTTAGAAAGAAGACTGAATGGTAGACCAAGAATATCATATATTAAAATGTGATCTGTAAAAGTGAATGTTTTTATATGCAGATATAAAACAAATTGTTGAAAATAGAATGATATGGCTGCAAAGATTTGACATTGTTTTTAAAAGCTGATAATGATGATAAATTTCAAAACTTTTTTTCCCCTCTAGAAAATATAACTTGTCCAATTTTCTTTTTCTTTTAACAACAAAAAAGAGGGGAGTCTATATATCCAATTTCAAATCATATAATCAAAATTTTATTTACTATTTTGAAGATACTTTTAGTGAACTATTACAAAAAATAATTTCAACTAAAATTTTATAAAAATTTTATTATACAAATAATATTTCAAAAATGATTATAATTTTTTACAATAACTAAAATAAATATAGTTTTACTTCTCAATATTATGTAACAAAAAACACTTATTTATAATTGTTAATAAAGAAGAAGATATAAATTAACTAAAATAGTTTCTGAAAGACATATTTACAAACAAGCTAAAAACATTAAAAAAATTAGCAAATATTTACAAATTAATATCTCTAATTACAAGGAGATTCCTAGACTGTCTTTTTTTTCTATTTTAGGAGATTTTGATTTACAAAGATAAGATAAAAATTTTATTTTTGAAATCTGAAAAAATTTCAAATCCAAAATGTCTTAAAGTCAAAGATTTGGAATGATGATATTGTATCTGAATTACAAATTCTTACAACCTATACAAATGTTTAGATTATATTTTTACTTTTTTCTTTAAATTAATGTATAGTGCATTATTACAATTAAATCTATTTTTTAGAAAGACATTGAAACTAAACTTAAATAGTTTTATCATTCAAACTTAAAATGTTTTGACACAGCTTCTCTTCTTATGCTGATTAGTTTAAAAAATAATTCATCTGTTATGGTGGAGAATGCAATAAAACTATAGATATAAGCCTTTTATATTTATTTATAATATTCTTTTTAAATCTTTATTTACTATATTATCTCTGCTTTTTAGATTCCAATGATAATAGTATGTTGATTTATGAATGATTAAGTAACATTAACATATAACGTCATAGGTTAAACATAATAATTAACAAAAATGTCTGCTATGATTCTAAGTTGAATTTTAAATTGGAAATAAATATGAAAATTTCACATTAGCTAGAGATTTTCAAGCACACCAGAATTTTCCTACACATAATTGTTCAATACAAAAAATACCTAGTATTTTTAATAAGAATATAAAGAAAAGTGCTTAAACTCTAAAATGTTTACCATACTATTAATTACTTAATCAGTCAGTCTGCCATCTTCTATATTATTTCTCAGTAGAGAGGTTGTTTAATGATTCTGCTAATTGATCTACATACCATATATTTTCTTTAAAAAAAATCAATACTTGGATTAATGATTTTTCCAGAGTATATGAATATGTAGAATAATTCAACAAAGTACTTCAATTACTCTCTCATTATAAACTCCATGTCTATTTTACAATACTCATACACTGCTTAAAATTTAAATAAATATAAAAATAACTATTAATTTTAACATGTTCTGTTATTGTTTATATACAATATATATTTCCAAATAAATATTTTATTTATAAAATGTATTTAAATAGCAATGTAAAGCCTATTTATAACATTCAAAATGCATGCTTAATTTTAAAAAAAAATTTAAAAAATGTATAGTAATTATTGTTTATTGTCTTTGATAAATTAAATATTTAACAGTAAATATTAATTTTAATATCTTAATAAACATTCTAAACAGTTATTTATATTTTCTTCTTGATTGTCATGTTTAAAATGTCTATCACCTTATTTAATAATTAGTTTATCCATCTTCCTCCATTAAGTAGTATACAGTTTTTTATGAGTTAGCAGTTAAATATATTCATTTTGTCAAGTATTGGTGGTCTAGAGGTCAGTGGCAGCTGCTTTACAAGCGGTTGTCCCAGATTAGCAGGTTCACTTCCCGGCTGATGCTATGACACATGAGAATATATATATATATATATATATATATTCATTTTTAAAGCTCAATATATATATATATATATTCATTTTTAAAGCTCAAACTACAGTAAAAAAGATTTTAAATATTTGGTAAAATGACTATGTTAGTATTTTATAGGAGAAAAACATCAGCAAATCATGATTTAAATAGACCCATTGAACACTAATATTAAAAATAAATCGCAGGATACTCATTGTTTACTGAACTGTTTTTTTTTTTTGCTTCATATATGTGCTAATTTATTTACTCTATTGTAGTCATTGATTTTTTAAAACATAACTATCTATAATTTAAATAAAAATCCTAACACATACTAAAACAATAAAGTCCTTGGTATACCAAAAATATTACATGATAATCTCTGTTTGAATATATTATAAAAGTAAGGGACAATTTATTCTATTTTATTTTATTTTATTTTATTCTAGAACAATCTATTGTAAGCTTGATAAATCAATCAACACTAGATTCAGTCCTGTATTCTTATCTCACATTAGTTTCTGATTATTGGTCTTTATTCATAAAAAGTTCTGGATTTCTTCCAGTTACCTTTAACTTTATTACATTATCAAGACAATAGTGTAAAATTTAAAATGCCCTGTAATTTTTACCCAAGCTATAATTTTTGCATGTAGTCAATAGTAGATAATATCCACATACATTACTGACACTAGATTTAAAACAAATGAAAGCATAGTTCATCTTTTAAATAGAATGTATAGTAAGTCATCAAATGCATTTCTCTGTATACATTTAACATATGTATTTAGCAGCAATGGACAATAAAAAATACAATAACTACCATACTATCATTTCTATGTAAATATACAACAAAATGATTTGGAATCTAAACCTTGGTAGAATACAGAGAATGGTGTTCACATATTTAAGTACAAGTTCTAAGATTCTCATTAATAAAGGCGATCAACAAATAAACTGGATATATATTCTATATGGAGCTTGTTAAATACAAGCTTGTTATATTAGGTCATGTGATATATGACCTAATTTCTTTGTTATATATATATATATAATCCAATAATTATTACTTTTTCATACTTACTAGAGATGATTTTGCAATAGGGTAGGGAGTGTGAGCTGCCATTTCTAAAATCATATATTGAATGGAAGCAGCAATAGTCAAGTATTATTTTGTTGTTATATATTACCTTAGTTACCATGTTGAAAAGTGCTTAAAGTTAATATAAAATCAATGACATTAAATTATATAGTTTTGATCTAGCTTCAAATAAATATCACTCTACAAGAAGATTGCCCTAAACTCAAAACGACAAATTATATTTGAAATTTGAACTATTAGCTTGTTTATAAAAAGTGTTAAAAGGGTTTTCTGGATATATAAGTGAAAATTTCCAGTTCATTCTTATCCCTCATGGAGGTCAATAGACAAAATTTAGTCTAGATATAGAAATACCAAATTGAGTCTGTTAAATATTAAAACTTCCCAGTAATGTTTGGGGTAGATTGAAATGATTAAATAAGTGCTTCTAAAAGCATAGCATTTAATAATTATATGAAATTAAACAACTTTGTTATTACAAATTGTTACTTGAATATAATAAAAAAGTCTTAAGCCTTTAATTAATTTAAAGAAATTTGGTTAATAAGATTAATATATCTTCATACATGCTTTTTATGCCAACCTTTAATGGATGAACTAATAATTAATATGTGACTTATTCACACAAAAATTACCATTGGACCAAGATATCAAAAATTTCATTTATATTTTACCTTACTATTATAACTTAATCACTTTAATAATATCCCAAACACTAGTTATCACATCTATTACTTTACTTTAAATAAAACCTAAATATTGAAACTAAATTTATTGTGGAAATGAACAACAATCAGATATTTTGTGCAGTTTAGTGCAGTAGTAGAATGTCAAACACTGGAACATAAGGTTGTTGGATTGATTCCAGTTCTAGCACTGACAGAGGTCAAGCTTCTTATGAACTCTCAAACAATAAAACCACTCATATGTTTATTTTATCCATATGAATTAGAATAGTAGCAAATTATCCATACAATAGGGTCACCTAGTGCAAACTTTGGTAATCAATGCATGCAAAAAATTAGTTTGGGAATAATGAATGAATAAACTCTTGATAGGAAATTTTATGTCCAAATCTTGCATTCATTGACTACTGAGGCTTGCACTAGGTGACACTACTTTACAGAAAGTTTGCTACTGTTATAACAACTTGTGTAAGCACAAAAGATGGTGAACATTTGATGTCTCTGTGGTTTCATACCAATCCAGTTCATAGAATTATGGTAACTGATTTTTAAAGAACCAAAATTATTAAAACTAAACTGAGTTCAAATCTATATAACTATACAAGTGAATAAACTTCAATTAAAAACATTAGGTTTTCATCTTGGTCCATAGTTTTATAGTTAACTAAATAGGTAAAAAATGGCTTCTGGAAAATTATATTAGATTCAAAGATTAAGGTGCAGTGCTCTCAAATTGAAGGCTTCTCCCTGATAAAAGACATAAAGAAAAAACTAGTCTGGAAATATTGGTTGAATGTGTATTAGATAGGAATTTCATGCACAAATCTTTTTGCGTCCATTGAGTACTAAGGTTTGCACTGGTTTGCACTATTGTATGGAGAGTTTGTTATTGTTTTAACAGCTTATGAGCCAGAGGAAAAGGTCATCATGTCATGTTTTTGTGGTTTTATATTAATTAGGTAAACAATATATTTTAGAATTTCTTATACATTAACAATATATTTTAATATATTAAACTCATTAAAATTTATGGTACATTTATTAAAATTAAAATAGTAATATAATTTGGGACAAGAAGATGGTGAGCAATAACAAACACACTAATTATGATCATGAGTTATCACTTGGTTGTTATATTTCACAGACTGTTTCTTCTCCCTGCCTCCAGCAAGAAAACATAATATACATAGATAGATATATAAAGAACATCAATTGTCTAACAACTTTAAAACATTGTAAAGTTTCAAAGAATGCATTATTTAATAAGTTTGATATAAATAAAAAAAATGAATGATTAAATTGGCATATAATTACTCATTAATTTTTCTGACTCATTTATTCAAACAAAAATATGCAAAATAAAATTCCATAAAAAAAACAACAACATATTTTTAGTTTTCAAAAATATCCTGTGTGGTTTTAATGCAGTGCCAAGACAAGTATAAAAAATAAGAAAGTCTTAGCAATGCCCAAATAAAAATGTAGAAAAAATTTAAATGTTTATGGTCATTTGAATAAAACTAGTGTGGGCTGCCTGACATTATGATGCTGAATTTAACATGACCCCCCCTCCCAAGCAATGTATTATATATTTATTTTTAAGTAATAAAAACTGTACAATTTGATAAGATGAAAAGTTATTTTTGAATTAAGATAATATAGTATAGTTGCATTCAATGAAGTATTACTATATGCTACCCAGGATGCAGAGCTTAATGAGAACAGTAATATTTAAAAGAAATAATTTTATGCACAGTAGATATTTTGTGAAAGATAATCAAACTGGTGATTTTTTTTTTACATAATATGGTTCCTAAAAATTTTAATTTGCCAAGGTTTTTTTTTTTTTAAAAAGATGTGAAAATAGGTGATATTTTATAGGGTAAAACTGAATTTGATGCAAAAACTGGTTACATTTCAATAAAAGTTGTATCATGGTTATGTGAATAATGATGCCCATAAAACTTTTTTGAATAATTAAAAAAATATGTTAAAGTAACAATCTGTTTATTTTTAATCCAATAACTATTCTGAAATTATAAAGAACCAAATAAAATTTTGTTCAAGCTTTCAATAAAAGAGTAAAATTAATTTATATATAAAAAATTACTTAAATTACAAATATTACCACTCTACTTGTCTCCAGCTTTTAAAACTATAGATTACAATATTTAGAAGACTATGATGTTGATTTTTTTTGTTAATGTAAAAGAATCTTCAGTTGTAGTATCTGTGACAATTTAAATAGTTAAGACATCTGCATTAAGAAAGCTTGCTTCAGCTGTTTACAATGTTTTAGTATTTGTGACTAAAACATTCCATATGTTTCTTTTATTTATAAAATTTGAGACTTGTAATTCACAGTAACAAAATAGTTTTGACAAGCATGCAAATATAAAAGTGAAATATTAAAATTAACTATTATACTTTATCATAGTTTAAAAAGTGTGACTACTCTATTAAAGAATACTGATAAAATTATTATAAAGCTCAAATATATATATTTGAATATAAATAAATGACATCATTAATACATTTATTAATACACAGTTTGCTACATGTGATGTGTTGTGATTTACTGTAGCTTCTTCTTAAACTAAGTCAAGAATCTCTCAGAAATTATGGCCAGAGAAACCTGTTAGCTATTTAATTTTACATTCCCCAATCTAAGTTTTCCAATATTCTGCTCCATCCCATTTCCACAACATAACCTTCTATAAAACTCATAATAAAATTAGATAATACATCATAACCATCTCCTGAAATCAAAACTATGTCAAAACTCTTTAGCTTTGCATTCTCATAAGTTACAATCAATGTTCTCTCTAAGTGTACATTGTCTATAAACTAAAAGTTCAATGGACCACTGTGCAGCAAAAACGTCAAAAATTAGCTTTTATTTGCATATTTACATATAAAATAGCTTATATAAAATAGCTTAAATATAATGAAATAGTGTAGAACATAAAAATAATAACAAAATTCATTAATAATAATTTTTTTTCATGCCTTTATTCTTTATGATTTATCGAAATTGTATAAACTTCATTTGGGTTTATCTGCTTTTCAAGATATAATGCTAACTTTTTTATTAAATTATTCAAATGGTCATTACCTAGTTTATTACCGTATTTTGATTTTATTGCTTTCATTAAACTAAAATTATTTTTTCAGTCAGTGCTGGAAGCTTGAAAAATAGGCAAATATCAAAGAATATTGAAAGTTCTTTACATTGTTGGTCTTTTAAAATATGTGTAGCTAAATCATTAAATAATTCAATTACTTCAATTTTACATTTTTCATTTACTAAAAATTTTAAATTACCATATTGTTCTAAAATTTTAATTAAGCAAATATAGTTTTTATCATTATTATTTATAATAATTTTACAAATAAACATTTTATACTCTTGTACATGCTCTATATTTAAATTATTTTTTATTATAAAAGGATGCAAGACATTCCAATCATTTATATCTCCTCTGAAAATTTAGTATCTAAGTGATTATAAAGTAGTTGACTAAATTATAAATTTAGGTATTGTTGAAGTATCTATATAATCATTGGACTCTAAAATTGTTTAAACATCCACATTCCAGCCGATGATTGCTTTCTTAGTTTATTCATTTTTACTTTGGCAAATTGGTGTGCTTTCACTGAGAATAATTTTTTCCTTTGCAAAGTTTTGTTTAATATAATAAATATGCAAATATATTTTGAAGATTCACACATCCTATTCAATATGATAAAGTTTTTAAACAATATTTATGTATTGGGTCATTGAATTCTTCAATTTGTTCTGTGCAGTAAGTTATTAAAATATAATTTCTTTCCAGAGAATTTAGTACAAAATATCTAAATACCTATCTTAGTTTATGTGGAGGTAAATGATATAGCATCAATGTCAGAAATATATTATCCTTAAAATGGTTTCAATATTCTTAATAAATATAACTTGTTTTCATGCGTCCTCTACTCACGAAATATTCCCTGTGAACCCCACATAATTGTTGAATTAAATATAAAATACAGATTTTTAGATAAGCAACACCATTTGTTTTTTCTAATACTACAGAGGTTAACATAACCATGTTCTATAAATGAAGGTTATTCTCTCTATAAAACGTTTTATCCCTATTAAAATAGAATGATTATTACATTTTGTCTGATAACTGGATTCAGAATTTAATCAGTATTTTATATATTGAAATATCTATACTTTCATCAACTATCAAACAATAAATAAAAATGTTTAAACTTCATTAATAATCTCCTTATATTTCATTAAATTTATACATTATATAAATTCATAGGAATAATTCTTGTTATACAATAATTTGGTGATATTAACATATTTTATTACATGATCCTGTATAGATTGTATAGAATGCATTGATGAATTGATGGTAATTGCTAGGTTAACATTGTCTATTAGAATTTTAATCATGTTTTGTCCATTTTCTAATCTGATATTATGATTTTCCAGGTTTTCAGTTCAAATTCTCAAAATTCCTCCATTGATTTTATTTTATATGGAAATAACCGAATCAGTATAAACTTTTTTAATGTAAATGTCATTTTAAATACTCTATTTTCCATTTTGGCTATGCTTTGCCAGTAATAAATTTGCCTTTTGAATTTGACTGACAGCAAATTTTACAAATGACATCATCTGTATTGCTTTGATATTTGAAAATATCACCATGTTCAATGCAGTAGTTTTAATTTTAGATGATGATGTCATTTCAGTTTCAATTGATTGAGAGAGCCATTCACATTTAAATTTCTTTTTTTTTTTAGATTGATTTTTTTTTTCTCAGTGATGAACATTTAGTCATAAAAATAAAAATAAAAAACAGATGTAAATACAGTTAGAAAAAGGTTTACAGGGGAGTGATAATATGATAAATTAAAATTTCTGAAGCAACATGGTAAGATGGGAAGGATACATGTGAAAAGGGAATGGGAAGTGGAAAGGGGAAATGATGTGTAGTCCAGGCCAGTCCAAGATGCATGTCTTCATTGAGCAAGCACAACATGGGTCACAAACATTTGAATGATTGAGTCCTATGACAGAGGCTGAGATGATGGAAGTTATAGGATTGCCCAAGTGTCTGTGAGGAGTGGATGTGGGGCTAGTTTGGTATTTCTGATTTTGAAACAGCAAATTAGATACAATAGCTTTTGCTTCACTGAGGGCACTCTCTGGTCAAAAATAATGGCACATTGGAGCAACCAGAGTGCATACATGAGGAAAACTAATAGTTGCAAAGACCCCTGTTTCTATGGATTCTTGGAGGTTGAAGATGGCATTCCTATGCAAGGAAAGGCAGGAAATTGATGACAATGTCTCTCTCCAAGCAGAAAGAGACACATTTAAGTAGAAAGTGCTGGAGGGTTTCATTGTCAGTTTTACAGAGCTGGCATATGGGAGAGATCTTGGTGAAGCCTCTACAGTTGACCAAAAATTGATTTGTGGGGTGAAGATTGATTTTGAGGAGGAAAATTTGCAGATTAATGGAGCATTGATAAGTTTGAGGAATGTAGGGGGCACAATGGAGAGATCTGTGATCAGATTGAAAACCTCCCAGTATTTTAGTTTACCACTAATGGATGGTATAACAAAGCCATCCTTTTGAAGGATGTTGGCAAAGAGTGAGTTCCATAACCTGGGCCTGCCACTGGGAGGATGAGTGTTGATGGGTGTGATAATAATATGCACAAGGTTGGCAGGGAAATGATTTAGGAGTGTGAGGGTAATGTTGTGAGATCTTTGGATCAGAAGAGTATTGATGGAGTGTAGGTCCAACCCATTAAGGTTTTTAGGAAAACCAAGTTCTTTTTAGGCTGATGGCCACCACCTTTCTGCTCCAGAAAAAACAGGTGCAAAGGGAATTGGATATAATGTGTAGGTAGAACAATATGAAGGTAATATGCTATTTTAGGAGGCACTAGAAGATTGAGGAGGGTGACTTTCCCACAAAGGGAGAAGTAGATGCCTATGGTAACACTGAGGGTAGATGATATGCTTTGATACAGTGTGGTTTGGATCCTTACCCTCATGTCCATAGAAGACAGCATGAAAGGGAAATCCAAGGAAGTTGCATAGCTTGGCATTGAAGGTGGAAGAGATTTATTTACCAGATTATAGTTGTCAGTCTGCTGATTTATCACTGCTAAATTTCAGCATACAGGTTTTGGTATACCAGGTGAGGATCTTTTGAAGCCTGGGGATGAGATCAACTGAGGGAAGAAAGACAACCACATTGTTTACTTAAGCAAGGTATTTGATACTTTTTCCCAATGCAGGTATGAAGAGGTTATGTTCCAGCCTGAGCAAGAGGGGATTCAGAAATAGGGTGAACAACAAAGTGCTCAGCAGAAAGCCCTGATGGATGGATTTGTTAGGTGTGAAGCCAGGGGCAACTTTCCCATCCAGGGTAACTAGGATTTCTCTGGTGGACAGGAGATTGTGGAAGATGGACAGAAGGGCCTCTGGAATGTTCAGGTCCCTGAGGACACCAATGAGCAGGTCGACCCTAACAGAGTCAAAAGCTGCCTGGATGTCTAGTTGAAGAATGATGGGCCTGCCATTTTGAGACTACTTAAGATGTTCAGTGGCCATCTTAAACAGTATGACAACCACAAGAGTAGAGCTCCCCTTACAAGCAAACTGTGGGTCAGAAATGGCAGATAGTATGAATTATTCTAGTGACTCTTTGATGATAGACTGAATAAGTTTTATGAGCAGAGGGGTCATTGAAATGGGCCTAAGACTTTGAGCTCAGAAAGTGTCCGATCCTTCTTAAGAAAAGTGACTAATGTTATCAGAGACCCTCAATGATGTAAGCACCTGAGGCCATCTTGTTGATCATGTTGAGAGTAATGGGGATGGTAAACTGACTTAGGTGGAGAAGAATAAACTTGGGGATAGAATGAAAACAGGGATGGACATGGTCATGAAAGATTTTCAGTTTGTTAAGTAGCATGACCTGGGTGATGCCAGGATCAGAGCTGACATTCAAGGTTGATGGCATAGTGAAAGGAGGGATATCAGCTTTGAGAATCATGCACTTGTAATGGCTTCTCAAATAAATGAGCTATTCCTGACCTATCCTAGGATTTATTGCTGACTGTGATGGATGAGGGAGTGGTTTGCTTTCTGTGGGAACCAAGAACCCACCCCAGGTAACTTTTGGTCCAACAATGCTGATTCTCCATGTACCTCTGGGTGCATTTGACTAAGATGTACTCAGCCAAGGCCTCTTGAGCATCATGGTAGTGAAGTTTCAATTGGATGATAGTGCTAATATCTAATGGACGACTCTCCTGATTATTCAGTTGCACTGAAATTTTGTCCTTGGAAGCCAGCAACTTGAATGATCCTCAGGAATTCTAGGTGTATTTGTGGATGGCAGCTTGCAGGATTTCCACAAATGCAAACCATGCAGAGATGGGCTTCATTTGAAGGATATTGATTTTATGATTTTTAGATTGCTGTGACAAAGAATAACCCGATTTTGATGGTTTGAACATTTGTAGGATTAAAATAAAAATATTTATATGTTTGATGTTTTTTTTTAAATTTACAATAATATAAATAGTTTCATCACACTCAATTTACCATCCCAATTGTGTCAAACACCCTGCCATGACAATGGTTAGTGTAAAAAAGCAGCACTTGGTCAGTGCTGTATTACAATTTCTTTAATAGATTATTAAAATTATTTTTGAAACAACAGGTATTATAAAATCTGGTAGAGAAATATTGAAAGGTTACAAAGCCATTAGAAGAGAATATATTTGTGTGAGCCAGCAATATTTCTCATGATAATATTTTAATTCTTTAAGTGGAAGCATAGAATTTATGCTAATGCTAAGGAATTTGTCTTTAATAATGTAATTTGAACTTTCATTGTTTGTCTAGCTTTAAAAAATAATGCATAATATGCAGATATTATTTTCCTATAAATTCTACGTATATTTTCTTTCCCAGTTTCATCTCCATGTCCAAATTTTCCCACATTATAACCATTTTTTAATTGATTGTCAATTCTAATCTAAAAACATTTATGATAATTTAATATGTTGTTCAGGTTGATCAAAAACATTCTGTATATCTAAATAAATATCTACTTTTCCCCTCAAAATGAGAAAGCATTGGAGCATAAATCTGAATTATATATATCTGGTATAGAATGAAATAATTAATCTTGTCATTCCATTTGAGATATCATCAACCTCCACAATATTATTCATTTTTATGTATAATTAGTCTCATCAAATTGTGTTTCCAATTTTTGCCCCTTTATAGTAAAGTAGATGACTTTTTTTCTAAAACAAATTGTCTCTTCAAACTTTTCTTCTAACTTTACAAAATCTAAGAATTTATTATTATGTAATTTTTTAAAGTCATACAATCTTTCTTTATTTCTAAGGGATAAAACTAAATAAAAGCTAACCATCAAATTATAGCCTGGATCTGCAATTAGGAAATTCTTAGTGTCACTGCTTTTGTTCTCTGATTGTGATACTGACTACTAACCTCACAGCCTAAACTTGATAGTAATAAAATTTAAAAAGTTCAAGACTATAAATATAATGGGCAGATTATTAATGCAAATAAAAATAATAAATACTTACAAAAATAATCATAAACATGGGTTTATTGTTTGAAATAGAAGTAATTACTCAGAAAGTAAAATTAGACACAAGTGCCTAAAAAAAAAAAAAAATCAATTAATTTTAATTTTATACCAGAGTCCTTATTTAATCTGTGATTTTAACACTTAAAATAGAACAATACAAATATTTTAAATCATGTACAAACTTTTCATACAATAGCGCCACTCAGTGAACACCATAGTAATCAATAAATACTAGAATATTTGAGTATAAAATATCCATTTACAGCTTTCTCACTGGACAATATTACTGTATGGAGAGCTTGCTACTGTTTTAACAGTTTGTGCAAGCATATGGTGGTAATGTGATGTTTCAGTGGATAAATAGTAAATAATGCAGAGACAATTGAACAAAATTGTAAAAAACAAAGAAATATCACAAAATTATTAAAAGAATTATGATGATGAAATGATGCTTGAAAAAGAAATCATGTTAGATGAACAAATGATATATCAAATTGAATATCCAAGTATTATAAAAAAAAACATAAAAAATGACTGAATGTAGAATGAATGAAAAAATTGTTAGATCATCTACAAAAGAAAATATGGATCTTTAACACTCTATTAACTTCCATTTGAAGCAAGCAGATTGTAGTACTTAAGAGTGACAGTGTTGATAGAATATACATAAAACCAAAATGTTAGAAAGCAATGACGAGCTATTACTGGGAATGATAAAGAATTTATGGCTTGATCATGAAATCACTTTTTAAAGATCATATAGCTACATGTATAAGAATCTTTTTTCATAAAGCTAAAATTTTTATCGAGACAGAAATGAAAGCAAGCTACCATCCTTCTAACTCTTATATTTAAAAAAAAAAAAACGTAAACAAATATAATGATAACAACAACAATGTAAATATTATTATTACTATGATTGACCAAATATATTTCGTTTTCTCTGCAACAAATATTCCATTTAACAATTAAAATAAAAAACATATAAAAAAATACAAAAATTAAAGTATACAGTACGAAAACTGATTTTAAAGACAAATAAATATTCAATTTATGCGCATAGTATTAAACAGTTTAAAAAGAAGTTGATATTTTACAGGAAGCTTTAGTTCAAATAAGCTGAATGTGAAACGATCAACTAACTGAATTAAAAAGAACACTGAATTTAAAGAACTTATGATTGATAAGAACTTTAAATTAGAAACTAAATGCAGACTTAATCTGGATAAACATAAAAGAAATTAACAGTCAGCAAAATACGATCGGTATTATTTAAATCGGTACTATTTAAATCATTACAAAAGTTACTTTTCCCCCATTTTTCTATATGTATATATTATATGTGGACACGTATTGTTGTTATTTAAACGATATTTTATTATTTTGATATGCTAATTTTAATTGTTTTTATGTTAAATATAATAATGTATTGTTAGATATGATATATTAGTAAAAACTATATAAAATAAAGTATTTAATAATAATAAAAAAACTAAATGTGTTATTAAAAGTAAATTAATATTTAGAACCATCACGTTATTTTTCATTACTAATTTAAAAAAAAAAAAGAATTTGATATTACATAAATATAACGAAACATTTACTTACTGAAAGATTTATATGCTGTTCAAGCATCAAAACCTGTAAAGTATAGAAATTTCGTTTTTAAGTACACTTTTTACTATACCATTGAACTGCACTGGACATTTTAACAGTAACATGCATGATGTGGTTAAATGATATTAGATTATGTGAGATAAAAACTAATCAATATAATACACCTAGACAATTGAGTCTTTAAAAATATATACATACCTAATTAAATTTACAATTAAAAATAAGTTATTGTTTTTACAGTGTAGGAACAAGTGGCTTAGACTATATATATGTGCAAATATTTGTGGTATAGAAAATAAAATTTTAAAATGACTATATTTGAAATATAAGAAAAAAAATGTGTTCATAAAGTATATGTTATGCAACACTCATTTGCAATCATTCAAATAATTAGGCCAATGTAAAAAAAAAAAAAACAATAAAGCAAAATACAGAAAACAAAAGATTAAAAATGAGTTTGACAATAACTGTACTAACTGATTTGTGAAATACAAAAACCTTAATAAATATGATGGATAAAGATATGTATTTATATGATTAATAAATTCATTTACGTATGTGTACTAGAATATACTATTATATTCTGCAATTTTTTAAATAATATTTTTAATAAATTATATATACTGTAATGTATAAATATATAAATACACATTGCAAAAGTTTTGTATCACAATGTTTAGTGTGTCTATCTGTCATGCTTATAAATTGAAATTTGAATCTAAGTTAGATAAAATTTGATTTTTTTTAGATTATAAGCAGATTTAAAATGGTATCTTCATATGGATGATTAATTGATTGTATGAATGCATATCTAATTATGAACTAAGAGTAAAACAAGAAAGAAAATGTACTAGTTAGTATATGTGATAGTGCCTTTTCTTTCATGATTTCTTCATAAAGCTATTGGTAAGGATTTATTCTGCAGTAGTCTAAGTAAAGACTGTTTCATTATTGTTTTCCTGAAGGTTTGTGATGATAATATTTAGTTGTATTTACATATTGGATTATTTTCATTATCTAATATTAAGTATTGAATGTCTTAGAAAAATTTAAATTTATTTAATTCTTTCCATTACATTCAACTGTCAGTAATATAGCACACAGGTTAGGATATGCACAACATTTTGAAAGGTATTATTTTATTATTTTCTTTAGAGGTTTCTGGCCTGACCAGTGACAGTAATAGCATGAAAATAAAACCTTGACTGTTATATTGAATATGGAAGTTTAAGGTAACACTCTTAAGTAAAAATAAAGAATCAGAAAGTACCTCTTAGATAAGTATATGAAATTTTTATTGACTATAGCATTACCTTTCAGTATTACAAAAATCTATGGGTCCAGGTTTAAATACCATGTTAATACTGTCACTGGTTAGGCCAGTAACATCTGGATAAGAGAGGAGAATAATACTTCACAAAACGTTATATATATATATATATATATATATATATATATATATATATATATATATATATATATATATATATATATATATATATATATATATATACACACACACTAACTTGTGAGATATTACTAACCCTTGAAAGTCATTGAAAGATTTAAATATATATATATATATATTTTAAAAAAAAAACATACAATACTTAATTTTAGATGATGGAAATAGTACAACTGTTTAATTACTTATTACATTACATAAATTTTATTCTGATTTCAGATTTGTTTTTTATTATGTTTGGATTTAAACCCACATCTGCTAAATGATTTAATGAAACATATAGTCAAAATTATTTTTGTTTTAATAGTAGCTTTTATTCGGATATTCCATAAAATCAATTTATCAAAAAAAAAAAAAAATCAAAACAAATTATTCTTTGTCCTTAAAGCAATTTGATTTTATAACAGCCAAACTGAAGTAGTAATTTTAAAATAAAAAGAAGACCAAGTAAGAAAAAAATGTGAAAATGTACATTTTTATTATTAGTTTAAAATGGTATAAAAATTATTGTAAGAAAAAAGACTTTTATTTTATTTAAATAAATATATAATTTGCTGCCTAGAAATTTTTTTTTTTAATATTCAGTACTTACATATTTATTATTGGTACAAGGAGGTTGCTTTGACAACAGTTTGAGATTGTTGAGTATTATCTATATTGGGATTGTCTAAGTGTGGACTAGTTTCTTAAGATTATATATGTATACCATATTAAATTGATTTAATGAAATAATAATTTCTGAACACAATATCTCAACACTCATACATTGTTATAAAATGCACTTTTATTAAGTGAGATGAGCATATTTTTGAAGATCTCAATAAAAAAATTTGGTGGAGGAAATTCTGGTATAGTTTAAAAAGAAAAGCATTACTATATAAATATTAGTCTGCCCAAATAATATAGAATCTCTTTAACATTATATGGTTATAGTTACTGAGTCTAAATCATCTCTTTTTAAAATACAATTTTTGCAGATTGATGCGATTCACAAGAAATAAATATGCAAAACCTACCTACAAATACTGATAAAGATGTGTTATATTAATAGTTTTCTATCATCTATTTAAAACAAAAATGTTGACTATTTCTAAAAAAAAAAAAAAAACCCGAAGAAGCGTTAACACTTATTCAAAAATTTTGATAAAATCCATTTTACTTCATAAAATCTAATATATGAATAAAAAATATCAACATTTCAGTAGGTTTATTACAATGTGACCAAATATCTATTAGTTTTAGGGTTTTCAGAGTTATTTTTTGTATCCTTCATCAACAAAAAGTGTAAACATATCTACTCAAAAACACACCGAATTAACTAGAGAACAAAATATTAAGATGATCTTTGATAATCACTTGTGTTAATTTATCATTGATTTTCATAATTTTAACATAATTTATTTAGACACATCAATTTTAGATGGTCAATACAAACATTTAATAAGTTCTACATCTTTAAGATACATTAAAAAATACTAATCACAAAAAGATTTATTACAAGTTTACCTAAAGTATATTTTTAGTCATAGATGTATTTATAAACTGAGAGAATATCAAGAACAATCATAACTTATAATATTTCAGAGAATTGAATAAATTTTTCTCATTATATGTTCAATTGCTCTTAAAGATTTTTGTCAGTGAAGAGCAATCTGATAGGTTGAACATAAGTATTTATATTAATTTGTGGCTTTGAAATACCAAAGTGACAGCTTGAACATAATTGCTCATATGTTGAAGCATAAAAGTGATATGTTGAACCCAATTCTCAGATAAGATTATGGCATTGCTACTCAAAATGACTGATTGAATATTATTGATTAAATGGACTAAGGGAATTAAAGCACTAAAATTACTAATTGAGCATAAACAATCAGATACTTTGCAGTAATGAAGTGTAAAGTAACAAGTGTTACAATTGTTCAGATAGAAGTGTCATTATAACAGGTGAATATTCACTCAGATGATCTGATTGCCTTGAAATATCAAAATGACAATCAGGGAATAACTTTTTAGGTATACTTAAAGCAATAAAGCATGAAAATAACAGATTTAGCATAACTTGAGGCATGAAATACCAAAATTGACAGGTTGTGCACAAGAGATCTTTTTTTTTACTTTATATATATATATATATATATATATATATACAAATAAAATGTCTTTTAATTAAAAACTAATGTAATCATAAAAATAAGTAATAAATATATTGATAATTAACTATTATATACAGTCTTTCAATCTGCAGAAGTACTTTTGGTTAATTCTTTAATACTCCTCAACTGCCATTAAATTCAAAAAACAAAATGGAAGCAAACATCATCAACTCAAATCCCATAAAAACTGAATTTTAATGTTAGCAGCTTGTCCATTAATTATATTCACTTTATTTCTATTAATTAAAATTTCCTCCTTAATTTTTTTTATTATGGTTTCTCTCCTCGTGAAGAACCTTAACACTTAATATCAAACAAATTTATATTTAGATGTCTTTCATGATCCAAGAAAATTGAAGCAATCTTTAAATCGTTATTTTTACTTTTTACATGCTTGTAGAACAATTGATGCTCCTTTAATCATTTTTCAATACTGCACCTTGATTCGCCTATATATGATAAGATACATCCACAAAAAAATGATACACAACATTGCTTTTCTGCTTGATAGGTATGACATTTTTAGAATTATTCACTAACTTATTAATATTATTTGTCAAGAAGAAAAGTAATGTTGTGTATCAATTTTTTGTGGACGTATTTTATCATATAAAAGTGAATTGAGGTGCAAAGAATCATGAAGGATATACAAGTGTGAGAAAATTAATAATAATAATGATTTAATTGCTTCAGTTTTTCTGGATCTTGAAAGGACATATAAATATAAATTTAAGTTTGATATTGAAAGTGTTATGATTCTTCATGAAGAGAGAAACCATATTAAAAGAAAAATTAAGATTGTAATTTTAATAAATAGAAATAAAATTAATATAATTAATAGACAAGCTGCTAACATTAAAATTAGATTCATGGGATTTGAGTTGATGATGTTTGCTTCCATTTTGTTTTTTGAATTTAGAAGCAGTTAAGGAAGCTTAAGAAATTAACTGAAAGAACTCTTCAGATTGAAAGAATGTATATAATCATTAATATATATATATATATATATATTCATTTTTTGGATTCAAGTGATTGAAAGAATGTATATAATCATTAATATATATATATATATATATATTCATTTTTTGGATTCAAGTGAATGAAAAATATTTAGCTGTTTAATTCATACTTTGTCAGAAGGAAATTTGCTCAAGTCAAGAAAAGAGGGTTATTAGGAACAGAAAAAGACATAGTGGGATATTTGATTTAGTTTTTTAAGGATTTCACACACACACAAACAAACAAAGATTTGATGAAGTCTTGCAACTTATAAAAAAATTATATATCACAAAAAATAATGTTTTTTTATATTAAATTAGTATAATAAATTTCTAGATTACCTTCAAATGATTTTCATAGGTATTTAGTTTCATTAAATGATGTCATTATTCGGCATATAGTCTGTTTTTAATATATATATATATATATATATATATATATATATAATATATATATATATATATATATATAATTCTTTCAAGATGTATATTTTCTTTATTTTTAAATGGCAACAATTATAAATTATACTTCATAAAAATTGTATATATTTTACATTTTACACTTCTGCTAAAGAAAATATTCCAAAGAAATGCTTCTAACTTTATTATTAATAATATCTTGCTTGTGTGATGTAATAGAGGGCCTGTCATAGAATCAGAAAGTTCCTGGATCGATTCTGGAAGTCCCAGGTCTGGAGCTTGAACTTTTTATGAACTTCCAAACAATAAATTCATTTGGGTTTTTGTTTTTATTAGTAATTATTGTATGAATTTATATAATATTGTCAAGCATCAGTGGTCGAGAGGTCAGCATGGCTGCCTTACAAGCAGTTGTCCCAGGTTAGCAGGTTCACTTCCCGGATTATGCTATGACACATGAGGAAAAAAAAATTATATAGTATTTTCTATTTAAAATTAAAATTTAACTATTAACTATTTAAAACTCCAAAATGTATACAATTTATAATAAATTTTACAGCATAACAGCGCAGTGAAAACATGGAATTATTTTTTTAGAATTTTTAATATAAATTAAGATATTAAAAGTTATACATAAATAAATTGTGAAATTTATTGCATAATAATACAACGTATAGCATTTAATATTTTATTGTACAATAAACTCTGACTCGTATATTATAAATTTAAGTTATGATTTAATGTTGTATTTATTAAATTATATTGTAAATATTTTAACAAGTGTCAACAATAACAAATTAATGCCTGCTTGTTTTGGCCTGATATATTAAATATATCAGATTAACTTCTTTGGCTTGACATATTTAATGCTTTACCTTTCAATTGTACTAGTCTTCAGATTCTTTACTTAGACTTCGGTCATATATTGACTAAATTTGAAGATTAGGCAGTTTTTATTTCAATAATATTTCAAATTGTAGCTTTAAATATAACAATTACAATACTATATTGATTTTATTTTGAAAATTATAATAACATTTATGGTTATTCATATTTATGGCAAAAATATAAAAATAAAAACATTTCTTTAAGAATTAATGCTTAACTGCCATATTTTTAAATAAGTGTTTAAGAAAAATATGCATTTGCTCTTATTTATGGACATCTTGTGCACACAAAAAAAGAACAATAAATTAAACAAATGTACAAACATTCTTGAAATCATCTGAAATAATACATTTATCTATATGACTTTATTACTGAATGAATTCTTTCTATAGTAGGGTAAAGTGACATGTGTGTTGTGATTAAGAAGAATAAATATAATTATACTCTTTTTTAATAAATTAAACAAATAAAAAACAAAATAATACAATTTTAACCAAATTACTTATATTTTAAACAATAGTTCAAATGTAATCCACTTGAGTATATGCTTGTTTATTTTTTGCTATGGTTTTGTCAACTCAGCAGTTAAAAAACATTAAGCAGTTAAAAAACATTAATGTTTTTCTCCAGTGTCTGATATTCAAATCTGTAGATAATTATATAAAATGTTACAACTTCACCAATCTATTTTTTTTTTATATATTTTCAGATGGTACATCATATATTTTAAAAAAATCTAGGCTTCCCATTGTACTGAGTAATGATTTGAAGTGAATCTCTTAAAATATCCTATCCTTTATTATTGCTGAATGACAAAAATAAGTCAAACTTAATGATTTCTAATCATCAATTTTAAATTAACTGTGTACATTGTAATTATGATGTTTGTCTTCTTCTATTTAGATGTAAGTTTAATTAATTAACTAAATTGATTTTTTCTTTATTTTATACCTAAGAAGCATAAGTTATATTTTTGCACATTATAACATGACGATATACATACATTTCGTTTTAATGACTTGGAATTCAATCCCATCAGTTTGAACCTTGGACATTTTTCCTTTAATATAGTAAGCACATAGATAAACCAGCTAGTTATCCAGTAATGAATGGCGAATGGGTATTTAATGATTTTACTTAGAGATAAACGTGCCAGATTAATCACAAATAGTCAGTAAAGAACCTATGCCCTAACACTAACAAGAAATAGATGACTGAACTATTAAGTGCCTTTTACTATTAGTCAGGCAGATCTCATATACATGTGTTTTATCTTTGCTTTTGTATTATTTAAAAATATAAATGTTTTATTGTTTCATAATAGCTATCCAAACATAATATTCGAGAAAGCATTGAATTAATAAGATGGCAAAATATATCACCGTGCTCATTTTGATTAGTCGACCTGCCATTAATTATTACGGAATACTTTTTAAAATCAATGACAGAATAATTTACAATAAATGTAATAACAAATTTACTTTTAACATATTAAGAAGGTTAACTTTATTTTTAACAAAAGTTTCTATAAATGGCTTTTTTTTTATTGTTGTTGTTGTTGTTAGTATTATCAAGAGTCTGAAATTTTTTGACGTCAAAAAATTTGAAAATATCTAAAAATAAAAGCTTTTTTGCTACTTTTCAAAGCTGTTTTAGACAGAATAAAAAATAACAAAAGATCCATGAAAAATTATATAATAATGTATGAAAGATAAGTGAAAATGCTATATATCTGTGTTATATTTATCTGCGTGATTTGTAATTGTTTATTTCTGCGGTGCTTTTTTGTTTAGTATCTAAAGAAAATATTTAATGCTAAATATATTTTTTCTTTAAAAAAAACCATACGTATACATATTAAGTTTTCTTTCCTACAAGGCAGGACACAATATTTGAACATTAGAATGTTCTATAAGGTTTTCTTTCTTTTTTTCATAAAGAAAGCTGTTTTTAAAAGATTTTGAACTGCAAAATTTCAAATTTATGATTATAATTTTGCAGTCATGAAAAGTTTTCTAAATCTAAAGTTACTTACATTTAACAGTAATTGTAGCAATTTATTGCTTATATATTGACCATATTGTTCATGAAAACGAAAGTTTTATACATTAAGTTTGGCAACATTTACTTTTCAATCCTACTTTAATTTTTCACATTCGGATGATTGTATATGTTAAAATGTACTAATTGTACTTCAATCTATAAGTCATCATTATAAGACTAAACACTTAGTTACATAAATTATGAGCTAGTTTACTTTATTATATAAGATATAGTAACTGATTGCACATTTTAGGTTATTCACAAATAGAAATAGTATATATATATATATTTACAAAATGCATTTCTATGTACAAGTCAAAACAAATTATAAAACTTTTGTTACATTTGTCAAGAGTTTAAAATACAGGAAGCAAATTTCATCCCTAATAAAATGGTTGCAAGGAAATCAAGTCATATCATAAGCTTGTATTATAAATGTTATATATAATGATCATGCAAATAGTTTTTAACAAGCTTTTCAGAATATCCCTTTCCTCTGACTAGAACTAGAAACTGGTCTGAGGATAGGAATATTCTGAAAATCTTGTTAAGAGATAGTGGGATGCTCATTATGTAACTAATAAAATAGTCTTTAAACATTATTTTGAATAAAAAATTGTGAAAAAATATGTGAACCACTGTGTAACTTGCTATATAAAAGTAATGACTTGATGAAAAGATAAAGATAACTCTATATGATGCAAAGAATGTTTAAAGACCATGTTGTAGACTAAAATTTATTTATCTAATATCCAGAGTTTTACAAATTGAAAATCTAAGAGATGCATCATTTACCAGGATTTACCAATCTGTACTAATATCAGTATTTTTTTCTTATCAGTCTTTAACACTCTATGATAACTTCTGATTCCCAATCATAATGCATCTCTGCTCATTCAATCTTACTAAAAATGTGTCTCTAATTTATTTATTTATATCCTTTTTCCAACATTTGTGAGTATTTTTTGTTCCATTTCTTGATGGTATTTAGTTTAATGTTGATGAGATGAGTATTTTACTCTGAAAATCTTCCAGAACCTTTAAGACTATCAAATAAAAAAAAAAATTAACAATGAAAGTGAAAAGAGTATAAACAGGGCAAAAAGGTAAGTAATTCTTGTCATCTCCTGAAACAAATGACTATTTGTATCAAAACATTAATATATCAACAAATGACCATTTGTATCAAAACATTATTATATCAACAACAAATACTCCAAAACAAAAGAGTTTAAATAATTTAGTTCATGACTTAAATCTCAGTAAGCAAAATGCAGGAATAATAGATTCCAGATTTCTGAAATAAAATTTACTTCAAGTAAGAGTAACATTATTTTTTATATAATTTTCATTTTTTTAAAAAAATAAGTAACAATTAACTTTTTTCTACGATATTACAGACTCAATGATAACACTAGATTTCAATTACATTATAAAAGATGAAAGACTCTTCAGTGAATTAAAACCAATCTAAATGCAGTTTTCTTGTTTTGTTGCCTATGTCAGTATGGAAAAGTAGATATATAAGGATCTGACAAATAGACTTCGATCAATAATATACAATAAACATAAATAAAAGATATGTGCTAATCTCAAAATAAATGTAATGGCATTGAATATGCAATAAAATATAGTAAATATTATTGGTTCCTTTATGAATAAAATAATTACAAAATAAATTCCCATTACATAAAATGATGCATAAAATTTGAAAATAAAAGAAAATATATAATTTAAAATAGTCTTACAGCTCATATGAAATGTTTTTATCTAATTTCACAAAAACGTTGCCTTACCAAACACTTTGTAAAGGTTTAGGATAAAATAAGGGGAGGGTGATTTTCTCAATGTCCTTGTACTTCATCAGCAAAGGCAAGGGGATATATATTTGTGGGTATTCAGTTTAGATAACTTAAATTAAAAAAATGATGAATACCTTATGGGAAAAAATAAGAGTATCATACTTCAAGAATATAAACAATTTGTAATTAAAATGAGTCAGTGAATCAGTTGTTTAATACTTATCAGCTTTAAGAATGCCCTATATTTCTAAAATAATTTTTTAATGTATATTTTCATTTTGGGATACTTTCCAAATAAATGCAATAATATATTTGATAGTGAAAGATCCCATAAAGATATAATCAAAAGGCTATTTACAGGAAATTTATATATTTAAGAAGTAATGGATGTCTGTCATATTGGCCAATTTTCTCTTGAAATAAAGAGAATAGACATTCTTCACAAAATAAAAAATAAAGCATATCATCATTGAAAAGTACACATTAATTTTGTACATATTTCACTAACAATTTTTCAAAATATGTGTTTTATTATGGTTATTCTTTGAATATAATGCTAAACAGTAAACACATTTTACTTTAATTACTTATATAAGAAACAGTACACTAAATGAATAGGCTGATTATACATTGCCTTGGAAATAGGTTACATTTACAAGTTCTTCATATCCTTCTACTGCTGATATATAGATATGTAATGGTCTGAAAATATGATGGGTTAAATTGACTTAATATCTACATGGGTATGGACTACAATATCAAATCTACTGAGAATTTTGACTATTCCATTGATGATTTTTCAATGAAATGGATGGTTGAATAGTTCTGTGAGAAGATTAAAAATGTCTGTTAAAGATTAAGGAATTATCATGTTTATATAAGCCAAGCACTGATTGTATATATGTGTGGTAGGTTAGAATCCAGCTCAACCGATGACTACTAGTTCTGCACAAAATACATATGTTGGGAAGCTTCTATCTTTTTTACATATAAGTATATAGTTATAGGTGTCAGTTGTTTGAGATAAAGTGAAGAACAAATATAGACTAAAAATTCTATGTTTAAATTGTCTATTTACTACCTACAGTTATATTATTTTACGCACTCATTCATTATATATGTTATATAATGAAAATAAACTTCAAATCAAAAACCCTTATGATTGCCCAATTCCTACACACATAATTCTATAAAGCAACAATAAATAACTGTAGAAAAAATATATAGGTCATTGTTATTGATGATGTATTTTGACTGTGTTTCTATTTTTAACAACATGTATTGTAGCATGATAATATTAGAAATCCCTCATAAAGTTGAAAACAAAAGTGCAAAGAAATAAAATGAATATTAGCCTAGATAGTAGTAAATTATTTTTCAGTCTGAATATAACTATTAAGCCATTTAACAATGGCTAGCTATCAAGAAAACATGTTTGGATAAAATTTATGTGATGACAAGAGTATAAATAAATAAATGAAAACAATAATAAAAAACTGTTAGATTTTTTTTTAAAAAAAAGAGATTATGTAGTATTTGTCTGAAGATTTGTGATGGTGGCATTTTACTATTTATTAGATGTTGGACTATTTTCATCATCAAATATTAAATATTGAATATCTATAGGCAAATTATAAACTTTATTTAAATTTTCTAAATAGTTTACAGCATGCATGTTAACATATAGCACAATAATATGAATGATCTTATTTTCTTCATCAAACGTGGATCTGACCAGTGCCAGTACTAGCAAGGGAAACAAATTTGGACATTTAGATCCATGAATATTAAATTTAAGATATCACTCTAAGCAACTGATCTATTCTTCCTAAAGCAACAATCAGTAAAGAAATTTGTAGACATATCTACCTGGATACACCTCAGTTTTCCCACTTTTTTCTTAAGAACAACGTTAATTAATAACTTTTAGCCATAATGTATTATCATAAGGGATTGATTTGTGTAGTTATTTGGCAATGTCTTGTAGGTCGTTTTTATGAATTTTTATCTTTGTACCTTCTTCAATATTTTTGTACTCTCTCAATTGAACATGTGTCCATTGACACATATATTGTCATTACTTTAGATATGTCTGCTTTATTTTTTATAATAATAATAAGTTTGGGTTTTAGCAATCGGAGGAAAAGGAGACTTAACACAATATGCACTACAGAGCGCTACTAGGCATTTGAACCTAGAAAATTTATATAGTAGGCAGGTACGTTAAGTTTAAAAAAAAAAAAAATTATTTTAATTTATATATTTGGATACCGATCGTTTGCCCAAGGTCACTAGCTCATAGAGTAGCAGAGATTTTAAACATTTATAAGTTTCAATAGATTTCTATTCTCAAAGTATATATTAAATATTTAAAACAATAAAATAAAAGAAGCCACTGCCAGTAATTAACACACAAATAGATTTTTATTAACACACATTTAAAATTGAGGAATAAATTTATTTTTAGATTTTAACATTAATATTTTTTTTAAAATTTAAATTACTATTTTAAATAGATCACACAGATGGATATTTAAATTATATTTTACTTTAGCATTTCGAGCATAGATAGTCTACATAGATTTTTTTTTTTTTTTTACACTTAAAAATTCATCAAAACATTCATTCAATCTCAGACTAAAAGTTCGTAGTCAACCCAATGCCTGATTCCAGATATATAGTCGCAATCAATGCAATATGAAGATGCTAGCATAAAACCACACAGACAGGAATGTGCATCTGACAGCATGATATTATTTGAAGGAAATGATCTGTGTCTAGAACAGGAAAGTGCATCTGTCAGACTAAGGAATCATGTATATATATATATATATTTTAAAGAATGCTACTTATGGGGGGAGAGCGGTCTTTCTGCTGACTTATAAATCCCTGTCCATAGAGCTAGAAGGGGTTAATGGTGCAGGAAATACATCCGTAACCATTGCAATGGTATGACTGCCTCTTTGGGGTCATGCATTCAGGTGGGCACATTGCCCTGTATGCTAAACACACTTCACATTACATTAATATAAACATCTATATATCTCTCCACTAGCACTGACACAATCATGAAACAAATAGCCTGAAATTAAAATCCCTTAAATTAAACATAAACGAATTTAAACATAGTTATTAATCTTTATCCATTCAGCTATCTACACCCAACTTTAAATTTAATACATTTTAGTTAAAACATAATACACACACAAAAAAAATGAAATGGAAATGATTGCTTAAACATCTACATAAAAAAATATCAATAATTGAATTTGCATTCTTTCAGTCAGATAAGAATTCTTATTTTCAGTTATTAATTACTTGCAATTTTAGGAAAGTTCTTATTAGATAGACACAATAGTTCATACTTTACTACGGATTTAATAGATTGAGAAGTCCATCTTCGTGATCACTTTCGTAGATTTTGTTCTTCTTTGAAATGAAGCTGTGACTTGCCATGCATTTGGTCAGGAACTGTCATCCAGAGGCCTCAGCTGGTTTGTCCAGAAAATTAAATTTATTGCAGACTTCCACATCGTGAAAATCTGCAATATAGCTAGTTATAATGATCTATTCATAGTCAGCTCTAAGATAACAATTCTAATAATAATTTGGCTTTTATATTTTTATTAGTCTCTTATCATTAGATCTTGAGATTCAATGAGCAAGACGTCACTAATCCATTCGTGCTTCAGTTATGGTCCGTGCTGTCATTTTCGTGTTTGCATTGGTCATTTAATTCCTTTGTATTCTCTTATCTGACCATTTAATTTATTTTACATGCCTCATGAGGTAGTTTGCTTTTGAACAATCATTTAATTAATAAGACAATCATTTCCATTTTCTAAGATTATAGAAATCAACATTATTTCTATTTTCAAAAATATCAAATCTTTATATCTTTACTTTTTTACAAAAAAATTACTTTCAAATATTTTTATTTTTTAAAAGTTTATAAAGTTGTCCATCATGGAATCTATATATACGTTAAACAGTTTTTAAATTTCAGTTTTTAAGTTAAGTTTTTTTCTTTTTAATAAATCAATTTTTATTTATGATCTTTTATTTTAATTTTAAAATAATGTGACGGGATATTATATTCCGTTACAGGGTATTTTCATTCACCTTTCAAAGGAAAGAGACTGATTTATTCTCACGTTCTTGTAGTATAATATAGATGCAATTTTTTGTTTTCCATCATTTTAAAGTTAGGCCTTGTATATGTTAGAATTCCTTTTAGTGTGGTTGTGCTTTGAAAAACTCTCCTGAAATCATGCTGACTGCAGATATTTTTTAGATCATCTATTATTCCCGCTATGTTCTGATAGACCATAATACTGATAATTGTTTTTTTTTCTTTTGACATTTATTGTTGTTATATATTTATGTTTTTCTTAATGATAGCTGATAAATAAGCTTTATTCATGAGAGTTTGTTCTATATAGGTTTTTACTTTTCAAAATGACTGGTTTCTAAACAAATATGTTTTGCCCTGTTCTGTAGTGAAACAAACATTCATGAGGAACCTTAAATAAACAGCATATATATAAACAATTATTTGTACTGTAGTGTATTCGTACATTTAAGGAATAACAGATAACCTTAAGAAAATCAGCAGTACATGTAACATCAAAATAGTTTTCCAAAACCATACCATATTATATATTAGGACATCTAAATAAACAATATCTAAACATAAAATGCTAAAAATACAAACTGCATTTATGGAGTGCAATGTGATTATGAGAAAATGGATATTAGTGAGACTAGTTTTCCCATTAAAATGGGATTAAATGACCTCAAAATAATGATTAAAAACAGAACCAATGGATATATGTTTGATTGTGAAAATATTTAAAAATATTACATAGAAAGGAAAAAGTATAAATAAAATCAAAGAAGCTTCTCATATTATAATGAACAATAGATCATATGACAAGACAAAATGCTCAGCTGGTTAGACCATTACTTTAAATTGAACATTTATGAATCTGAAAGTCTAAGTTTGATTTCAATGCTAATACTGTCACTGTTCAGGCTAACAACATCTGAAAAAGAGAGAATTATACTTCTTGAAGCATTTTGTTATATACTAAGTTGTATGCTATCAATAATACTTGAATGTATTTGAAAACTTTAAATAAAAATAAAAACATTCAATATTTATCATTAGGTAATGAAAATAATCCAGCATATTTTTTTTTTTTTTTTTGAGATGTTAGAAAACATTAAATTGTTTCACTTTAAACATATTTTCAGACTATGGTGTGTCTATCTTCATTAGAGAACAATGTCTTCTCAAACTTATGTAACTGGCTGCTACGTTATTTTAAAAATTTTAATTGGAAATTGATAAATTTATATTTGATGACATAAAAATACCTTTCTTTATTTTATTTTTTTTACATCTCATTTTTTGGTGTAAAATAGACACTTGATTAAATAACAAATTACTTTTGCAAATACATTAATGTTGAAAAAATATAGTTGATAAAATATGAACTTCAGATTTATTAGCATAAACATTTTATATAAAAATTTATATTCATGATTTTTAATAAAATATATTTTTGACTCCATATCATGTAAATAGATGTACGTACAGATGTGAAGCCATTAGTTTTGTATATAACCTTATTTAATAATTATTTTTTTATTTTGTCTTAGATTATTAACACATTTAACTTATGAGGAACTTCAGAAGTAACATCAAATAATTTCAAACATATTTATATTATTTATTTATATTAATATGACATGAATATAATCTTGCCATTGTTTTTTTATATTTTTATTAAAAGAATACCTAATTTTAAAATTATACGTATAATAAAAAATATATATGATTGAATTAAATATAAATAAAAGTTATCATTTTTAGTAATAATTATTATTAACATTTATATTAATTATTATTATTCTTTAACATTCTCCAATTTCTTTTCCCTTATTAACTTTCGCCACTTAAATTAGTTCAGAATTCAGTCATCAAGACCTTTCGTTATATCATTAATCATTTTTCATCATAAATTATGAAAATAAAATTTTGTTTGCACACGACCCTTTCATGATTCGCTCAAATCTGAAGCACACTTTCTTTATTATTTCTCTTTGGTTTTTTAATTTTTTTAAGCTTTGTATTTTTTTTTCTTCATCTTTTTTTCCAGCTGGAGTTAGAAAGATCATAGTCATTTAAGAGCAACTGCTAACAAGAAATAACTAGTAACCTTGATAAATTATATTATTTTAAGAGTGATAGCAAAAAAATTGGTAATTTAAGAGTAATGAATTTAAATGTAAGAAAAAAAAGTTAAATTCGTAGATGTTGAAGATAATTTCAAATATGTCAAATGAGAATATGATGACAATGATATGTGAATAATTTTTAAAAATAAAAAAACAATTACAAAATACAGTAGCTGTGGAATGATAATAAAATATAATGTTATAAAAGAATAATAAAGAGTAAATATTATGAAAACTTAAAGGTTAATAGACAGCAACGAATGAAAAGAAAGATTAGTTTTTTGTAATAAAAATAATAATAATATAATTATCAAAACCATAAGATAGTATTTTAATTAGATAGCTATTGATTTAAAAATTTAAATACTGTATTAAATGAGTAAAATTGTATGGTATTTTTTTATTATCACACTTTAATAATTTATCATGTATAAAATGGAGCACAATAGTAATCTTTTGGAAGATTAATGTGAAATAAGATACAGTATTAGTTGTTAAATTAAAGTGAATTTCTAAATATGATATTTTACTACTTAATCAACTTGATAGAGCACTAATATCTCCAGAAAAAATCAGTTACTTCCTTTAAATAATATAAATTGTGACTAATTTATTTGAAAATATAAAACGTGATATATAATATTATTATATGTGTTGCACTTCTAACAAAAAGTGCATAGATATTTATATTGTGGCCAGATAGAAATTTCTTGTTCTTTTTAGAAACCTTAATATAATTACATCTGATAGAGGGAACATCGTTAAATGAGTGGCAGTTCATAATTTTAATTATAAATCAGAGCAAAAAAGATATAATATTCATCACTGAAATAATGACCAGGCTTAGCATACATTTCATATTCTCATGTATATTGGAAGAAGTTAAGTAGAATAAATTTATTTCAAACCATTATAACACAAGTATATTATTCTTAGTATGTTATATGAGTTGTTTCTCATTCTGAAATTTTATGTTCTTGGGTCTTTTTTTGGATTAGAAAATTTTATAGATTTAAACAAAGTTATTTAAATATTTATAATAGTAAAAATAGTTTTAACAAGGCTGTAAACCTTAGCAATGAGCGTCTGAAAAAATCGTCACTAGGGACCTCTGTAGGTCTTTTTAAAACACATGTGTTGCTAAGGTTTACAGCCTTGTTAAAACTATTACTGAAATAATAGTGAGCGTTTAATAAAAATTTATAATTACAATAGTAAAAATGAAAATTATTTGTGTATTTATTGCAGCAATTTTCAATTTTTTAAAAAATATATAAATATAAACAATACTAATTGAATAAAATTAAGTATTGCTTTAAAAAAGTACAAATAAATTTAATATTTATTTTTAAATGATTAGATTAAATTTTATATTATATATGGTAGAAAATGTGATAATAGATCAGTCTTTCATTGTTATTTTCAAATTTTGGTCTTTTGGCTGCCATTTTATGTTGGTGTAAATGCAAAATTTTGCTTGTATATTTTTTCTCATTTGATAATCAATAATGGATAAAATGACTTTGTTTTAGAACTTCAACTTTTTCTTCAAAACATTTGCATAAATCACAATCTGTGCATATTTTTGACAACGTGGACATAAAAACTGTAATAGATATTAGATATCAGCATTATTTTTCTATTGTAATTTTTTTCAGAAAAAAATATTTCATACAAAGTTGCAAACTTTTATGTTTTTATATGTGTAAACAATTGAGAATCAACACATATTTCATATATTCAAATAGCATAAGCATAACATCTCTTAATCTGATTTTTTTTTTAAAATGAGGGAGTTATGAAAACTAGGCTTAATGTATATTTTTGCAATATCATGACTGAACTGAAAGTGTTTGAATAATAGATAATTTACAATTTAAGAGTTTTGAAAAAAATGTATTTAAACTTGTACTATATGATCAAAAAAATTTCACCTTGATAATATTTTTTTATTTAATTTTCTATAAGTGAAAAATATTGCAACTATACCAGATTGTCAGATAAAAAATCAAAAGTAAATTTTAATGCTCAAAATTATATTTCTAAAGAACTGGAAAAATATTTTCAGCACCAACTATTTTAGATATATGTTTCATTCATAATTCCTTAAACAAAAGCATACTTCAAAAAAATATTAAGCTAAGTAATCTATGAAGACTTTTTTTTTCAAATGATTTCACTACCTGTTTGATTTTCACTGTAACAAAGATTATAAACAAAATATTGATTCAACTTATTTTCTGCTGATGGTCTATACCAAAAAATGGCACATCAAATAAACAAATAAAATTTGTAGAAAATCAAAACAAACAAATACATAACAATAAATACTTTGTCATCAAAGAATCCAATGTTCTATTTTTTTGTTAATTGCTTTATCTTAAAATTTAACTATCCTTTGATAAAAAAATTTCTGCATCATTATGACTCAGAATATAGAAATTTAACAAAGATGACAATCCAGATTATGAAAATATCCAATATAATATTTACATTAATCCATGGAGCTTCAGCTTAAAGAAGATGATCAAATATATAGATTTTTTGCAGATATTATCAAAGACTGAAGATGTTTTATATGATTTTACAATACTTGTGGATGAGAGATTAAACTATAGACAGTTTGATCATTTAAATCATTATTGCATTAAATCATTCTTTACAACTAGTATTCTACCATCAACTTTATCTTTTTGATATCATTACTAGTATATAATGTATGTTCCTTCATCTACTTATTTTCAAACTCATAAACCTAATAAAGTTATTATTATTATTATTTTTCCATTTTTTTAGTGGTTTAAGATTCTGTATAAACTCATGTATCTATATAATAGTAAGTTTTTGCCCACGATTAATATTTTAATACAGTGTGGTGTACATACTATATTAACTATCTGATTTTTGTCTCAGATCTAAACTTTGCACTGTTATACCCTCATTTTTATACTTTTTATTTGGATTCAAAAATACCATGTGACATTTTATTAAGCAGCACCCTAAAGTAAAACTATAGGAAATAAATGTGTTCATCGAAAATAATATTTATAACCTTAAAATGTCTTATAAAACTTCAGAATATATCTTCATTGTAGTAAAAAAATAAATTTAATTTATTATTCTAAACTTTTTACTGTTCAAATTCATTATCTATTCAGAACAGTAATTCTAAACAATCCAAATCTTACTCTTAAATAAATTGTAATTATTTTTATTAAAGTCAACATAATTATCATGTTCACATTAACCTCATTAAAATTTATTAAATTGGATATATACATATGTATCGTAATAAAAAAAACTTACTGTGGGTTTAGATATTTACTTAATATAAAATATAATACTATGTTTTGTTTGAATGAGTGCAATGATGCATTATGTGTAATATAATTATGTAGATCCTGGAAATGTAAATGCAATATAATATTTATGTAATAAGGCAACTAACAGAATAATATAGATCTGCAAGATAAAATGTTAAGCCAAGATGAGAACACATCCATACTTATATAGTGATCCCCTGATTTTTAAAAAATGCATAATGCAGCATATTAAAAAAAGATGATACTTATGTATTTTTCCCATGTGTCATAGCATCAGCTGGGAAGCAAATCCACTAACCTGAGACAACTGCTTGTAAAGCAGCTGTCGCTGACCTCTCGACAACCAATGCTTGACATGATACTTATGTATTATTGTGGGTGTGAATTTCTTAGGTAACAAATGTACAATGTAGCATATGAAAAACAATAATATTGCACATACATATATATTTTTGTGGATGTGAATTTTTTATGCAACAAATGCATGATGCAGTGTATGAAAAAAAGATAATATTGCATATACTCTCATATACATTTTTTGTGGCTGGAATGTCTTGTGTAACTTAGATCATGATCCTGAATTATTTTTCAAATAGAGGTATGACCAAATGATGATTGCTGGTTTAGCATGAAATACATATATTGGTGATTATTGGTCTTTTCAACATATATGTGTTCAAGTGTATCAGTATTATGACATAGTGTGGAGAGTGGTGGGTTGTGTGAAAGTCTGTGCTCATATACCCTATGTATACATTTTTCTATAATTATAGAAATATATATTAAACTAATATATAGGTCAAAGTTTATTATTTATGGAAATACTAATGAACAATACAGAAATAAAGCATTTGGTAGGGTAGACATGCGTAACGTTTATTTTGCACAGAAGCTGTATTTTATGTTTATTTATAAACATTTTTTATTGTTGTATAGTGATAGAAGTAACATTATATTGGTTGACTAGCTTATGTAAGTTTGTGTTTATAAATGCAAGTTTATCGTTATTTCAAATCATTAAATGATACTATTTTTATGGATATAAATAAATCATTGATATTATTCAGTCGCATAATTTGCAGTTTTTGGGTTGTATAGATAACATTGTAAGTTTTATCATTGAAATCTGAATAGTATCAAATTTTTGATATTTTTCATTAATAAATTGGTAAGGCTTAACTTATATGACGTTAATATCAGTTTAATTCCTATGAAAACGAAGCTATGCTGCATTTTCTATCATAGTTTACTTAAATAACCAATTACTAAATATTGCATTGTATATACAAATAATAATTGCTTGCTGACATTTAGTATATAAATAAAAACGAAGTCTAAAACAGCTTTTTAAAAAAAATATCCATTGCTGAAAAAGAACTTTTCCTACAGCTCTCTCTAAAAAAAAACAGTGAAAGTTAAGGTATTATTCATCAAGTTTGCCAAGTGCTTGGGTGGTGATTTTTGTTAGTATTATTTAATATATATATAATATTTTATATTTTCCAAGCTAAAGAGCTATGGTTGGAAATAAGCAGAGCTATTTATGTACCATCAAAATCTAGTTTTTAGAGGTCCTGAAATTGACCTACATTTTTAGAATTTAAAAAAAAATCAGTAATTCAACTCACACTAGCTTACACTAAAACCTCCTCCCTTCATGCATTTTATAACCTTCTCAAGGATAAGAACACTCAGGTGTTCAGTTGAGAAGTAATTAATGAGAAAAAAAATTCAAAGCTTTATCGTTAAAGAATCAAGAGAATAAATATTATAGCAACAACAAAAATAAAATATATGTGTGTATATACACATGTGTACTTATGTATCAATGTTTATAAAAACAGAAAGAATATATAGTAAAGGAAGCTAATATTAGAACAACTTAAACAAGGCAAAACTCTCCATACAAAAGTGCCACCCAGTGACAACCAGAGTAATCAATGGATGCCAGAAGACTTGTGCATAAAATTCCTATCTAGTGCTTACTCATCGAATATTCCCAGACTAGTTTCTGGCTTGTGGTCTTCTTCAGTGAGGAGCCTTGGATCTTAAAGAACTGCCCCTAGGTCTTAGGATCCAATGCAACAACTTGTTTGAATCTTAATCTAAAAAAAATATTAACGTTTGCAATACAATTTTATTAATGAGGTACAAAATACTGATTACCCTTGAATTTTGAATTTACATTTGGAAAAAGCATCATACATCCAACATTTTTTTTATCTATGCAATAAACTATTAAAATGCACATTAGCATGAAATTTATGACTAATTATGTAATGATTCATTTTATTAAAAAATTGTAAAAACTTAAAAATGTTGCACAAATGAATATTTAAAGTAAATATTTTTTTGTTTATATATAATAATGCATGATATTATTTTTTAGCTTAATTTTAAAAAAATCATTTGCAATATATATAGAATTAAAAATTTACATAAAAAGCATACAAACCTATAATAAATTAATTATGAACTTATATAAAGTTCACAAATGACTATAACAAATAAATTATAAATTGGATTATACACCGAATTAGTTCACCTTCAAATTATTAAGAAACTGTGATGAAATAGAATATATACTGCCTTATTTAAATTCAAATCTATGGAATATTTTTTTCTGAGACATGATTCTGCTATTCAATTAAAAAACATTTTATTATCTATTTTATTTCTTTTATATGAAATTATTTAAGAAAATTTGATTATAATCAAGTAAATATTCGATATAATGCACTTTGTGGTGTAGATTAAAGAAAAGTAGTTACGAATATGAGATTAGGAATTAAACATGTTAATCATGTTACATTTGCCTGCACAAAAGCAAAAAAAAAATATTATAGGGAATCTATTATCAATACTAAATGTTAATTTAAATCCAGTGTGTATGGAAAACTAAAACAGCATTAGGAAAACTTTTATTATTAATAGTATTGGAAAATTATCACGAAAAAGTTAATTCTATTTTTTTTATAGTAGATAGATCAATATCTGGAAAGTAAAAAGATATTCTATATATCTTTTTTTTTTAAAGTATTAAGTTCTATCGATTTCTTAAAAATGATTATATATTTAAATTAGAAGTTTATTATTCAGAGAAATAATTTAAGCTGTTCATAGGTTAAAATAATCATATATTTTTGATGCATATTAGAAAACTCATTAATGTAATCAAATTATATATTAAATTTAAGGCTAAAATAAGCATTCGAAGATATATATACTGGTTGAAAGAAAATTATGTTTGACAAATTCCACTTTTATAATGTCAATTTGATGTATCAGATAACTTGGTAATAAAATGATTTAATTATATTTTAATTATATGCTGGATTACTTCAATCATCTAATGTAAATTGTTTTGTTTTTTTTTAATTTAAACTTTACTTAAATTTTTTAATTACATCAACACTTGAATTAGGATATGATATAATGTTTCAAGAGATATTATTCTCCTGTCTTCACCAGCTGTTATTGCCAGACCAGTACCAACACTAGCAAGGAAATGAATATGAGACTTTGCCAAAAAAAACCTTAAGAAAAGAGTAGAATAATATCACAAAATTGTGGTGTTTTACATTACTTTATGTACTATTACTAACAGTTGAAGGAATTTGGAAAGGTCAAATAAGGCTTGAATTATTTTAAGAATATTTAAAAATTAATATTAGATGATAAAAATAATCCAAAGTGTAGTTATAATTACAATGCCATTATTACAAACTTTGAGAGAAATGCAAAATTTATCTATAACTTTATAATTAAAATGTTTTTGTTTTTGTTTTCTAAGGCAGAAATTGTGGGAAAAAATCTAAAAGATTGTATATATTGTAGCATGTGGCGGGAGGGGGGTGGATACAATATGAAAGATTAAAAAAAAATAGAACCTTTTATAAACTTGTAAAAAAATATTGGAGATTATTAAAGAAAATTTGATAATAATAATAAAAATTCTCCAATGTCTTCGAGCCTTATCAAAATATAGTTTACTTATCTATATTTTTTTGTAATTTATAAGTTAAATTATTTTTATTATCTACTATTAATTGTTAATATTTAATTGAATACTAGTTTAATTTATATTCTTGGCGTTTTAGCTGGAATTATATGAGGGATTTGAACACAGACTGCCAAGCTCATTTTAACTATCTGCTCTATCTCTTACAAGTAATGCGCATGACCACACATATTTGTAAAAGATAAATGATCTTCAACACATGTATTTCATGCCGAACTAGTAGATGATGATCTGGATCAACTAATGAATGCTGGTTCAGTACAAAATATTTATATTGGAGATCATTTATCTTTTTCAAATGTGTGTGGTCATGTAAATTGGTTGTATGAGATAGCGTGGATAGTTTAAGAAAACTTGAAAGTCTGTCTTCAAACCCTTATATAATTATTAATAGTTAAATGTCTTTTTAAAAAAAATCAAATAATATTTAAACTTTTCTAATATATTCTACTAAAAATAACAAGCTTTCGATCAAACACTAATTATCTACAAATATATTAAATAAAAAAAGAAGAAAGATAATTCTGTTTTATATTCCTTCTATTTTTTCTATATATAAAAAAGAAAGAAATCTAATTTCATAGAAGTTTTACATTCATCTTCTTTTCTAACCTATGTCTTTTATTATTAGCTAATCGATAGAAATATATGTATATCAATTTACTATATTAAAATCAAGTTCAAGTGTTTCTTAAGATTGACATATTTCACATTGAAAGTAGGAGAACAAGCCGGTTATAAAATAAGAAGAAAGATCTATAACAGAAGTAAATGAAATGAAGATAGCAAGGAATCATAAAATACATTAGTTCTGTAAGGACATTAAAAAGACATATGATAGCACTCTGTTTAAAAGACTGACAGAACGCCATAAGTGTAGCACTTATTAAAGCAGTTAAGTAATTAAAAAATAATGTACACACAAAAATAAAAATAAATATATGAAGCTATTATGAAACCATTAGATAAAAAAATTAGCAATAAAAATTGACTATTATGTGATCAAAATATGTAACAAAATACTGTAAACAATGAATGTATGAAGCAATAGTATAAATTAGCAACTCAAACAGATATGAGATTTTACAATCAAAAAAAAAAAAAAGAATAGAAATAGAATTAATGGTTGAAAAATGGATTGCTGGTGAGCATCAGTAGCAAACAAAAAGAGAGAATGGATAAACAATAAACAAATTCTAAATTAATAAATATTGAAAACACAGAAATAACTGACACCAGAACAAACAATAAGAATGACATGGACATTGATAGAGCTTGTCTTAAAAAAGTTTATTTTTAAAAAAATATTAAACTTAAAAATAACAGGAAACGATAAAGAGAATTAAAAAAAATTGGAAGGAGAGAATAGATAGAGAAACTACAGAAAAAAAATTTCAGAAATATATATAGACTGGTAAAGAGATGAGGCATTTGAGAACATCATGAATCATTATAGATTAATAAAAATATAAAGTCTTTAGTTTTACTACACATTCACAAACATTTTAATTTTGGATACATATATGTAGTCTTATAATTAAATATTAATAAATACAGTAATCAAAAATTTTGAAAATGACAAAAAATATAATGTCTGTTAGGAGTGCTTTCGACTATCCTCATAGTCTTTGTCAACTAATACTTCGAAAGATTAACTTTCCCAAGTATTAGCTGACAAAGATTATGAGGATAGTCAAAAGTGCTCCTAAGTGATGATTATATTTTTGTACTTTTCAAAATTTTTGGTTACTTTATTTACTAATATTTATTTATAAGATTATGTACATCACTTCGAAGAAATAGACATCTATTTATAATATTATTACATATATATATATATCTATTTATAATATTATTACATATATATATATATGTGTGTGTGTGTGTGTGTGTGTGATATATAAGAATATATTAATTTGACTATCTTCAAGCATTAAAATGTTTTGATTTTTAAATAGAAAATGCTGCATATATGATTGAAAATTATTTTGACTAGTAGTTAATGGATAACAACATAGTTACTGAATAACATAGTAAGTATTAGTATTTCCAATGCAAATCTTCTTGTATTCAGGTTATGTAAGCAAGTATTTCACTAAAGTTGCCTTAAAAAAACATCCCTTTCAGTATCGTTTATTATAAGATATTGAATACTGCAAAACTCAGAGAAGTTAGCCATGAGTAAATGATTTCTCTTTTTGATTTTACAATTGGGTATGAAATATGTAAATGGAATTAGATTAACTAACAAATTTCATAGTTATTATAAAATATCAATAATATTTTATTCTTGTAGTGTAGAAAATTGGATTATTTCTAAATTCACAAGTAAAATATTGTCGTGTCTTAAGAATAAAATTATAATGCTTCTTGTACTTTTGAAATCATATGATGGATAAAACTTATAATGAATTTAATAATAATTGACATTTGTGATGATGGGTAAGAAAAGCTTATTTTAAATTTACAAAAGTGCAATTTTAAATTAGATGTAGACATTAAAATTACATAATGATAACAAAATTATATAAAACATTTCATTAAAAATGATGAAATAAGAAAAATATTTTAATATAGATGCACAAGAAGCATGGATACAAAAACTTGCAGTTATTCAAAATTGTAATCATAAAAGTTTTAAATAGACAAGGTCAGCACAGCTACCTTGCATACAAGCAGTTGCTTGCAGACAGTTGTTGCAGGTTCACCTCCCAGCCGATGCTATAATATATGGGAAAAAAAAGTGTTAAATATAATACAAATTAAAAATATAGCAAATTTATAACAGAATACTTTATTGAATTATATAAAAATTATGGATATAATTCTAAAAGTATTAAAAAACACATATTAATTATAAACCAGAAATAAATTGAATAATAATAATATTTTAATTCTAAAATAATAATAATTGTAATAATAAAAGTGGATAAAACTTTCATTCTTCCCTAAAATGTATAATATATTAATAACATTATAAATTATAAGATAAAAAGCATAAATGTAGGATGGTCAACCTACAACAATCTAAACAAATTAAAATGTAATTATAAAATGAAACACACACATATATATATATATATATATATTATATATGTATATTATATATATATATATATATATATATATATAATTAACTGTGGAAATTGCAATATGATATATTATGGATATGCAGAGAAACAATTAGAGGAGAAAAAAGAACATAACAATACAATTAATAGAAGAGATGATAAATGTGCATTATATATTCCTTTTTTTAAAAATATGGCCATAAAATAAATTGTGTAAAAAATACAAACCCTTTTAATTATGTTAAAGAATCAAATGAGAAAAAAATATATGAAACAAATTAAATTAATTGATGTTTTATATATATTCATAGAGTAGTTATATTATTGCATAACTATGCATTAATATATACTTCAACAATATTGTTAAGTCCTAAACTAGATCTTAGATTTGTCTCAAATATTCTCAAAAATATTTACATCATTTCTTCACACATGTATCTCCAGATGAAGTAAAATCATAATTAATTCCCATGATGCATTTTGAAATGAACAATGGATTATCATAACAAGTCAGTACAATGATAATAAACATTTAGTAGATGTAATGATTTAGGACAATGATAAGTTATATCCTATTCTATGCCACAAATTATTTTTCCCTTGTTTGTAGCAACATAGCATTGTTTTAAAATATATATGTTTATATGACTACATTTTTTATCTAATAATAGTTATATATATATATGTTGTGCCAACCGAAATTTGATGTAATTTTAGTGTATGTGGAATTTAAATGTAAAAATAAAAATAATTAGTTTTCATAGGTACTGTATTAGCCTAAGAGCAATGAAATAGATTATGTCAATGAAATATTAAAGCAAGAACTGCTTTATTATTATTCCAACATAAAATTATGCATTGATTTTATTTATTTAAAATGCATATGTAAATAATAGTGTTTATGACTATGATAAAATTATTCGTTTTTTTTTTAATTATTGCTTACATAAGTAGTAGATTACAAACAATGCACATACATATTTAACGTCTTAGGTGTGTCTATTGTTAAGTTTATTTATAATATGTAATGATTATAAAATATTTTTTAGCTTATTGTTATTGTAAAAGAGGAACACAGGCTGATTTCGGTATAAGAGTGAATAAAGAGCATAACCTTAGTTTTGATGACATTAATTATAAGATGTTATAATTAAAACTGAATGATTTGAATTCAATGTCTGACATCCTGATTTTCATACAAGCAAATGTAAGTTCTTATATATATATATATATATATATATATATATATATATATATATATATATATTTGTTTACTTTAAAAGAAGTTGTTTGATAATAACAAAATGATGGAGTAAAAAGGATTATATTTGTTTAGCAAACTGAACAGAATTGCCAAAAACTTGTTAAAAGAAGGAGAAAGCAATTAATAACTTTCAAATTTGGCTTGATATTTTCCTACAGAATATGATTATCACATGTGAACAAAATTTTTTAATAATAAAATATAGAAAATAACAGCATACTGCTATATATAAGAATTATTCTCATCTGCAGATATAATTTTATATAACTGATGGAGTGCTTAGACATAGAATTTAATTTAACGGGAAACTGGTGTCTGTTTATTCAGTAATGTCAAGACAATATTAAATATTTACTAAATGAAAAATAAAAATTTAATACTTGGAGAATATTTGAATATAACAATTGTGCATTGTTTTGAATAATTGTTTATGATACTTTTACTTTGTTAAGATTAGTGGTCTCATTGAATTACAGCTCATGAAATATAACTTTGGAACAATTGTGTTATTTTGAAGTGCCATACAGAAGGATTGTGATACGTTCATATATTAATATGTAATTTATTTATTTGTATAATATATATAAATATTGTTATTACTATATCTTAAGTTAGTTAATTGCTTGTTTACATGTGTGAAATAAAAGGAAGTTAAATTTAGTTTAAATTTAAATTTATGACCTAAATTTTAATAGTTAAAACTTTGATTTTGAAACATTATATGTTTTTTTCATTGGTAGCTTATTACTTTTGGATATACGTGTCATAAGTATTGAAAATCTGAACGAATTGTAACAATTATTCATTGATATTTTATTTGGAAAATAAAGTGAACAAATAAACAAACTTAAAATTATTATATTTTATCTTATGAGATTATAAAAGTGTCATTAACTTTCTTGTATTTTAAATAGTGTGTGTGTGCAGCAACATTTTTAGTTTCACATACATTTTATAGTATATTAAACATTCTATAGGTGAATTTTCACTGTATAAACACCTATCTTATTAATATTAATTTAGACAGAGAACACATTTTATGAGATTTATTTAGAGTATATGTCACAAACATTTATTGTCTATTTGTTATATATACCCTCCCCTTCCCGGGGGGGAAAAAAAAAAAAACCCAAAAAAAAAATTATAAAAAAAATTCATACAACTACAAAAAAAAAACTTATCAATCATAAAATTATCCCAACCACCCCCCCAAACCAAAAAAATTTATGGTAAAACCACTTTTTCCCATATAAAACTTTAAATATAACACTAAAAAAACCTCCACAAATATATTTAAAAAAATAAAAAAAAAACAAAAATTTAATACTTTAATTTTTATTTATATTTTATTTTATAACCAGGAGAAGAACCCCACCACTTCAAAACAAGTTTTTATTTTATAAGTGCCGAAAGAGAAAAAATTCAAAATCTTTATTGGAGTCTCTATCTCCAGACCAATTGGTTTCGAGCTTGGGGCTCACCTCAGTGTGTATATATATATATATATATATATATATATATATATATATATATATATATATATATATATATATATATATATATATATATTGTTAATAAATTTTAAATTCATTTAAATAAATAAACTTGCTTTAGTTGTCATTTAATTAATAATGCAAACCTATTGGCTAATAAAATTTTGATAGATGGTGGTCATGTATTGACTTATATAGTTTGTAATAAATAATCATAAAATATTTGGGGAATTAAACAATTGGATGGGTTAGTGCAAGTAATATTACATATTATTTTCTTTACAGTAAATCCAGTATGTTATTATTTGAGCTAGATATACATTTTTATATATAATAATTTAATTAATTTGGAATTGATAGATATTTAATAAGTAATTAGAAGATCACCATATTTATTTTAACAGTTATATGCAATAGTTATTTTTGGATAAAGCTAGTTCAATAATACATAAAGTATAAAAATATATTAATTATTTAGTGCAAATAAGGAAAATTATAATTGCATGCTTGCATATTTAATTGAAACTATTATTTATTGAATGTGTGTTGTAGTAGCTTAATAGTTAGTTAGAAAAATGGAAATCTTAGGATATTATAAAATTGGTAATTGCATACATTGAAATTAATATTTGAATTACATTGAATAAAATGATTTCCTTTATTTAGATTTAAATCTTACTGATGCTGATTGTATACTTAATTTAAGTATTAAGTTTTTATTGTTCTCATTTGATTATAATAGAATATTAATAATATTATACATATTAATATAATTATAATTTAGAGCTTACTAACTTGGCTTTATTAATTAGAAGGATAATTCACTATGATGTCCTAATCATATTTCTATAAGTGTCAAATATGAATCTTTCATTTTTTTTATGTCACCATGATTGAATGTTGTAAATTTTAGAGTTATTTCAGATATTGATTGCCATTTTATATTATTATAAGTTGGTGTAAGTAGTGAGTTATGTTAGATTAATCGATGCTGTGTATTGTATTTTATTATTGTTTTGTATTGTATACATGTTATTCCATAACAATTTGATGTTGTAAAGGTATAAAGTTTTAAAAAAGTGAATTTTATATGTATTTTATTAAGGTTAAAATAATGTGCATAAATCTGTAAGATAATAAAGTATTTTATTGCTATTAAGTATTTTATCCTGTTACAATTAGTGTTCTGTTAGCATTGTTGTTATTTTCATTTTTATTATTTTCAATTTATTCAGTTATAATTAGTAATCAATTACTGAATTATACTTTGTTGCAATCGGTGTTTTAAATTTGCAGGTTATACTAAAGTCTTTATTTTCTATCCTTATCATTTTTTATTCTGTTACAAATGGCCCTCAAATTCATAGGGCATAATAAGGTCATTCTTCCCATCCATTCATGACTTGGTTTTATTCTGTTACAAATACAGCCGAAATCTATGGGCTATTAAATTAGAGCTTGGCGACCAATGTTTGGGCTATAATTTTATTCTGTTACACTATATATATAATTCATTTCTTTATAATAAAAATTCTATTAAGTTACAATATTAAATATTTTTTAAAATAAATCAAATGTTGTTGTTTTTTTTCAATATGTTTTTTAGTAGCTCTTAGCAGTAGATTTAATATCTCAAACAATCTTTTTAAAAAGATTATTTGTGCTTCTTTTTAATACTGAATTATTTGTTTCAATAGTATTGGATGGATTTGATCATTGGTGTGAATACTCACATCATCTCAAGATGAGGTCATTTTTTGATTTATGGCTTATTGATACAACATTTTTAAAAGACAAAATATATAAATGTTTGATAAACATTGAATAATTAAAGGAAATCGTCTAAATTTTGAGCTTATGGTATTTTTCTCTTCCTTTCTTGACCATCCACTGTTAAATTACTGCCTTTTTGACTAGATTATACAGTCACATAAATTTCTTAATGAGAATATATATATATATATTGCAATAAATGTCAATTCTTGTAGAAAAAGATATTTTTAATTTATAAATTAAATCTGACAGCAGACTTGGTTAATATAAAATAAATTAATAATCATAGGATATGATCAGTTATTCAAGAGTAAAATCATTTGAAAATATTCCAGGAATAATCTTGAGCATAACTGTTCAAGAGGCCAATAGAAAATTTTGCTATCAGCTAAATTTCATTACAATTATCTTAGCTTTAAATCTGTACAATCTAAACTAGGTAGGGTAAATTGCTCATGTAGTTATATATAATATAAAAAATTTGCATTAGAATATGGATATTAGAAATAAATAAACATTATTTTTATTTGTGATGTTATATATAACATTTAGTTTCTAATAACAATCGTAAGAACAAAAAAACACATTTGGTCAATAAAGACTTTATAACAAAGCAGCATTTAAAGTGAAGAACCAGAAACACTGGTGTAAAAGATATTGCTGTGTGATAAAGTCTTTTCCAGTATCGTTCACATATGTTTAAAAATTATCATAATCAACTGCTTAACTGATGGGTTTAAAGCTTTTTTACATTTCATCTACAAACATGCTATATACACATTTATTGAGCACTGCTTGAGTATTAGCTGAGTTGAATAATGACAAATTTCCTATATAATTATTGTAACACCTTTCAGTCACATAAACATATTGTAACAGTCAAAACACGTGTATCTCGTTAACATAGTGCAGAATTCGACCACAACACAGAACAGCAGCACCATCGAGTAGCGAAGCCACCCATGGTACCGAGTTTGAACATAGTTTATCGGTTCCACACTACAATCTATGGGACAACACCTCTGATGCAACATAAGTAAACACTTCTTTAGGCACGGTGGTCAGGGAGATGCACGAGATTCATGGTTTTGTTTCCGAGTTGGCCAACAATCAAACGAATATTAATTCACATATATAATCGAGGAAATATATATAATGGGCATCGAATAAATGAAAACTTAACTACAGACGTACAGTTAAAATTATTTATTTACGTATTTAATAAAAAAAACATTATTAATGTTATTAATCATATTTTATATTCAGAGTTTCAATAGCTAATTGGCAATTTTATTATATATAAAAATACATTTATTTATAAAGAGCATTCATTTATATGGAGGCATAACCTAGCTACCTAAGGTTCTCAAGTGAGTATTTCTAATGCGTAATGTAGGGGATTTATACTTTGCACTGCAAGAGTCATCCATGGCGGCGGACATACATTTATTTAATAAAATTATTTATTTTACGACTAAGGGCGAACATTTATTTGAGAGTGGATGACGAAGATAATGCCGAGGCGGAGTGATATAGAGAATGATCAACTAAATAAAGGGACACGTGGTACGCTTTAGAAGGGCAATATAAAATGGCAGCACTGAAACTGCAATGCCGTGAATAAGTTTATAAGGGCTTCGGGTTGGTCTCTGCCTTGACCCGAAGAGATAAGGTGTCACATGAGCATAACCAGGGACAAGCGGTCCATGTTGCAATTTGCCAGCTGGCTGCATGACGGTCGTCAAGCCCTATGGGAACATTATCATGTCCACTTGTGTAGGACGACTGGGGTTAATTCAACCCTATAGAATCCGGAGTATTCACGGCGTGGAATGAACCATCGTGGCTTCAAAACGTAACATATGTTTAAGATCTAAAAGATTATGGTAATATTTAACTAGATTTCAAACTCGGCCCCCCATTATCAACATTGACTAAAAGAAAATTGGTGACTCTCAAAGAAATGAAATTTCCGTAATTATTCATTAAAATTTAATAATAAAAAAATATCTAAAAGGGGAATTATTACAGCAAGTATGCCAGCTATTATGAAGTAGTAGACCCTGCATTACAATATCTGATTCTTTGAATGCGTGTCGTATTTATATGAAATTTAAGTTATTTATAAAGCAAATATTAATGACAATTTGACACGCAATCAATGTTCAAGCGATTATAGATTTAGGTATAAAACTAAGACAATTATGAGAAGGTAATATTTCAATAATACTTATAAATAAAGTGTAGATTTGAGAAATACACACCTAAGAAGGGTAGAGGGAGGTAAGCTAGATTATGCGAGAAATTTACAGATTACATTAATTCTCAAATTTTAGTTTTACAAAATTACAATTTTAACATTTTAGAAGTTAGACAAACAGTAGGAGATGAGCTATAGCTTATTATTACTAGAGTACTCTATAATTTGGAATACACACACAGGTACCTGTTTGATAAGATGTTTTTTTCCATTTGTTTAATAGTAGATTGTTCGTGATTAGCAGTTTTCTTTCTTGTCTTTGGCATTTTATTGATTTTAACAGCAGTGGCTTTCTTGTCTATTTCAGGTAGCAGATCATTATGGTGTTTTTACGATGGGCAATGTGGAGTTCGGCATACGGTGGGCCACCTCCCGATGGAGAATAATCTCGGTGCTTACTCGGTCATACCTTGGCAATATCAATTTATTTTAAGATATTTTAGACTCTCCACTTGAGAGCAAAGCTAAAGTTCAAGTCAAAGTCTCCAGCAAGTCCAAGATGGCCTCCTTTTTTTATCTTGATCTTTTAATTTTTCTGTTGAGATATTTTTAGGTTTTATTTATCTTGCCCTCAGGATAATCAATGCTTTTGCTGGTTTTAATTAGAAAGAAATCTGCTGTGCTATTGTTTGTTTTGTTGTTTTTTTTTTACATTCGTTAATTATATTCTTTTGGAATTTTTCTATAATTAATTTATTATCTGTCACTGACCGATGCTTTTGAATTTTCAAAGACAAAAGGGAATAAAATTATTTTAACTTTAATTAATTATTGCATCAGATTTTGTTAGAATTATTATTTAACGAAATTTAAACTAAGCAATAAATACGAACTTTATAAATTCAAAATAAATGATTAATATTACACAAAATTTTATTTAGCTAAAGAAATCTAAATTATATTACTTTATCCGTATTTATTGCCTTTAATTTGAGATCAAAATGTGTGCGTGTTTATGTTGAATTCTACATATATTTATAAATTTTTAATATTGTTACACACACAACTCGATACCAAAAGTTTAAATTTGGGTGGGATAGACCGGTCAGTGAGAGACGACAGAAAAGGTGAAACTTAAGATTCGAATACGAATCTTACTGTTTCATTTCCCCGTACTTCCCGTGAACAATTAAGGAAGAACAAAGGAGGCAAGAAAGAGGAAAGAAAAATTTACATTACATAATTGAAAGACGAAAAGAAAAAAATTATTATTGTTTTTACAGATATTGAAATAGAGAAAGCAGAGATTTCATGAAGCAATGAACAATTTATATACCCGGATCTAGAATTTAAACTTTAATTTTAAAATGACCTAATTTGGCCATGTCTGGTTAGCAATCATTATAATACGATTAGTTAAACTGATTATAGATATAAAAAAAATTCTTAGACTAATATTAATTAACATAATATATATAAAAAAAAATTTAAGAATAATAATAATTAAATATACATAACAAAATTTCTATATAAAGCCCAATTTGACCAATATAATTTCCATTCAACCAATATTTATCAAGTTCATTTTACTAAATTTTATACACGGAATGGCTGTCCGAAATGCTCCAATATTGTTATAACCCCGGGTCAGGTGGATAATATATATCTCTTGTCGTTGACGACTGCGGCCTTGGGTTCTCTAATTTTTGTCTTCTATCTGGCGGTTCTTTGGCCCAATGGCTAAAATCTAATGTAGTGAGAAATTCACTCATTTCTTCTATGTCCTTTATACGACTGCCTGCCATCAACTGTTGGATGGCCAGCGGCATGCCACGCTGGATGGTCCCTATGACGTGAGAATCCGAAAAGTTGAACGTTGTAAGGGATTTAAACCGATTCGCTTGGCGGAGGAAAAACTGTGTGGGTGTCTCTTGGGGTATCGTTCCATATTTTTCCTGGCAGAGCGTATTGTAGATACCACTTTGACGCTCGTTGCTCCAGTAACGCTTCATTAACACATCTCTGTAATTTCCGATTGTTTTGGGCTTCCATCTCACCATATTCCACCAGTCCTTGGCAGATCCCTGTAGATGGTAGCTAGCTATCACTATCTGCTCGTCTGGCCCTGTTTTATGAAACTGGAAGAACTTTTGCAAGCTCTCTAAGTGGGCTTGAGGGTTTTCTCCGATCTCCCCTCTAAAGATCTTGATGTGGATCATTTTGGCTAATTAGCTTTGATGTCCAGTGTCCATCTTTGTCTCTTCTTTCATGCTGCTTTCCTTCTCCGGTTTTTGTGGGCCTTCATCAGTTGGAATGAGGTCTCTCTGCTCATCATACTTTTTTACATTCACGACGCTACCTGTTTGCTCTTCTATCATAGGTTCATCAGATCTCTCTACCTTCATTTCATTCTGCCTGTCTTTAACCTCTTCTACCTTTTTACTAACTTTGGATATTCCCAAATGTTCCCTTATTACTTCTAACTCTCTCACTATAGTGTCTTTAAATTTCTGACATTCCCTGAATCTTCTTTTTTCTTCTTCCTGTCCCCTTTTTGATTCTTCATCGCTTCTTTTTCTCATTTCCTCCTCATACATTTTCTTCACCTCCAGCATACTCTGTCTGAGCACCTCCTCCATGAACCTGAAATTATAGTCCATTGATGCTCTGTATTGTTGCGGAGCTTCCCTTTGCTCGGGTGTTGACTCCAAAGCCTCAGATAAATCTAGCTGCGCTGTATCAGTATTTTCTGTTTCCATTTTCTTATCCATTTTCTTACTATTTATTTATTTATTTTACACTAGTAGCATTTAACTATTCCCCACCGGTATCTTGGCCCTATAATACTCTTTCATTGCCCTCTCCTACTCTACATTGCTGCCTTTAATATACTTAACATATATATCATAACGAACTATTAGTAACGCGTATAAGCCACTTCTGTCTATGATATATATATTTTTACTTTAACTAAATTTTATTGTTAAACATAATAAGCTTCTGCTGTCTCATTTAGCTACTGATTATTATTATTATTATATAAAAGATATTTCATTAGATCTGAGTATTTCGTTCCTTCTTAAATTACACACACATCCCTGCTATCCTTAAATTTGTTATTACGCCTGCTGCCCTTTCACTCACTCGACCCACATTACTTCACTCGATTTATTTTTATTATTTTTATTTTTATCCAAACAAACTCTTATATATATATAAAACAATTAGCCAACTCGGCAACGAACGCTAAAGAAATTTATCTGCGTTATTTTTGCTCAGGGTATCTATGGGTTTTATACTCGAAGCCTCACGTTATTGGCGCCAAACGCTAAAAAAAAATTTAACTATGTAACAGTCAAAACACATGTATCTCGTTAACATAGTGCAGAATTCGACCACCACACAGAACAGCAGCACCATCGAGTAGCGAAGCCACCCATGGTACCGAGTTCGAACATAGTTTATCGGGTCCACACTACAATCTATGGGACAATGCCTCTGATGCGACATAAGTAAACACTTCTTTAGGTACGGTGGTCAGGGAGATGCACGAGATTCATGGTTTTGTTTCCGAGTTGGCCAACAATCAAATGAATATTAATTCACATATATAATCGAGGAAATATATATAATGGCCATCGAATAAATGAAAACTTAACTACAGACGTACAGTTAAAATTATTTATTTACGTATTTAATAAAAAAAACATTATTAATGTTATTAATCATATTTTATATTCAGGTTTTCAATAGCTAATTGGCAATTTTATTATATATAAAAATTCATTTATTTATAAAGAGCATTCATTTATATGGAGGCGTAACCTAGCTACCTAAGGTTCTCGAGTGAGTATTTCTAATGCGTACTGTAGGGGATTTATACTTTGCACTGCAAGAGTCATCCGTGGCGACGGACATACATTTATTTAATAAAATTATTTATATTACGACTAAGGGCGAACATTTATTTGAGAGTGGATGATGAAGATAATGCCGAGGCAGAGTGATATAGAGAATGATAAACTAAATAAAGGGACACATGGTACGCTTTAGAAGGGCGATATAAAATGGCAGCACTGAAACTGCAATGCCGTGAATAAGTTTATAAGGGCTTTGGGTTGGTCTCTGCCTCGACCCGAAGAGGTAAGGTGTCACATGAACATAACCAGGGACAAGCGGTCCGTGTCACAATTTTCCAACTGGCTGCATGATGGTCGTCAAGCCCTACGGGAACATTATCATGTCCACTTGTGTAGGACGACTGGGGTTAATTCAACCCTATAGAATCCGGAGTATTCACGGCGTGGAATGAGCCATTGTGGCTTCAAAACATAACACATGTTTAAGATCTAAAAGATTATGGTAATATTTAACTAGATTTCAAACTTGGCCCCCCATTATCAACATTGACTAAAAGAAAATTGGTGACTCTCAAAGAAATGAAATTTCCGTAATTATTCATTAAAATTTAATAATAAAAAAATATCTAAAAGGGGAATTATTACAGTGAGTATGCCAGCTATTACGAAGTAGTAGACCCTGCATTACAATATCTGATTCTTTGAATGCGTGTCATATTTATATGAAATTTAAGTTATTTATAAAGCAAATATTAATGACAATTTGACACGCATTCAATGTTCAAGCGATTATCGATTTAGGTATAAAACTAAGACAATTATGAGAAGGTAATATTTCAATAATACTTATAAATAAAGTGTAGATTTGAGAAATACACACCTAAGAAGGGTAGAGGGAGGTAAGCTAGATTATGCGAGAAATTTACAGATTACATTAATTCTCAAATTTTAGTTTCACAAAATTACAATTTTAACATTTTAGAAGTTAGACAAATAGTAGGAGATGAGCTATTGCTTATTATTACTAGAGTACTCTATAATTTGGAATACACACACAGGTACCTGTTTGATAAGATGTTTTCTTCCACTTGTTTAATAGTAGATTGTTCGTGATTAGCAGTTTTCTTTCTTGTCTTTGGCATTTTATTGATTTTAACAGCAGTGGCTTTCTTGTCTATTTCAGGTAGCAGATCATTATGGTGTTTTTATGATGGGCAATGTGGAGTTCGGCATACGCTGGGCCACCTCCCAATGGAGAATAATCTCGGTGCTTACTCGGTCATACCTTGGCAATATCAATTTATTTTAAGATATTTTAGACTCTCCACTTGAGAGCAAAGCTAAAGTTCAAGTCAAAGTCTCCAGCAAGTCCAAGATGGCCTCCTTTTTTATCTTGATCTTTTAATTTTTCTGTTGAGATATTTTTAGGTTTTATTTATCTTGCCCTCAGGATAATCAATGCTTTTTCTGGTTTTAATTAGAAAGAAATCTGCTGTGCTATTGTTTGTTTTGTTGTTTTTTTTTACATTCGTTAATTACATTCTTTTGGAATTTTTCTATAATTAATTTATTATCTGTCACTGACCGATGCTTTTGAATTTTCAAAGACAAAAGGGAATAAAATTATTTTAACTTTAATTAATTATTGCATCAGATTTTGTTAGAATTATTATTTAACGAAATTTAAACTAAGCAATAAATACGAACTTTATAAATTCAAAATAAATGATTAATATTACACAAAATTTTATTTAGCTAAAGAAATCTAAATTATATTACTTTATCTGTATTTATTGCCTTTAATTTGAGATCGAAATGTGTGCATGTTTATGTTGAATTCTACATATATTTATACATTTTTAATATTGTTACACACACAACTCGATACCAAAAGTTTAAATTTGGATGGGATAGACCGGTCAGTGAGAGACGATAGAAAAGGTGAAACTTAAGATTCGAATACGAATCTTACTGTTTCAATATGTTGCAATATTTATATATATAAAAAAAATCTTTTATAAATTAAAAAATGATTATACATTGCAATTTCATAAAAAATGAGTAACTTTCACTTGAGTAAAAATTGTGTAAATAATAATAAATAAACACTCATTTTCTTCATTTGATGTCTTACTGATTTTAATAAATCAACCAAGCTTTGTAAATGATTAAAGTATTAAAAAAATATATTTTTTTATTTATAGAAAAATTAATATTGTGATTTAATCTCTAGTTCACTAAAGATAAAATTAAGAATTTTTAACACTATGCATTGTCCAACAAATATATGATAAATAATTTATTAATTTAGGTTAATACTACTTCTGGTTGTTATCAAGCCAAAATTAATTACTATTTATCACATAAATATTATTTTCTCAGAATTTTTTATTATTTCTTTAATATTTCAGTCTTCTTAAATAAACATTTATTGTTGTGATATAAAGACCATGACATTAATGGTTGGTAATGTTTTTCCATTCTTGTTTCTATTAAATTAAGGCCTATAATGTAACTAATGTTAACCTGTTACTTGTCATATAAATGTAAGTCATGGTTTAATGCAGCAATCTATAAATTATGTTCCACGGAACACCAGTGGTCCACAAAAAATCAGCAAGTATTCTATGAAAAATTATGAAAATTAATTTGACCCATATATGATTTAACTGGTATTCCAAGTTGTCTAACCTTGTTGAAATATGTTGGCAGGATGGTTTGTGTAAGTCCAATGCTTACTGTGATATCAACAGTTGTTAGCAATCTGTCAAAATAAGTTGACATCAATTTTCCCACCTAAATTGATATTATTCATGACAATATTTGTTTATTAATGACATTATTATATTATTCCTTTAAATATTTAAATTTATTATTATAAGCCTTCATTCACAGTTTTGACTGTTGTATTATAATAGATTTGAAATGACACATATAATAAATTTAGTGACTGAACTTTTTTTTTTCTTTTTTTTTAATAGTAGTAAATTATTTCTTATTATAATTACATTAATTATTTATTTTAGCATAACAGTTTTCAATTAATTTACGTTTGATTTTATATGTGCAATCTTGTTTATATTAAAATCTTTAATTTTCGTTTCTAAAACATTGAAGTCATTAAGAATAAAATTTTATTATATGTATGCTAGTTTATTATACTATTATCAAGTATTTGTTTTGCATAATTATAAATTGAAAATAAATTTGTTTTGTTTCTTAAATCTTATATTTACATATTTAATTTATTGATTATTAATATCTATTTACACTATAAAATAACTAAGGAGTGTCATTAATGTTTCAGGATTTGTAAAGTGTTCCAGTGTATGAAAAGTTTAGGAAATGCTGATCTAATGGAATAATTACTCAGTTGTTTATTGGTCATTGAATTCTCATAAGAATTTGTCAACACTTCTTTAAAAATGTTTTTTCCCTACCATTTCACAACTATAGATAATATCATAATTTAAAATATCATAACTTAAATCAACCTGATTTTTATTTTTAAAAATATCTTTATATACTTAAAAACCTTTTCAACATTTTATTGCAATATTACCCAATGTTTATCTACATTTTAAAAAGTCACTATTCTAAAGAAAAAAAACTGTCAACAATTTTTATATTGTCACTGTTTGTGAATTTTATAAGTCAGCTATTTTATGTTCCATTTATATCAATTACGGTAAATTACATGGAACGAAAGTTTTATCTAATTTAAAGAATTACATCTAAAATCAGCTATTTTAAATAAGTGAAAAATTTAAATAATTATACCAAAATATTGACTTTTCAGAAAAGTCATATATCTATTATATGGAAAAACAAAGTTTAAGTAAAAAAATTACAAAATAGAATTAATTTTCGATGTGTCACATTTTGAAAAGCAATATATTAAATTTGACCTGAAAATATATTGATACATAACATGTAGTTTGTGTATTTTTTTATAAATGCTTCATTACTGATATACAAATATGCATAATGCACAAATATGCATTTGCATTTTCATAACATATTTTGATGGTTTAATACATTGTGCATAAAAAGTCTACATTCAGTAAATCTGGATAGATTCTGTGATGAAAAAAACTAATGGAGCAACCAATTGAATAAATCTATATTGCTCTATCAGCATTTTGATGTCTGAAGTTTATTTGATCTTTTGAAGAAATTGTTCATACAGCTTTTTTTAAATTTATTTGTAACTGAAAATTTTCTATAATGACTTATTAAAAAACTTAACAAGACATTTGAGACCAAAAATTTTTTGGAATATTAAAAAAAAATTTTAAAAAACATTTAAAAAAAAATCCACAAAAATAAACCATAAGCAATAAAATTATATTCATAGTAATGAATACTCATACTTTTAATATAATTATGTGCAAAGTTGCACCAATTCACCTGCAAGAGTTCTTTCACCAGTGAAGCCATGTGGTGCTTCATGCTCCTGGTGGAACATGTAAGACATTATAGGAAGTTCATGCCCATAGCAGTCCAATTGGATTTAGCTGCAGCTTTCAATGCTGTAGTACTGTCTAAGTTGCTCATCTTTTTAGACAGTATGGGGTGCCAATGGTCTAGATCATTGACAACTTCATTCTAAATAGATTGGATTTTTATATCACTGGATGGATGTCTGGCTCCAGGGTTTAGACCACATCTTTCTATTCCCCACGGTTCTCTCTTAGCACCCTATGCTTTGTAACATACATCAACGCCCACCTTAAATCATTTAATGTGAACTATCTGTAATATTTGTGCCAGCACTTAGGGAGAAGGTTCATCATATATCATTTGTTGATGATGTTACTGTCTTCTTCCCATCCCAGAAGCACCTACTACAGCTCCATAAAATCTTAGATAGTTATGCTGCAAAGTTTAATTTCAGTATAAACCTCTCCAAATCATCCATTTGGAGGATCAACAAAGGCACCGTTGTCCCCTCAATCTATGAGTCCAAACCACAAAAATTTCTTGAAATCCCAATAGCACTGTCTGGGATGGCAATAAGAAAAGAAATACAGCAATCCATCCTGGAAAAAACTACAAAGGTGGTCAGATCCCTAACCATGATCTCTTTATCTCTTTATCACTTCCTGGCAAGGTGGCACTACTGAACATGATGGTATTTATGTGCATCAACTACTACCTTCCAATCATAAAGCTAAGCAAGTCCTTTCAGAATAAAATCAACTTGATCTGCTCCAAACTGCTTTGGAATGGCAAATGCATAGCCATCAGTTTGTCCAAATCATAGACATCTTGAGAACTGAATGGACTCGGGTTACATGCACTACAAGTATTCTAAGCTCAAAAAGTGATTGGGATCTTAAGCACAATCCATCTAAATCTAGTGGAAGATCAGACATGATTTACCTTTGAACCTACTGACACCCCACTGACACTTCCAAGAAAATGGACCAAGGATTTAAGAAAACATATAACCAAACTATTTTTCATTACCAGATGAATCTTGGAGAATAAAAGCAACTATTGGGATGTCTACGGGTTCATATACCCCAAACAAAACAAATGCCAACACAATTAAACTTCTGCAACAGGCTAATTATTAAGAGGTCAAGACTTTGGGCTTATGAATCCAAATATATCAATTTTGTTCTAAAATATAACCTTGTCTCTCTCCCCACTAATTATTTTTTACTGTGAAAGAGAGGTTTCCAGAGGCTGAAGCCATTGTGCAGCTTATGCAAGACTGATAATGAAACCCTATAACCTCTTTTCTTCCATTGTCCCTTTCTTGGTCAGCTGTGGGCTAGGATAGTGGCCAACATTCCTCCTAACAGTACAAATGCGTTATTGCTTTTGAGAGCATTGAAAAATGGCATTTTTGCAGTCTTTAGAATGGCCATTTTCATATTTTTCTCAATTTGGCTCACAAGGTGCACAATGGTGTTCAAACTGACCAATCTCAGCTCGGGCAGATTACCTGGGGATCATGAAGAAGATCAGAGACTGACTACTGGCTACAGAAGGAATGCATTGAGAAACCTAGTCACAACACAATCTCCTGGATGATGAGTAATAATCTCAGAGACTTTCTACTCCAGTTCATGTTTCTAATGTGTATATAAATCCAATGTAACTTCAACAAATTTCATGAATAAATGTTTTTTTCTTAATTAAAAAAAAAGATTCATATTTGATTTTGTTGAGCCACACTTTGCTCAACATTTAAAATGTTGCATTTTTTATAAATAAAATATTTGATGGCTACTTTTATTTCTATCCATATAAACAAGTATGACAATAATAAAGTTTAAAAAAATATTATTTGTCATTTACTTATAAAGCTAATCGTATGTACATTATGTAAGCAATAATGCAAAAACTTTTATGTCATTTTTGAAAAAAAACCACTTCATTTGATGTTGTCTAGAGAAGTACTTTGAAACTCTCACTATCATACTAAAATTAGGCCTAGTAAAAATGCAATTATAACAATCCTTTTTTTAAATGTTTTAATATTTGCCTAATACACTTTGTTTCTAAAACTAACATTCATGGATAGCTTTCTGAGATTCAATAACCATTACATAATTGAAACATTATTGCTTCAGTTGCTCAATCTGTAAATCTTTTATACTTTATATATAAATAATCTAATTTATATATATTTTGAGGTCACAATGCCTATAGTCTTTGTAAGATATTTTTTAAAATGTATCTAATTGTGATCCACCTTAACTTGCTCTCTGTTATCTACGTTTTTATCAAGAGATGCTTTGACTTCTGTAAGTAAACTATGTAGTGATATTTTGCTTAAGTCAAATTATTTTTTATTTTCACTGTAGCTATGGTGCAAAACATGAAAGTATTTTTTTTTATAAATGAGAAAAAAACATTATAAAAATGTTTACCGAGCATGAGTTATATGAAAATTAATGTTGTGTTTTATTTGAATGTCAAGTAATTAGAATGTTTTGCACTTTATATATATATATATATATATATATATATATATATATATATATATATATATATATATATATATATATATATATATATATATATATATATATATATATATATTAGGAATTGTCTATGTAAGTCTGCATTTACATCAGCTAGATTTACTTAAATTGGAGTTTGCATGTTGTTATATGGATAGCGAATTTTTATTTTTTCACTATTTATTACAACATCGGTTATATATTTAATATTATACCTCACTACATAAGAATTAGAGAAGCCAAAACCATAGACATTATTCCAGGTAATGAAAATTTTACTTTATAAATACGAGTTAAATTTTTTCTTTAATGTAAATCAACAAATTGCAATCAATAAATGGCTATTTTATTGGTAATACCTCATCTTTCACTATTTCTTTATGAGATTATTAAAAAATATCTGATTATTATTAAGTCATTTGAAGGCTACTTTGCATGTCATCAATATATATGTATATTCGAGATTAAGACTCATGCCGCTGTGCAATAAATATTTGAAATACAGTACTCACCGATCCTGTATAAAATCATAATTGACAAGAAAGAAACAGCATCTTTTTATATCTCTTTTATTAGTATAGAGGTTGGTCTAAAGTACTTTAGCTAGAAAGATAAAATAGTTTCTTTTTTTTGTTAACTATTGTTTTATACTGAGTTGTAGAGTATTTCAAATATTTATTGCATATTAAAAACACTGGAGATATTCTATTATATATATGGAAAACATTTAAAAATATATTTCCTTGTTCTTTAACACTGATCTGCTTTTTTCTGCATGCTGAGATTAAAAGACAAAATTACAAATGATTCTAATTCATTTTTACACATTATTACAAACATCAAACACATTAGAAGTAATATTTTTAATTATTATCAAAAATAGCATTAATATTAACATTACTTAAGTAGACAATTAAAAAAAAATTAGCAGGAATGTTTTGATCTTAATACAATTTTGCTACTAATATCACGGGTTTATCTAATTGACAATTAAGTTAGAGAAGTGCACCCTTATATAAATATCATTTATGATTATATTTAAAACTAAAATCAACAAACTTCAAATAATATTATAGATATGCTATTAAGAATAATTATAGCAGAAAAAATAATTTAAGCCTTTTTAATGTTATCATTGCTATTACATATAATATTATTAATGCTATCAAAAAAAATTATTTTAGTGTATTATTATACTTTCATATAAAATTTACTTCATATATCTTTATAAATTGTAATACATTAAATATCAGCATTTTCAAGCTATTGTGCATGCGTTTTTGTGAGTGTTAATAATAAATGAATACTTTCATTCCCAACACAAGATATAGTATTTATGAAAGAATAAAATGAATCCACTTATTCTTTCCAACCCAAATGCTTATATATGGGCAAATCTTAAGTACTGGAAGTGAAAGCATGAGGATAGACCACTCACTTTAAATTACTGTTTACGATGTCTGAATGAATGACGTCGATAAAATTATCTAGAATTTACTAAACATCACTCTCAAATGAAACTTAAACATATGTAAATAACCATTTATTTTTATAGCACTATGTTTTATAAATTGTAATAAAGGCTGATCTTTAATGTATTACAATTTATAAAACATAGAGCTATAAAAATAAATGCTTATTTTCATATATTTTTGTAAACTGCTTCTGGAAGAGATTATTAAAATTAATTATTCAAATCTAAAATTAAGATAATGGAATATATTTCATTCAATGTTAAGTAATCTTAAGCTATCATTGAGGAAGATCAATGCCAATGCTCAAATTCTCTTTTAATTTGCTGTCATTACTGGCTAAGCCAGACACTTTTTTTAAAAAATTATATACAGTATATATAAATTAAATTTTAAAAATAGAATTAATTTTGACTTGTTTTAAAACCGTTAAAAATAAATAACTGTAAATCAAATATATAATAATAATAAATATAGTGGGTCAAGCAATATATGGAAAACCAGAGTTCACAATTTATTCTGAATAGTAACAATAATGTAATACAACATTTATTTGTTACAAAATGAAAAAAGAAAAAGATTAAATAACTATTTATATTTGATGACTTATGTAAAAAGTCATATTAATAAGAACAAAATTACAATCCACACAAGATAACCTTATAAATGTATCTAATAAGGTTAAGTTAATTTCAGCTCATTTTAAGATTTCAAACTATATATATATATACAATAAAAATATCAACTTGTTCGAGTTGCTGTCAACTTTTTACTGATATGTATATAACATATAAAATTTCAAATTTTGACAAATAATTCAAATGGTGGTACTAAACTTAATTGCACTCCTGTACTCACTTAAATGTCATTGTGGATGTGTATTGGGATTAACACATCCAGCAAGTTTCAAATGAGTATAAAATCTTTTACACTCCAGGTATAACTACAGCCTCATTTATATACAACTTAGTCAAACTTTCATAGTATAGTTCATTTCTTATTTATTATCCATACAAATGAAGAGTTTTGAGGCAAACATTTGTAATACAATCTTCCAACATTACATTCTATTAAACTTTTTAGCATAAAAATAATAGTATTTTATTATTGGTCAAAACTATAAATTACATTCAATGTTAGAATGTCACTCTATTTAATTTTATTTCAAATATTTGGTTTTACATTATTAATACTGTGTGCATTGAAATGAATAAGAAATAAAATATCCCATAAAAGTTATCATTAATAGGACTGTATTTATATATAGGATGTAATGGATTTTATCCCAGTTTGACAATTTACTAGATACATTAATCTCTATATAAATTTGAGACAGCTAATGCAAATGGCAATTTTTTCTATTAATATAACAAGCTAGTAAATACAGGTGTGTTAAAAAAATATTAATAGTATTTGAATGTGTCGTCAAAACCAGAAATGACATATAATATTGGGAGAATGCTATATTTAATTTCAGAAATTTAAAAAATCCTCTGTTATCCCATGTTGTTTATATAAATTATAAAAAATAATAAAATTATCATATATGATAGTTATTATAGAAAAATATATTAGTAATTATACATTAAAAATGATCCACAACATGTTTTATATATTTATCATTTACTTTAACCATTAAGCTATTATTATATACAGAGTGCTACCTACTTTTTGTAATAGAAATAAAAATAACAACAATAATGATAAACAAAACAAAACATGAATAAAACAAAATACGTTATGATACAGCAATGCATATTGTTAGAAAATCAATAAAGTTTAAAAGAAATTATCTATATAATATAACAATACACTGAATACAAATATATATTATACAAATCTATAAATACAATTTTATTATATAATTTTCGATTCATTTCCAACTGCTTAGTCATTAAATAAATCCATTGAAGTTTTATAAATATTACTACAATCTATGCTACACATAATATAATTTGTCTTTAAATTACATTGTAGATCCAAAAAGAAGCCCACTATATGTAATGAATTATATTAAGCATAACATATAATTGTATGAATATTTATAAAACTTCACTGGATTTAGTTAATAACTGGTCAATTGGAAGTGAATGGAAAATTATATAATAATGTAGTATATATAGATTTTGATAAGATATATTTTTATTTATTCTGTGGATTGTTATGTTATATAGTTAATTTGTTTCAACCTTTATTGAATGTCTAACAGTATGAATGAGTGTACCATAATTCTATTTTGTTTTATACATCATTTGTTTTATTTATTATAGTCATTGTTATTTTATTTCTATTATACAAAAGTAAATATCACTCTGTAATATGCTAGTAGTTAATATAAACATTTAACATTTGCTTAATGTTGCATGTTAAAAAACGCTTTTAATGTATAATTATCAATATATATATATATATATATTATAATTGCTGTTACATATGATATTTTTATTATATTTTATATTTAATTATTTGTATCATACATGAAAGCATGTTATTTGAATTGTGGATCATGAGAAGATTCTTATTTAACAGTGCTTGATTTAACTTTTCTAACTACAGAAGCAATTTTATAGTAGATAATATAATTAAGTATACATTTCAATATTATTTTTTAAATGAATTTAAGAATGCAAGAAAAAAACAATGGTTATATTACAATAACAATTCAACACAACAGAGTTATAATAATTACTATTTTTTTGTTCCAAGCCTCCTTGCATACATTATACATTGTGCATAATAGTGTACATTTTCTTTTGATAACCTTTAAGAACACACACACCTTCCACAGTTTTGTAAAGGATATGCATAGATTAATTAAGATTATATTATAAATAAAATTGAAATATTAATTATTAATATTAAATTGAGAAAGTACCTTTACATATATATTTACAAAATATATATTCTGATAATATTAAATAGTGCTATCACACTTATAACGTAACACTGTATAATTAATATCAGTTAGTCAATTAAAATGGCTGAGCGCTTTCGAGAAACTGTACTTCTCATAATCATAGCCAGTTCTGACTCATTCGATGAAATTATTCTATCAGTATAATATGCAAACTCTATGCAAATGAGTCAATTAGACCATCTTCATTCACACTTATTCAGAAAATTAAAATAATAAAAAGCTTAATGTCTAGTACCTTAATTTTTTAAATAAAATGAATAATAAATTATCAAAATTTTATCATAATAAAACATGTGCTTAATTTCAATAAAGATAATCTTTATGAAAACATAATAGTCTTATTATAGCATACTATGTTATTTCCAGTTGTATTGATTATTTGCCATTACTATTTCAGATTTTTGAATAAACTATTCAAATCTTAAATTTTCTGACCCAATACAATAATGCTTTACATTTCCTTTTTCTGTCATTACAAATTTATTGCTTAAGATATATTACATTTTGTTTTGTTTTTAATTTTGTAAAACTTTTAACTTTATCCATGGAAAATATTTATTCACAAAATGCATCAAAATTTAGAAGAAATTAAAGGGCTGCTTTCAAAGTAACCTAAAATTCATTATTAATAAACATGATTGCATATGATGATGTAATTTTTAAAAAAAATGGTTACTGTTATTTTGCAAATTTCATTACAATTATAAATATTAATGATATTATTAATTTATTTTCTATTTACATTTTTGATAGCTTATAATTAAAATACTATATATATATATATATATATATATATATATATATATATATAGATAGATAGATAGATAGATAGATACAATGCATTTCAAGGGATAGCATATAATTGAAATACTATATATAGATGCAATGAATCTCAAGGCTTCATTATATTTTTAATAATTGGTGCACTCATATATAAAAATTTTAAAAAGATGCAGATAATATTTTGACATTAATATTTATAAATTTAACAAATTTTCTGTAAAAAAAAAACAAACAAAACAAATATTTTGAGATTGCTCTTCTGTAAGTTTAAATTGCAGCCGGGGTGTGTGTGTGTAGAATATTCCTAATAAAAATAAACTTACTAGATTTTACATTTGTCTACAATTTTTATATAAAGTCCAATCCAGGAAGGATACTATCTCAAGAAATTCTAAAAATCCTTCATCAAAGAGCAGTTTGTAGACTATTGTAAACTCTATCATTAAAGCTATTTTTCTTTTTCTTCTGCTTCAAAAACATTATTCATATTTAATCATATCTTGTACTATTTATTTTCTGATATAATTTTTATGTATATTTTATTTATTTAGTGAATATTATATACCATGAATGTAAACAACTTCCACAACTACCAAAGTGAATAGATTCACCTAAATGTAAAGATCCTTATAGAGACACTTGTGAAATATTTTTCCTGATGTAGTCAATAATATCTTAAGTTCACTTGTGTTATTAGGTAATTTCTGGTTATAGTCTACATATTTCCTGATATCTGACACTTCTTTTTAAAAAAAAATCTGTTTATTAATTAATCTTTTAGAAAATTTTATTTTATGTTTTGTGTTGTTTTAAATGGTATCATAATTTAGTTTGTGCTAAAAAAATATAATCTTACATAGTTTACATAAAATATTAAAATATCTTTTAAGAATACATTAATCATTAGAAATTTTTTAATTTTTTTAAATCTAAGTTATGAATTTAACATTATTTTAATATTTAATGAATATATTAATCTATAGAAATTGATCCAAAATCCATTTTTAGATATCATTTGTAGATCTAACTTTTCTATGTTTATATTTATGAGGATGTATAATTTTTTTTCAAATTAGATTTTAAACAATATTTTTAAATTATCATTGGAAACTTTAATACTAAAGTTGGTAAATGATAGACAGAATAAAATGTTATGGGCAAATTGAGTTTTGGTGATGCAAAATAATGCTTCTATATCTCTTTAGCTAGAAATTCTGTTCTTTTATTTTGCTTTGCTTCTCTTTTGTTCATGAACAATAATGATTTTTATAAAAATGTAAACATAAATCTTATCATCTATAAAAGTATTACAAATATCTATTAGTAGTAAATATTGTATCATATATCAGAATACCATACCCACTAGAAGTAAAGGTTGTATTGTATAATATGATTCCATCTTCACTAGAAATGAACTCTGTATCATATAGTGTAAGACACCTATCACTGGTTCTAAAGGCTATAACATATAGCATATTATAACAACCAGCAGTAGTAACGGATGCATCATAAAGAATCCCTTCATCAGTAATAAATGTGAATCATATAGCATGATATGCTCACAGCAGTAATGGAGATTGCACAATGTAGTATGATATGATTTTCATCAGTAGTAAAGGCTGCATCTTATATTCACCCTTTCCTATCAAATATCAAAGCTGCATTGCATCACATTGATAATTTCCCTTCATAGCCAGAACATTGTCATTATTCTTATATCTTCTCATTTACTTTTTTGCATTTCTCTTCATATATTAATCTATATTACAATTTTTTATCACCTCCTCTTAAACACTTTAATGCAATCTTTTTTTATATAATTCCTTTTTTATGCTGCTTATAGTTTCAACTGTCCTACAGTCTCTATCATTGTCATTATCTCTGAAATATTTAGTTAATCATTTTCGGAATAATGATGTATGTCAATCTGAAATTAAAAGTCTAATCTGGTTTGTAATATAAAAGTTTTCCATGACCGTTCTTTTCTGGTCAATACTATCTATACATATGAATCACTTTCTATAGCAATTTGCAATTTTTCAGATTTATTAATATTAATTTTAGAGTACATATTTCGATATGCTCTCATAGAAATGAATATAAACAATGAAATTTACAACACATAAAAAATAAAAATCGAATAAAATTATATTAAATATTTTAATAATACAATAAGAATATTTTTTTTTTGCAATAAATGTACTGAATTTCAAAGATCATCAAACTTATTTTTTTGAAACACTTTCAAAATATATTTTTTATACTTTATTTTTTCAAACATTGATCCCAAAAATAAAAACACTATATTGTAATAGAAATTATATGTTGTACTATTTCCATCTTGGGATATATTAAACGGTGAATGTCTTTAAAAAAAAATCATACTTTATTTAAAACTTTCCAAATACATTAAACCATTAACAATAGCATACAGGTTAGTATATAATACAATGTACCAAGAGATATTATTCTCCTCTCTTTTTTAGATGTTTCTGGTCTAATCAGTGATAATACTAGCTTGTGAATTGTATTTTCCTTTAGATTCTGAATATTGAATTTAAATAGACACTCTAATCAACTGAACTGTTCTGCCAAAAGCAGAATAATAGTACCTTAAATTGAATAATCCGAATTTAAAGATCCCAGTGGATGGACACCAACACCGGAAGAAGGGGGGGATAACAGCACTTGAAACAGTTGAATGTATTTGTAATGTTTAAATAAAATTTGATTTTTTTTTAAAAAAGCATTAAGCATTTAATGTTAGATGATGAAAATAGTTTATTATATAATTTCCACTAAAATTTCATCATCACAAATCTTTAGATGACCATTATATAGTGTTCCTTCTTTTTTTCTATTATTGTACTATATCATTTTTTTTTTATTTTCTCACTCTCCCCCCCTAATAAAAAAATCCATTGAAAACTTGTTCTCCCTCCAATAATCCCCCATAAGATGTGAGGTTACTTTTTTTAAAATTACTCACCAAGCAAGTTAGTTGACAATAATAATTTTTATGGTTTTCTTTCTGTAGTTAACATCCCATTTAGTGAGCTAAATATGTTAACCAGAGCCAGCTTTTTGAAAAAAAAAGTTAACATATGTGAATATTTTCCAAACACTTGAAATCTTTCATGCTTCAGTCCTAACACCACTTTAAATCATAAAGATTTCTAAACAATATAATTAAAAAAAAAAATATGTACCACTTTTATAAAGGTATATTAAAATTTATAATTTAACTTTACATTTGAGAAAATAAAGGTCAGCATATTACAATCAGTATTAAAAACTGATCAATACTAAAACAATTATAAGAATGCTAAAGTATGCAAATCCACAGCCAATAATATTGCTTTGTTGTTATATACGTTATTACTTACTTACATAATCTGAATCAGGATAGAGACATAACATACAAACAATATGACTGTCTTTTATTTATTTTGAACACCTAAGTAATCACAATAATTGGCAAATTAAATGAATTAAAATTCAATCTGCAAAAATACCATATACGGAATTCTTTGTTTTATTTTATATGATGATATATGACGAAAAATCAAATTAGTTTCTGCAGGACATATGTTTTAGGTACAACTTCCTTTTTCAAATGTCTTAGAATATACCATATAATTTCACCATCATATCAATGCTATTTCCATAGAGTTATAGGTGATCTTCAAAGCACTTGAAAGAAGGAGTATTGTCTGAAATTTATTTTCTATAAAAATTGCTTTGATGTTTCTCTCATGAAGCAATTAAAAAAAATTCAGCACTTGCCATTTTGAAAAATTAATATCATTTCAGTTAATTTTATCTTTGCAAAGCCACTTTAATTAATATTTTTAATTCTAGTAACTGATATACTTTGTAATTAGGACAAAAGTACGAAGGAGATCTTCAGATGCCAGACTATTTCGTTAAGTTTTATTTTATTTTGAATACATATATTGAAAAAAACAGTAAATACATTACGTATAACATTTTAAAATAAAATTTAAAAAAAAATCATATTTAGTAAATGCATCTAATTGATATGAGAGACATGTTGTTGTTTTTTTTAATTTATGCTGTTGTTTTACTAAAATGTTATTATTAATTGTGATAATACATTGGACTAAGTTCAATTTCTCGAAAAATTTAAACTTTATTTAAACTTTTCAAACCCAAACAATTGTTTATCACTTCTAATATACTATCATTACAAACTTTCAGACAAATTTATGATTATTATTATTAATAATAATAATTAAGTACAGTTATTTAGAAATGACATTTAAAAAATCAGAAAAAAAAGCTTTAAAAACTAAATTTCACATAACATAATTTGAGGGGGGGGGGGATAGACTAATCGATAAATAAATTAGTTAGCACGAATGTTACAGCAAAAACAAAGAAAAAAAAATGTTAAAAAAACTGACAAGATAGTTAGTGGAGATAAATAAATACTCAGTAAAATTTCGTTTTTTATAGTTTTACTATTTATATATAATCAAAATCAAATAAAGTTTTATATATCAAATACATATAAAAGTAATACTGTTCGCAATGATACTATTATTTAACATTGACATTTATTTAAGTGAACAGGAAATATAAAACTTTATTATTTTGTATTATTATAAAGATGTTATATTGATATAAAGCTAAGTAAAAATACACATAATCTGTTATAAATGTCTGACAAATATATAATGAAATTAAAATTATTTTTTTAATATTTACATTTAAAATTTATTTAAGATTTTACTATCAAGTGAGTTAATTAAAAACATAAGAGGTTCATAATAAAGAGGTAAGATATAAATGTTGAAATATTATGATATTATTTTATATGTCGGAATGTTTAATCCAGAAAAGCTAAATAACAAAGTATTCTGGGACTAACATTGTACATCAGTGTCATTAAAATGGTTTTATTATTTTTATTTTCTAAGCAGACTAGTTATAAACATGTGGTGAATTATATATATATAATGTATGTATAATTGATTTGAACAGGCAAAACTCTCCACACAGTAGTGCCATTCAGTACCAACCAGAGTAATCAATTGGATGCCTGGAAGGCTTGGGTATAAAATCCCTATCTAGTGCCTACTCATCCAATATCCCCAGACTAGCTTTTGGCTTGTGGCCTTCATCAGTTGATATTTTTATAATTTAAAAAATGTTTATTTGTGCCATATAATTTTCTGAGTGATTCAGTGTAGTTGTAGATTGCAGATTCTGAAAATTATGGTCCATGGATTATAGCCAACTTCTGTCACTACATAAATCCAAATTTCTTGCAAACTCCTGAACAGAAATTCAATCAATTCTTTATAGATATACTATGTAAGTTTTTTTCTGATATTTTTATTTATTTTAAACATACAAAAATATATGGAGTAAAATTGGTAATGACTCATCAATATTCTTTATAAATAATTCCACATATAAATAAACAAAACACTAGAATAATATCTAGTACACATTAGCAAATGTACAATATAAAGGTGAATTAATTATCATAGCGTTATGCATTAAGACAACTATTTTATAATAACATTAAACTCTAAAGATAAGTTCTTTTACTAATTTTTGTAATTTAATGGCAATCAAATATTCATTCTCAGAGTTCAGTGATAAAAATGACTGAATCTCTAACTAGGAAAAAACACATTTTGGTTATAACTACGCAGTCTTTAAATATCAATGGTCTGATCACATTGAAATATATGGGTATACCTCGTGTTACTGAAATAGCATATTCTTCCATTATGCTTTTGATCTGAATTAAAATCATACCCAAGTAATACATGGATCTTTTGTTTCAGATTCTAATCAGATTTGGAATTTATCTTTGGAATAGTTGATTCATAATTAACATAGGCAACCATCTTATTTTGGTAGATAATGGGTGTCTAGCTATTGGGGGGGGGGGTAAAATATAAAACAAGGCTGAAAAATTACTTAAGTCATCAGTATTCAAAAACCTAGCAGCCCAATAGGTATCTATGGAAAGTCCTAAATGGGTCAATTGAAATTTCTTTCTTTTATATATAAGGCATATTTATATCCAATTATATATTATCATAAAAATGAATTTTATTGTTTAAAACATTATTTTAGTAAACTGAACAGAACATCACTGACAATAAATATGTACTTTAAAGAAAAATCCATATCACACTATGCAACATAGCAGACATGTTACATACACAAATGATTTATTTACAAAACACAACAATAACATGATATATAGAAAACAAATAGCAGAAATACACATACTAATATCCAAAGCCCAAAGCTTAAATAACTATAATAACAATATCAGTAATTGCAGTTTGAAGTGAAAGGAAGGAGATGCAAATCTTTAATTAAAAAAATCATATTATTTAGTTATTATATTTGATTACTAATTAATAACATTGCACATTATAAAATTTTTAGATATCCATTTAATGTCTAACATTAATTTAATTTCTTTGATTTGTTGTTAATTCCCAAATATAGAATTATTTAAGATATACATTATTCTGCTGTATTAAATTATCAAGATGACAATTTCTCAGTCTTATTGCTTACATCTACTTTTAATGTAAAATAATAGGAAATGTTACTCATCTTACAGGGTTTTTTTTTTTAAAAAAAATTATGAATATGTTGTACAGGTATCAGAAAAACTTTATAATTATCTCCGTCAATTTTCACTCATTCCGGGTCATTTAACTCGTATTTAGTGGTGACAACTTCTAGATTTACTTAGTTTTGACCTAATGCTCATTTTGTCAGTTCTGATCAATCATTCAACAATACTCTATCCTATGAGCAGTCCAAAGAGCAGTCACATATATAATTCATCATTTTTTCCATTGATTCTTTACTGTTTATTGCCCAGATTCTTCATTCCACTTTTGGTTTTTTTTTATCATGCAGACAGCTTAATCTTCTCTATCTTTTTGTTTTTTGTTTTCATTCACCATTCCCTTCAAAACAATCTTCATTTAAACTATTTTTTTTTATTTTTAGTATATAATAAATTTCTTTTTTCTATCTTTAATTTCCTCAATCAGTCTAATGATAATTTGTAATACAGCTATACAAAAACTTTTTATTAAACTAAATATGATAATACTATGGCGTAATAATATTTAAATAAATGATATCTATTGTTTAAAGCTTTTTGTTACAGTCTTTATATATCTTAGAAGGCAAAATTTTAATTATGTACAGAAAAGCTTTAATGATTCATGATGTCAGATGTCTATTTTTTGTTAAGCATTGGTGGCCTATTGGTTAGCATACCTGCCTTTCAAGCAGCTGGCCCGGGTTCACTTTCCAGTCAACACATTTTGACATATGAAAAAAAAAAAAAATCAAAATAGTCAAAATAAAAAATTAATATCTGATTTAGACAGTTAAAATTTAAATCCAGACAAACTTTTGTACAAAAATATGCTACAATTTTATAAAATATAAATGACATTTATTCTTCAGAAAAATAAAAAATTATGATTAATTTATAAAAGGCAGAGCAACCTTTGGATAACCCCCATAGGAGAAATGGCTTTCCAACTGATTCTCAACAGCAACAAAAAAGGAGAAGAATATAATATTTATTACAATTACCAATATGGGTTTCCATTCTAAACATCATGTGAATACCATTATTTATAATTACACAAGCTAATAGCACAGAGGCAAAACTCTACATATAGTAGCACCAGCACACCAGAGTAATCAAGGATACTAGAAAGTTTGTGCATAAAATTCCTATATAGTGCCTAATAATTCAATATCCCCATACTAGTTTCTACCTTGTAGCTTTCATCAATGAGGAGCCTTGGATCTGAAGAGCACTTGACATAGATCTTAGGATTTATTGCAACTCTCCAGGAGCCACTTTTTACCTCTTTATCTATAGTTATAAAGCTTTGAATACAAATTTGAAAATATTATATGCTTTTTAATCCATACTCATTTGCTTGTACAGAGATATAGAACTGAACTCAAGTTCAGCATTTATACATTTTGTTTACTCTGGCTTGCATTGAGTAGCACTACTGTATTGGGAGTTTTTCCTTTGTGTTATCCATTTGTGTAAGCATAAAGAATGGTAATCATTTGATGTTTAGTGGTTTAATACCTATCCTGCCTAATAGGATTATGGTGACTGTGGTTATTAAAGAATCAAAGACATCAAAAATGTATTGATGCTGAACTGAGTTCAGATTTGTATGACTATTCAAGAAAATGAGCTTCAATTGAAAACATTGTTCTCAAAACTTTATAGTTAGCTAAAAAGGTAAAAGGTGGCTTCTGGAGGGTTGTATTAGATTCCAAGATCAAGGTGCAGCTCTCAAATCCAAAACTCTTCATTGATGAAAGCTACAATCTAGTAACTAGTCTGGGTATATTGGATGAGTAGGCACTAGATAAGAATTTTATGCACAAGCTTTCTAGCATCCATTGATTATTCTGTTTTGCAGTGAGTGGTACTGATGTATAGAGAGTTTTGCCTCTGTGGTTATCCACCTTTGTTTAATTCTCCATATACAAGTAGCAAATATTTATTTACAGGCTAAAATAGGATAATAAGGTGGCCAGATTATGACCTACATGTCTTATCTGTAAAAAAGCCTAAGCAGTTTTTGAAAAAAAAATCCCAGTTACCTGACATAATTTCAAATTTAATATAGTAGTCAAGTAAAAAGATGAATGCTGTTAGTAATGACAACCAGGAGGTTCTTCATTTATAAATAATATACAGTAAATCATTTTTTCTAAAAAACAATGAAATATTTAGTGTTAAACAGGATGTTAATACCATATTTAAAGTGATACCATAATTATGGTGACTGTGGTTATTAAAGAATCAAAGGCACCAAAATGTATTGATGCTAAACTGAGTTCAGATTTATATGACTATTCAAGAAAATGAGCTTGAATTGAAAACATTGTTCTCAAAACTTTATAGTTAGCTAAAAAGGTAAAAGATGGCTTCTGGAGGGTTGCATTAGATTCCAAGATCAAGGTACAGCTCTCAAATCCAAAACTCTTCATTGATGAAAGCTACAATCTAGTAACTAGTCTGGGTATATTGGATGAGTAGGTACTAGATAAAAATTTTATGCACAAGCTTTCTAGCATCCATTGATTATTCTGGTTTGCAGTGAGTGGCACTGACAAATAGAGAATTTTGCCTCTGTGGTTATCCACCTTTGTTTAATTCTCCATATACAAGTAGCAAATATTTATTTACAGGCTAAAATAGGATAATAAGGTGGCCAGATTATGACCTACATGTCTTATCTGTAAAAAAGCCTAAGCAGTAATTGAAAAAAAAATCCCAGTTACCTGACATAATTTCAAATTTAATATAGTAGTCAAGTAAAAAGATGAATGCTGTTAGTAATGACAACCAGGAGGTTCTTCATTTATAAATAATATACAGTAAATCATTTTTTCTAAAAAACAATGAAATATTTAGTGTTAAACAGGATGTTAATACCATATTTAAAGTGATACCATAATTATGGTGACTGTGGTTATTAAAGAATCAAAGGCACCAAAATGTATTGATGCTAAACTGAGTTCAGATTTATATGACTATTCAAGAAAATGAGCTTGAATTGAAAACATTGTTCTCAAAACTTTATAGTTAGCTAAAAAGGTAAAAGATGGCTTCTGGAGGGTTGCATTAGATTCCAAGATCAAGGTACAGCTCTCAAATCCAAAACTCTTCATTGATGAAAGCTACAATCTAGTAACTAGTCTGGGTATATTGGATGAGTAGGTACTAGATAAAAATTTTATGCACAAGCTTTCTAGCATCCATTGATTATTCTGGTTTGCAGTGAGTGGCACTGACAAATAGAGAATTTTGCCTCTGTGGTTATCCACCTTTGTTTAATTCTCTATATACAAGTAGCAAATATTTATTTACAGGCTAAAATAGGATAATAAGGTGGGCAGATTATGACCTACATGTCTTATCTGCAAAAAAGCCTAAGCAGTTTTTGAAAAAAAAATCCCAGTTACCTGACATAATTTCAAATTTAATTCAGTAGTCAAGTAAAAAGATGGATGCTGTTAGTTATAATAACCAGGAGGTTCTTCATTTATAAATAATATACAGTAAATCATTTTTTCTAAAAAACAATGAAATATTTAATGTTAAACCAGATGTTAATACCATATTTAAAGTGATACCATAAAATACTAATGACTTCTACACTTTACTTAAAGTGAGACAACAAAATATGTAAAATCACTCTCTTTTGTGATAGACAGTTCTTTAAAAATTGACTTTTTTTTCTTTTCTCGTCGTTTTTAAACAAATACCCAATTTCTACATGTTTTCAAGTCTTTAGTTAAATAGGAATGCACCCTCCAATTTGTTAAGTATTATATAAATTTAGATATAAAAACTTAGGATAAGACTCTGTAGTTAAATCCAAAAGAATGTTTTATTATTATTAATCCTAAACATCACATGATCACCATTTCTTTTGCTAGCACATTACTGTTATTAACACAGGCAAAACTCTCCATACAGTAGCGCCACTCAGTACCAACCTGAGTAATCAATGGATGCCAAAAGGCTTGTGCATAAAATCCCTATCTAGTGCCTACTCATTCATTATCCCCAGACTAGTTTTTCACTGATGAAGGCTACAAGCCAGAAGCTAGTCTGGGGATATTGGATGAGAAGGCACTAGATAGGGATTTTATGCACAAGCCTTCTGACATCCAGTGATTATTCTGTTTGGAACTGAGTGGCACTATTGTATGGAGAGTTTTGCCTGTGTTAATTATTAATCCTAATTGTTTAATTCAAAAATACAATATACTTATAGATAACTCCAACTATTTTAAATTATTGCAATTGTTTTTATTTCATTGTTAATGTTAAATAATTTTTGGAGAGACTTATTATTTTCATCATTTTCAACCATTTAGAATTTTTTGCAGAATGAAGATCTCTCAAACATTAAAAATATAATTAGGTTGAAAACCAATCATTCATTTCTCAATAAGAGATATATTTTTCAATAAATAAAATAATTCTAAAAAAAAATAATTGTATAATAACTCCACTTATTTTAATTAACATTTACAATCAATTATGGAGATAAAGATCATTTTTTGTGAGAAAAAATAAAGAAAAAATAACTAAACTAGCTCAATCACTCAGTGTACAAGAAAACAGCTTTTCCCAAAACATAGCTATTGAAAATGATCACAATGAAGACAAAACACAAATCCAACCTCTACTTAAAGCTCCAAAATATCTGTTCCAACTTAACTGGCCACTGTGTCACATGACCCTGACAAATTACTTAGTGAAAATCAAAAATTTATGTTAATAATCTCTCCTATATGATGTACTTATCTAAGCTTAATAAACATAACCTACAAATTTCTGCAACAACTTAACATGCTTTTTAAATTGGCTGGAATAAATATAAGGGGTTTTAACTCCCTAGGCCATGTCTTTGCACTTAAAAAATGGCTAGACAAAACAGACCTCCACATAGTCTGTCTTTCCGAAACTAAACTACATATAAATTCAAATTACCAAATAACTCAACTGATGCAACAATATAGTCTATTTTATTATGTACCCTCAAACACAGCATCTTCTGGAGTTGTTTTTTTAATCAACAAGAACCTGACCTACTGCTCTTTCAGAACATTACACCTTAGCAAAGATCTATTAGTCATTAAGATCACTTTTGGAAATATGGCAATAATTATCATTTACTTGTACATCAAAAATGATTCTTATTCAGGACAAGTTAGTAATCAATAAAATCAATTCTCTTCTCTCTTCAGATGCATTACCTATTGTTTTTTTTTTGGTGACTTCAACATGAGTTATGATAACTTCAACAAAAAATATCTTCATTTAATCAATAGCATCCTGCTGTGTGGAGAGGGGCTTTTCCCTCCAGGATCCTTCTCCTTCTACACCTTGCAAAAGAAATCTTTAATTGACATTCTCTATTATTCACCCAAACTTCACTTTGAAATATATGCCAAGCTTCAATTGGTTCTCTTCACTAATCATTTAGCTCTTCTAATTTCACTTCACATAAATCCCACCACCACAGTTCATATAGATTATACATCTACCATTAGACTATTCATCAAAGCAGCAACTCCAAATCTCATCTTCTCTGAAGCCTATATCTTGCTCCAAAAAATCAAAATTCTTACTTTGCCTCCACTACAGGCTTGGTCATCTTTTACCAGTATTTTGAGCTCACTCATAGACTCGTACACAAAGAAAACCAAACGTCCATATCAATTATTAAAAAAGATTTGGAGGCTATAAACAACAGGTTAAAATCTCTACACCATATTGACATTCATCCCCAAGATATTTTGGAGCTATAAACTCAGTACCATAGCAAACAAAAGATCATCATGCATTATATTGCTACTAAAAGGTCTAAAGTTTTCTTGGCTAATGAGCATAGCTGGATGGGCAATAGGTTTGGTTGACAGACCCCCACCTACTTCATTGTCAGTTGATCAGGGTTGTCTCAGTGGCCCAGCAAGATTTGCAAAGATTCATGAACACTTTCGGGGCAGGCTACAGAATTATAAATTTGAGATTGAAAACATCTGGAATCACTTGGAATTGAGGTTGAAAACATCTGGAATCACTTGGAAGATGGGGTTGCTCATGACATCAGTAAAAATCAGATAATCTAAAAGCTTATGGCCTATCCTGAGAGTATTCATCTAGGACTCCATGGAATTTCAAGATATGTACTCATCCACCTGAGACATTTCGCAGCCCCCATTGTACTGTGTATGATAGATGTTCTGGCAGGAATATTTCAAAATATTCTGGACCTGTACCCTGTGGCCCTTGTTCCTTTCCTAAAAAAAGCCCATAAATCCCTCTATCCTTTCCGATATAAGGCTTATTTCCATGATTGCCCTTCTAATCAGGTCATAGTCAAGGAGAAAATCCAAGATCAACTCTATATACACATCATTGCGCATAAAAGCTCTTCCAGCACAAATGCTGTGCAGCATTTTCCTCTTCTTGTAGAACACATCAGACTGCACAGAAAATCCAAGCTACTCTGTTATACCTACTGTCCTACTACAGACTCTCCTTGAATATCAATTCCCTGGCATCTATACCAGAGTTATTGGTAATCTGCTTTTGAACAGATCTATCTTTACATCGAATGGAAGACTGTCCAATGGTTTCAGACCTCATCTTTCCATTCTCCAGGGATCTCCACTCACCACTCTCTGCTTCATCACCTATATAAATCCTATGCTCAGAGAGATAGAGTGCAGACTCCCTGGAATTTTTGTGCCAGTCCTGAAACATCATATACAACATATAACCTATGTTGACAATGTCACCATCTTCCTCCCTGATAAAACTCACCTTCCAACACTCACACAAATAATTGATAAATATTCAAAGAAACTAAATCTGAACATCAACTATAGCAAGTCCTCCATGTGGAAAATCATCACTGGCACAGTGATTCCATCAGTTTTTACAGCTAAGCCACAACTCTTCCTTGGTTTTCCTATGGTCAAGTGCAGACTTGCTATGGCAAAAGACATCCAACACTCTATCTTGGAAAAAACTAGCAAAGTGGTTTAATCTTTATCCTGAAACTTGCTTTCCCTGCTGGGCAAAGTAGCCTTTCTCAACAAGCTGGTGTTTTCGAGATTTAACTATTATCTACCCCTAATTAAATCTGAACATCAACTATAGCAAGTCCTCCATGTGGAAAATCATCACTGGCACAGTGATTCCATCAGTTTTTACAGCTAAGCCACAACTCTTCCTTGGTTTTCCTATGGTCAAGTGCAGACTTGCTATGGCAAAAGACATCCAACACTCTATCTTGGAAAAAACTGGCAAAGTGGTTTAATCTTTATCCTGAAACTTGCTTTCCCTGCTGGGCAAAGTAGCCTTTCTCAACAAGCTGGTGTTTTCAAGATTTAATTATTATCTACCCCTAATTAAACCTACTAAAGCATTTCAGTCATCAATGAACTCACTGTGTTCAAAGCTTATGTGGAATGGAAAGATAGTTGCCATCAGCATCTGTAAACTGCAGCTCCCCAGAGAGTTAAATGGACTTGGATTGCACTCTGTTTCAACAATCTATCTACAAAAGGCAATTGCAGTTCTACGTGCAATTTTAAAACAGCTGGAACTAAACCTAGCCACTCCAGTGGAACCTATAGTCACATGCCACACACCACCACCTCTCACTATCAGATGAGCCACAATTATTTGGTTACATATCACCAAGCTGACAAATCTATCTAAAACCTCCCTTGAAGGTAAAACATCCTACTGGCAGGCCTGAGCCACAATTATTTGGTTACATGTCACCAAGCTGGCAAATCTATCTAAAACCTCCCTTGAAGGTAAAACAACCTACTGGAAGGCCTATAACCTCATATTTCAAAACCAGACTGCCCTCCTGACCACATTGAACATTGACAATAAACCATTGATAAAAAATTGAAGAACTGGTTTGTTGAACCAAAATACATAGACTTTATCTTAAAGCTCAATATCTCATCCTTACCCACTAACCATTCCTTAGTATGGAAAAGAGGATTCACCAAAACTAATCCTCAATGCCAGCTATGTAATACTGCTGATGAAACCATCCAGCCTTTACTTTATAATTGTCCATTTCTTTTCCAAATCAGAACCTTCATCACAAAGAAAGTTACATCTGTCATCAGAGAAGCCTTAAATATCCAGAATGCCATCAAGACAAGATTTTTTTCTCTTATCAGATTCTCTATTTTCTTTACCTTTGCAGTCTGGTTGTCCAGATGTGAATGTGTATTTGGTCATTCAGGCTCCTCAGTCACAAAGACCTTTATAGGTCTTGTCAAGAGCATAAGTGCCAGGGACCAGCTGCTTGCACCCAAAGGATTATACAAAGAAACTTGGTCCAGGATTGATCTACTAAGTGTTTGATCTTATGAACTTTTGCAATCAGTTATGCAGGATACTATGTATGAAAACAGCATCATGAAACTATGTAAACTTTGTTAATATATATTTTTTTTAAAAAAAGTATTAAATGTATGGTTTTGACCGATGTTGTATTAATACAGAATACAAAATAAAACAAACTTTGCACCAATGTGAGTATGTTGTCTCCAGCACTAAAAATAAAGGCCTAAGTTGAATTTATATTTTTTTATTTAAATGTATTGGCACTTATTTTGTCTAACTGAAACTAAATTGAAAACTTTATTTTTTTTGTAATGGTAGCCAGATTTTAGATATTTATTTATTGATTCATGGATGGCAAGATAAGCTATTAAAAATAGCTAGCTAAGACAATTTAAAAACTATATGGAACCTGAAAAACTATAAGATTCAACCAGCCAAGACTTAGCAGACACATTCAAACTGAAATGGATATTTAAAAATAATAATGCAATATAATTAAAAATAAGATTTTCTTTTTTATTAAAGAGTTTTTGGAGAAAATTATAAAATCACAGACAAAATTTTAAACCATTTTCAAATCACTTCAGAATGATCTCTTCAAATTTAATCCATCATAATTTTTTTTTCATATTAACTTTGGCAAATTTAATTATAATGGGACCAACAAAATGTCAAATAATATCCACTTACATTGTTTTGCTACCCAATAAAAAATTATTTAAATCTTCTAAATAGTAGTGCTGTATCATCTAAATATTATCAGGCTAGTTTAAATCTTATGTTTTTTTAATCCATGAGAAGCTTTTGAAATTTAGAATAAATCATTTGGTACTGTTAGAAATAATGTTACACATTTTCTCTTGCAGGCATTTTTTTTACTTTCTGCTACATTGTTAAGCTAGCAGCCCAGATGAATAAAATCTGTAAATTTTTCAATCCAAACCAGTTTGCTAATATATTTATATTGAAATGAAACATTTTCAATATCTATATATTATGATGTTTCTAATGGTCTTTGCTTATATATTTTTTACTATCTAATAGCAATTTCTTTTAAACAGTTTTTAAAAGGCAAAAAATTCTCACAGATGAAATTTATAAAATATAAATGAATCTGGCATATTTGAATAAGACAATAAGCACTAAAGCTGACATCTTTTTATTACTAAAGCATACAATAGATGACATAATTACAGGACATTTAAAATAAATTGCTATTAGAGAAGAAAAGTGTACACAAAATTCATGTGATATCTTGTTGACAATGTAATGTTTTATCATTTTATTATCAATTCTAGCCAATGAATTAAAAGTACCTAATATTAATAAAAAATCTGAGTGCAACACAATATATAAAAACTGAACTAGTTTCACTTCAATATAAATCTGTAACCAAATAGACCTGGATTAAAAAAAACTTTCCAGGTTTTTCAATTTAGGCTGACAGCTTGCTAATATAACAAAAAGTAGCTGCTAGAAGGACAGTGTATCAAATCCAAAAATCTGCCTGCCTTATTCAAACAACTGAAATGCTTTTTATTGTTTAAGAAATATGCTAGAAATTAATCTAAGAACACTTGGATGGGGATGGACAGCTTTGAATAAAGATTTGTTAAGTTCTACAATTTGGACTAATTCTTATTAAAATTTTCATTAAATGTCATGCATGTAGTGAGATAGAAATTGCTATTACATAGCAAAACATGTAAACAAATTTCAAGTTATGGTTTTATTTTATGTGATGCTTCTTCATTTGCTTTAATATCAACTATAGCCGATGAATTAAGTTTCTGAGATTATTTAAAAATTGAAGGTATCATACATATATATATATATATATATATATATGTATATACCTTCAATTTTTAAATATATCTATATATATATATATATATATATATATATATATATATATATATAATCTTTGTAGGTTTTTTTTAATTGGGCTGGTAGCTTGCTATTATATTAAAATGTAAAGAGTCTAATCTAGAAACTTCTCACTGATGAAAGCCATAAACTAAAAACTTTTCTGGAAATATTTAGATTGAACACCACTGGATAGAGATTTATTAAAAAATTCCAGCTTGCATCTTATTTATTTTTAAAGCTTACACCAGATTGCATAAACATAGTGAGAATGGGAAAAAATCATTAGTTTATCATTTTACATTACATATTCTTTCTTGTTTTTTTACAATCTCTTGGAACTGAATTTAAGAATCCAAATGTACATCTATTGTCATTATTTCTAGAAACATATTTACCTCAACACCATTTAAGAATTTTAATTCTTTTAATGATATCAGCGATAGCTTTCATACTCTCAATTATCCATTCATTCACTTATAATACCTTCTTTTTCTCATTCGTGCTTATTCATTTATAACAAATTACTCTCAATATATTTCTTACTTCACTATGAAATCTGAATTTAAATAATGTGTGTGAAATAAAACATACTTCATTTTCAGCAGATAGACATATTTTATATTAATATTGAATTATTTGTTCAAAAACACTCCTTCTAATTTAGCAACTATGATTCATTTTATCCATGATGTTTTCATATGTAATAATAATCTGACTTTGTTAACTCAGTTTCTATTCTTTTAAAAAGTCACTGATCTCTAGACTTTTTAGGGTTTATCTATGGTTCTATTCTAATGCTTGAATATGCTAGCACCTAACTGAGGAAGCAAGTAGCAAAAATCGGTCTGAGGTTGGAGATATTCTGCAAAGCTTGTTAAGAGTTTATATGCAAGCTCTACATATAACATTACCTGAAAACCAACTACATCACCTGCAAAATATAAATAAATAACCTCCAGTTTTTACATTTTTGCTTCCTTCTTTAATCCAAAAGTATATTTTTGTAAACTTACAATAAAACATTATGGAGAGTCATTCTTACATATAAACTTATACTATGTTATTATTTATTTTGTCATCATGTAGGCTAATCACTAGTGGTATACTTTGATAAATATTTTTTTAGAATTCATCACATACTGATTTAACCTCTTAAAATTCCAAAATATATATTATAACTGCTAATCTCATGATTTATTGTTATTGTTAAAACATTTATTACATTGCTTTATTAACAATTTCTCTATCCATTGATCAGATTCTTTTAAAGTATTTATAATATTTAATAATTTCCAATTTTCTTAAGTCTTTCTATATGTCTCCTTATCATTAAATACAGGTAATAATTGGCACAGTACTTTATTTTTTGTTTTTCCCACATTTCATGAAATTATCTTACTTTCTAATAACAATAGTATATTTTACATTTTGTGTAAAAATAATTTGATTTGACACTAGTATACTGTTTACTATTTTTGTGTGTTTTTTCTCCATGACATTGTGCAATTAAATTTTATTATATCATCATTAACTAACTCTTCTAGATATTCACACATTTACACTTTTTTGTGTGTGCTATACATACATTACTGGATCTTTATTGAAAATTTGCTGCATTTTTTTTTGTAATAATTCTTAGTTTAATATCAATTATTAAATGCTTTTTATTAAATTAAAATTTCTATTTGTTTGGGTAGAATATTGTAACTGATCTTTAACATACTTCTACAAAGCATTTTTTTTTTCAAATTTTGTAAACATGTTCAATTTTGGGGATAATACAGTATTTTGGTATTCTTTAGCCTAACAGTGTTGAGGGATCATATTTCAAACCACATTTAATTTACTTCAGTGAGTTTTAAATCATGCACAATGGAAGACACTATATTTTTAAAGTAAACATTTAATTTGAGGAAAACTTTTAAGGATGTTTATAATAAATTAAAATAAAAAATAACAAATGAAGAATGCATTTTTATTTCCTTTTGGCTTGTTTATAAACACTTACTATTTTAAATATCTGCCTTATTAAAAACAGTTTTGTAATTGTTTTTTTACAATTTTTTTTCAAATTTTTTATGAGTTCTGTATAGCTGACATTACAATATTTTAGGAATGTCTAGACTAACAGTGTCAGTAGACTTAAGTATGATTTCAAATACCAGAAGTTTACAATTTTTTTAGATTCTCATTTTTTAATTTGAATATGAATAACTTTATTGTCTATGAAAAATTATTTTGAGAAATTGAAATGATAAGATAGTTTTTATTTATAAGTCAGTTCCAAAATATCTAAACACTACAAACTATGTAATATATATAAATTTAATTAAGTTGAGAAATAATGCACTCAAAAATTGAATTTCTTTTTCCTGGAACACTCTTTTGTTTGTTATATGTAATTTTAAATAAAAGCATAGAAGAAGGGCATATATAATTGATTTGGTCAATACAGTTTGTGATCAAACTAAATACTCTACTATATGTCAAGCATTGGTGGTCGAGAGATCAGCAACAGCTGATTTACAAGCAGTTGTCCCACGTTAGCGGATTCGCTTCCCGGCTGATACTATGACACATGAGAAAAAAAATACTCTACTATTGATTAAACAATCAATTTATGCCAGATACACTTTTATTTAAAGTTATATATAACAATTAAAAGTGTGGTCTGAAAAAAAAGTCACTTATTGCATTAGCCTTCACATTAATTTAAAAAAAAAAAATATTATACATATATTATTTTTTCTTCGTAATGGTTTTATTCAAATTTGAGTTATATCTACAGTTTTTTTAATATTTCAAAAGTACATATATACACAAACGCTCTAAAAAGGCTGGTTAAAGAAGCTGTTAATAGCAAACAATCAAATTAGTTAATGCGGTCTAAGAGCTTCAAATGTGTTATCTTTCATAATCATATTTTAATTTATTTTTTTGAGATTTAGTCTAAATTCAATAGCATGTTACTAAAGATTAGGGCTATCACAAATCAATACTGTTTTTTTAGTAATTGTCTCTAACTAAATTTGCATTAACTTATATTTTATAGCACAATTAATATATAAATAATTATCAAGCATTATTTAAAATGGTTGTTTTTGAATGCAGTATATGATCCAGGAAAAATAAAACAGCCTTAAAAGAATCAACTGCAGAGTAACAAGCTTTTAAAGCAGCTGTCCAAAAAGGAATAATGATTTTGTAATAATGCTAATATTCAATGATAAATTTAAATAATTTTCTTTTGCTTAAAAGTAACTCCTGAATATCTTAAAAATATTTACTTATTTAAGCCTTATTTTTTTGCTTTTTATATATGTGCTTGTATATATAATTGGGTGTGTGCAAGCACGCGAGTGTGTGTGTGTGTGTGTATGTGTGTGAATAAAAAAAATAGAATTGCATTAACAGCAGTCTGCCATTAAACTTTAATTAAATCTTGAATGTTTCCAATTAAACTGCTATTAAATCACACACATAAAAAGATTAATCCAAGCCTTCATTGATAAACTTCATTGAGGCAAACTTTAAATTTTATTAGCTATATTAAAAACTATAGCTTTCATTCCAAATGCTTTATTTTAAAAATTATTTAAAAATAATAAATAATATTTGTAACGTTAAATGAAGTCTATTTTAATTTGCTGCAATACTAAACATTGAATAAATCTAGAAAATATGATTGTCTTACAGTATATTAATTTTACATTATTTGTTTAAGCACATTATGAATCACTACTATGTGAAATACTGTATAGTGAAAATTTTATCCATCATTTTTCGACAAAGAAAAACACAACAATAAATACGAGCAAGCGGATAGAAATGTACAATTTAAATATTATAATTTAAAACATCCAATACCTTTATATTCAAAACACATGGTATAAATATATGTATATACACTAAATATCTAGTTATTAATAGCATTTACTTTCTTTATTACTTTTACAATCCTTCATATAATTATAACCCACTATTAAAGGTTTTGATTGTCCCAACAATCTTCTTCAGAACTATAACAAACACAATAAAAATACATGAATATATAATTTTACATTATATATATATATATATATATATACATATTCTATCTTATAATCATTATTCATATACCATATATCTCTATATAACTCTATATAATTTTTATCTTTCATATATAATACATTTTAAACTTTTTTATATTTTATATTTATTAAACAATACTTTCTATAATCATATATATATTATTTTTACTTCATTTATTTTTTATTACTTTATTCTTTTATTAAAATATTTAACTCTGACATTATATATTCATATTTTTATATTTTATATCTTTTTCTTGTGTTCTGGCTTGTGTTCTTGAATTGAGAGTTTTATATGCAGTCATTATTACATCTATATTAACATTCAACATGTATAATTTCCTTAACCTACAATATTATTTCTTTTTATCTTTTTTACTAATTATTTTGATCTACTTTTTTATTATTTATTAATGTATTTTATACATAACTTCTATTTATATTTTTAAATATTAACTACAAACTATTCAAACTTTATAATTTTACAGTTGTACTTAGTAACTCTCTCTTTCTATTTTTAATATAATTAAAAATATTTTTATTTTAATCCTTATTAATATTATCATTATTATTTTATATGTAGTGCCTTCCTTTTTTTTCTTTTAATCCCTACTAATATTTTTTTTATGTCAAAAATTTTTGCAGGCCCAATGCAAATTAATTAATGTGAATACATTCATTTATTTTTCTATCCCTTTGTAAAAAAGTGTCAAATTAATAATATAAAGATAAATTATGTAGGGGAACAAAAAATTCAATACAGAAATCTACTCCAACATAAATATGATAGAAATTCACCAATATATTTACATTCATTAGAAACAGAGCATAAGTTGGAAAGGATTGTATAAAAATGATACAATTTACAAATAATAAAAGACAAAAATAAAACAACTTATTTATATTAATAATATTAAGCCAGTATTAAATCGAGATTGGGGCTTGGAAAAAAATTTCGCATAAAAAAGTATAATAATATTCATTAAGGCTATAGCCTCAAGCATATGCATTAATGAATATTATTTACGTAATCAAATGTGCGTTTAAATAAATTTATAATTATAAAAAAGTATAGTAAAGATTAACAATATGAATAGATTTAATTATACAAAAAATATAGAGGAAACAACTAGGTATAAAATAATAATGATAATATTAGTAAGGATTAAATATAAATATATATTTAATTATATAAAAAGTAAAAAAAGGGTGCTACTAAGTATAAATATAAAATTTAAAAGTTTGACTAGTTAGCAGTTAATATTTGAAAATGTAAGTAGAAGGTAAGTATAAAATATGTTAAAAATAATAAAAAGTAGGTTAAAATAATTAATAATAAAAGTTAAAAAGAAATAATATTATAGGTTAAAGAAAATTATACATAATGAATGTTAATAATAACAATAATAGTAGTAGTAATAGTAGTAGCAGTAGTAGTAGTAGCAGTAGTAGTAATAGCAACAGCAGTAGCAGTAATAATAATAATAATAATAATAATAATAATAATAATAATAATAATTATTATTATTATTATTATTATTATTATTATTATTATTATTATTATTATTATTATTATTATTATTATTATTATTTCAGCAGCAAATGGTTCACCTGTTCAGAGTCACAGTAACAAGCTCCAGAGTTTTACATTTAAAAAGTACTAAAAGTCTAATTCTGAAAAGATAAAAACCTTCCCTGTACACACTTTGTTCTATTTTGAATTAATTCACACTCTTTTTTCAATGTTCTGTAATAATTTTCATTCAAAATTGTAACAAAAATCGAATTATTAAATGATAATTTTAAAAACAATGTGGCAACAGAAATATTACATAATAGTCCTGCAGCAAACAGTTCACTTGTTCACAGTCAAGGTAACAAGCTCCAATGTTTTACTTTAAAAGTATTAAAAACTTAAACCTCACATGATGCAATTCATGGTAAATAGTATTTTTATTTTTATTTTACCAAGATGTTACTCAATCTAACTATTAATTTTTCATTTTCCAAATTACAATTCATGCTGAATTAGATTTGTCCATTTGCCCAAGATGCAATTCATGCATTTAATATTTTTCAATTTTCTGAAAATGCAATTCATACAGAGCTGTTTTTTCACTTTCCCAAGATGCAATTCATGCTGAACTAGTATTTTTCCATTTTCCCAAGATCCAATTTCACTTTATTAGTATTTATTCCAAGATGCAATTACTGCTATCTAGTAATTTTTCCATTTTCCCAAGATGCAATTCATTTCATTTTCCCACAAGATACAATTTATGCTGAATAGTATTTTCTATTTTCCCAAAATGCAATTCATGCTGACTAGTATTTTTCCATTTTCCCAAAATGAATTCATTCTGAATTAGTTTTTTTTTTCATTTTCATAAGATGCAATTCATTGCTGAACTAGTATTTTAACCATTTGTACAAGATGCAATTTATAATAACTAATATTTTTTCATTTTCTCAAGATGCAATTTATACTAATTACTATTTTTCCATTTTCCCAAGATGCAATTCATGCTGATTAGTATTTTTCCATTCTCCCAAGATTCAATTCATGCTAAATGAATACTTTTCTATTTTCAATTCATGCTAACTATTATTTTTCAATTTTTTTTCACATGGAAATTATGTAACAAATGAACAATAAGATTTAGCTATGAAAACTATAGTACTCTCAGCAAATGAGCTTAATTTTTATGAAACCATATGTCAATCTAATACTAATGTCAAACCAACCTCCATATTTTTTCATTCATACTATCAAGTGCTTCTATGTGTTTTTTTCAATATCACATTTAACATTTCTATGTAATATCTCATGTGACATGTATCATGTTATGCAATTTTTATTTTATTTTAATTACTATAAATGATGTTTTCTTTCCTATCAAGATTGTAAACCTTTATTGCATACATAGTACCATGAATCAATTTGTACTTAAGATCTCATGTTTTCAAATGTAACTTATGTAACCCTTTTTAAGTCTCAATAATGTTTACCTTTTGTAAAATTGATAATAATAATAATAATAATAATAATAATAATAATAATAATAATAATAATAATAATAATAATAATAATATAATGATGATGATGATGATGATTATAAAAATTTAAAAAAATAAAGAAATAAATGTAATATAAGTATAAAAAATATTGCTTGATAAATATAAAATATAAAAAGGTTAAAATGTATTATATATAAAAAGATAATAATTATATAGATAGATATATAAAAATTATGTGAGGACATATAAATAATGATTTACAAAATAGAATTTATATATAATGTAAAATTATATCTTTATGTATATTTTTATTCATGTATTTGTATTGTGCATGTTATAGTTCTAAAGAAGATTGCTAGGGCAGTTAAAATCATGAATAGTGGGTAGTAATTATATGAAGCATTGTAAAAGTAATAAAGAAAGTAAATAGTATTAATTTTATATAGATTTGGCAATGCAATAAGAAAGGTAAAATTATATATTTTGTTCTAATACCATTCTAATTAGTTATATTTATAAAATATAGATTAATATTTGCTATAATAAGTTTTTATATTAAAAACAATTTATTTAATTTTACATATAAAAGAAATATTCAAATCACTATTTATAATGAAAGTGTTTGCTTTGCAGAAATTTTATAATTCAAAAGGTTATCTTTCATGGCTCAGAACATTTGTAAGAATACTGTCTTATTCTCAATAACAGTTAAATAGTAATTGTAGCTGATTTATTAAAAATTAATTAATTAATTTATAACTACTCCATAATTTTATTTAAGTCATATGTAATAACTAGAATTGATGTTGAGAAAATGGGTGAGAGACATATTGCATTATGCAGCAAATTGAATAAAAACGTTTTTTTTAAGAAAATATTTTATATATATTATATTTTTTGGCATTTAGATATTTTTTTGATGACTTTTTATAATTATTAATATTCAAATTTAAATATTGAGAATCTAAACAATACCATTAAATTTCCAGAATTTGAAATGAAATTCATGCATGTTAAAAATACATTACAAGAGTTTTGTGTTTATGAAGACATAATTTTTACTAAAACACATTTTAATTAAGCAATCAAAAAATTTAGATTTCATCCAACATTTCTTTTTATATATATTTTAATGAACTATAATTGATTCATTATGAAATTCTATAGAAGCATATTTTTAAAAATATATATACCACCATCTACTAACTGACATTAATGTGATTTGAAATGCAGTGTAGCACAGCAGGACAACCTTGAAATACTGCACTATTATTGTTATTTAATATATGTACAAAATTTGAATAAAGTTTGTTTGATAGAGATCTATTAAAAATTGATAGTAAGATTTAACTCAAATAAAAAATTAACAAAATTTCTAAATTAAATAAAAATATATAAAAACTCATCATATGTTAATTTAAAACAATTAAAGCTTTACCACAAAAAATAAAAGGAGATTAGGAAATGAGCAAATTTAAATTTTTATGAAAGAAAAATATATTTGATGTTTAAAAAAATATAAGTAATCATCAACTATTTTTAATGATTAGAATCTATATTTCTAAGTATGATCCTAGATATAAAAAAAATTTGAAAGGAATTTAGTAGCAATAAAATCATAATAGTTTTAAAAAATCTGTAACATTACATTAAATAGGATGTTGGTTGTAATAATATTTTTTAAAATATCCACATAGGAAAATATTATATTACAACACTAATTTGTCAATTGCTGATACTGTAACACAACTGTTTAAAGAATAATGGATCTGAGAAAAAATAAAATTATTTCAATGGTGCTAATTCCACCCCCCCCCCCCCCCCAACACAGATTTAATATGTGAAACTTTTCACATTTTGTGAATAAATCTATCATATAGTTAAAATGAAATACACCTGGGTCTTTTTTTACGCAGACTTATTTAACATGATTTTGAAGTTATGCAATTCGTGTTTCACCGGAAGTCAAACTTCGATAATGCACTATTACTTTAAATAATAAATTTCACACACTTACATCATATTGAAAGTAATAGCACATTATTGGAATTCGACTTTCATCTTAGTAATTTCAATATCTTCAGTGCTTTATAATAGGAAGATTTTATGCAATAATGAAATTAAAATCATGATTTCCACATTAAATTTTACAAGATTATAATGTAAATTTGTTCAAACATTGTGCGTGTTAATTTTGCATTTTAAATCACATTCTGTTTTTGCTTTTTAAAAAAGAATGTAATCAATTATTATTTTCTTATTAATGACACTAATCACTAACGTACTCTTAAATTCCAATGAGAGCTAAATGGTTGTATGTCTGGATATCAAGAGCTTCATAAACAATTAATAAAATCATCATCTCAAAGATTAATTACTAATTACATTGTCACCAGAAAAACATTGACACAACATGAGTGTGAAGTTGGCGCTAGTTGTTTGCAAATGAATGTGTTTTTCGGCAAATAGCTATAATAATTAAAATGTGTATAAAAAAATATAAATTATTGTCCTGTAAATTATGCATAAAAATATATTATTTTGAATAAAATTAAATATTATAGTTAAAAAAAGTTTGTCTTGTATCAATTATTTTAAAATTTGAAATTTTTTATTAGTCATATTTTATTTCCTTTTTTTTTTTTTTTCGCAAATTTTAAAGTACTTTTACATTGGTGCTTTGCTTTTACATGAATTTTGAAAAATCACAGACCACATCACCCCTTTTTCAATGTAAGTTACATCTATTTTTGCGCGATTTTGTTTGCACATGTTTTTTGAGGAACCTATCTATCGCGTAAAACGAGACCCAGGTGTATATCATTTTTAAGTTCATTATATGTTCTGAGATTTTGAATAGCAGTTAAACATGGTTATTTGCCTCAGAAAAATACATGTTTTTTAAAGATTTACTCTTCTTAAAAAAATAATTTAACATTTAAATCTTATTTAATATTTAGCATTAGAAAAATTAGTGAGTAAATTTCTATTATCTGTTTGCAGTGGCATTATCTGTTTATACTTTTTCTACATAGAATGTAATAAATGTAATAAGAAAGCTTATACACAACTATAGAGAAGCTTATTATTTCTATTAATTCAATATGGCTTAGAACTTTCAAGAACGTATGATATTCTTTTATTCAAAGTTATGAAATTGAGAATGCCATTAGTTCTCGAAAGCGATAAGCCGTATTTAATTTATAGAAAAAGCAAGCTCCTCTTTAGTTGCCTATAAGCACACTTATTATATTTATGAGATCTATTATTGGTTTATAGATATTTTTAATGTATTGAATAAATATATTATATATACTAATAATAATATTAATAGCTTATTATTAAAAAAAACTATATTTAAGGTACAATTATGAGTCATATATTAAAATATAAAACTTTTGAAAATAATTACTTTCTCAATTTTTTTTTTAAATAATAATTTAAAAATAGTTTTTACTTTCAACAAATGTAATTCATACATTTATAACTTAAATATTACTGTATTTAATATCTATAATTTTGAACTTGTTTAATATTAAAATTAACTTTGTACAATTAAATACATTTTAAAATTTTGAATTTTTATAAACAACTGTGATCCATAACTCAAGATATCAAAGTGTTGACAACTAAATTATATATATGGAAAAAAAAAGCAAAAACATGCCATTTTTGAGGCTAATACAAAATTTTAAATATATAACAATTAATCTATGACTATATTGTAAAATATCAGATCAAACTATACTTATTTGCAATATATTTAATTTCATTTGCTAATAAACAAATTAAACTTATATAATTTTATTTTCAATAAAATCACATTAAACTGTGAGTGGCATATACTGTAAAAAGTGGGCAGAAATTTATGTTTGCCACTTTGACAAGGATGCCATAAGAGGTTTGAGGATTGAAAGTAATGAAATGAAGTCTCAATCCATTGTTTTTGAGTTCCATAATCTATTATTATATTATTATATCAAACCAAAAAGAGTAATAACATGAATAAACTAATTGATAGTTTAGAGAAAATCCAAACTAAGTTAGTAAAAGTTTTGATATACATATTGGGTTAAAAAAATTCAAAGAAAAATATTCAATTGAAGTATAATTTTGTTTGGTGTTTTGAAACAATGCGATCTGAGAGTTTCAGTAGGGGCTGCATAAAATTTCATTTTTTTTTTTTATGTCACAATTAATCCGAATTTTCATAGCCCAAATCGTATCAGTTAGCAAATACATAGCTAGCTATTATGAGCAAGAAGTAAAAAGTCTCCAACATATATTAAGTTCGCTGTAAGAGCAAAAATACAATTATAATGCGAAGCGATTTTCAGCGATGGTATTCTTCTTCCATGGGCGTTGAGTTCATGGTTTATTTTTAAACTAAAACAAAGTTATTGTTGCTTTGTTTCGCCTTTTTTTTTAATCTTATTTTCTTTAAAATTTTATATTCTGCTGAGTTAACAAAAAAAAAATTTTTTTTAATAAAAATACTTTGCGAAACATTTGACATAACAAAACACAATCAAATTATTATTATTTTTTAATCACTTCAGAATAATAAGGTATGCAGGTGAAAAATGAAGTTATGTCAAAATATTTCTTCATAAAATGTCATATTTACAGATTTACATATAAATTAAATTTCTTATAATTTACATATAAATTAAAAGAAAACTTTTTGTGTGTATATCAATCATAAATTAATAAATTAAAACAATTTATCAAAAAGTTTTTTTTATTATTATTTTCAAAAATCAAATGATAATAATAATAAAAGAGGCAGTTTAAAAAAATCACGTTGACAATAAATTGATTAAGAAATAAATGACTTTTAATGAAAAAGTCAATTTAAACTTTAGATAAAAGTTAAAAGCTTTGAATTTAAATTTTTAAAAATATTACGAAGTATAACTGATGATAGAGCTAAGACTAAATGTATGAGTCTTTTAATTAAATATTTAAGAAACCAATATAAAACATATTAGAATATTTAAATGCATTTTGCAAACATCTGGAACATCTTATAATTATACTACCTTAGATTACTTTACGATAAAAGCGCACTAATCTAGTTAACCGCAAAAAGCACATTAATATATCAACCAACTTTGTTAACATCTCAAAATGCATGAAAAACCATAGTTTTCTTTTAAATGATACACAAATATTGTTGTTTACATAAATTATCGAAAAATTATAGCTTTACTATGAATAAAATTTTAAGAGTATATTTTATTCAAAAATATACATATAATTTTTATGTTAATATTATTTATAACATGTATAATATAATTTTTAAAAAATTAAATATTAAAACATACATGTGTATCAAGAAAAATTGCAAACAACTATGGCATTTGAAGGCAGAAGAACAACTTCTTGTCAAGTGTTGTTAGCTGAAAGGTCATCACAGCCGCCTTGCAAGCAAGTAGTTTGTTGCAGACAGTTGTGGGTTCACCTCCCAGCCGATGCTATGTCATATGGGGGGAGGGCTTCTTTCCAATTAGTGTGATGAGGCATTATATTATAATCATGAGTTTATTTTTTAATTTTATAGACAGAACTTTAATACTCATCTGACATTATAGATTATCAAAAATGATGTAAATACCCAATTATCAGTCACTATTAAATAAATTGTTTGATTTCTATGCATCTATCTGAAATTTAAATTCTAAGCTTGTTAGAGACCTGAAAAATTTAAACTGACTTGAATCCAAATTTTAGGTTATTGACATAGCAGAACGATTCACTACACCATGATATTTGACAATAATATTTATCTCAAATAAAAATTTTAAAAAAATTCAGGATGCTTAATTAGTTTAAGATAACATTTTTTGACAAAATGGATTCTATAATAGTATCACATAACATGCCATATTTATTTTAAAAATACATAAAATCCATCTTCTAAAATAAGGTCTTAAATTAAGTGCAATTTGAAATTATGTATAATGACTGACATTGAAAAAAGGACTAAATATAGAAATATTTGAGCAATTCACAAATAAGATAAAAGTGATCGTTATATAAAATTTTCTATCAACTTGGCAAAATAGTGATCTCAGAAATTTGTCTATCTAATCCATTATAAATGAATGGGTATAATTATGCCAAAAATATTTAGATAATTTGGAAAGCCTACATAGGAAATATTATTTAGCCTAAAAAATAAGTCGAAATTGCATACATAGGGGTTAATTCCTATAAACTATAAACAATTCATAATATAAAAGAAAAGCTGTTTTTCTTCCTCATATGATAAATTGTACTGACTATTTTAAAAGACAATAACTATTTTTTTTAAAAATGATACAACGAATAAAACTTAACTATAAGTTGAAATGTCTTAACAGGCTGTGACTATTTTTTTATATTATCGGAATTATGTTTTTAGTTATGTTTCAGAGTCTTTCAAGAGTGATTCTATGAAGACCTTAAAAATTATACATTTTTAACATTAAAATTTTAAAAAATGATTAACAAACCAGAGAAATAAAAACAAGTCAACATTTTAATTTCTTTTAACTTGTTTATATAAATCTTGTGTTTGTTAAATTATAACCTTTATTAAAAACAAACAATGAAAGTCAGATATAATAATCATTTGAACACTTTTGTTTCTTTTATCAAAAAATGCACTCAGTATTATTGTGTGTGGCTGACAGAAATCACATGACACACCATGCAACTAGGGATTCAATTAGAAGTTGTAGCAAAAACATCCTCAAAAATATTCAAATAAAATGACATGAGAATAATAAATTTTAAAATACATTGAAAAAATTTTCATTGCAGAATAATAATTTTTTTATTGTTAATTTTAATTTATTAAATAAATAGTTCATTGCTTGAAAAGGTGTAAATAATATTCAAACTCCAGATGAGAAAAATAAAGCTTTTATTCAAGGATGTTTAGCATTAAAGTCTATTTCTCTATTACTGCACTCATACTCTAAAACCATAAAATTATAATAATACATCATTTCTAAAATAAAACTACACATTTTTATAAACTACATTACACATGGATTTATGTAATTCTGAATGATAATTAACTCCCTTTTTTTATTTATTGTAATTATTATAAACTCATTATAATCGAGGATAAGAAAAGGTAATAATTAATAGTCAAAACTTTTATATTGCACTAAGCATACTTTCCGTAAACCACTCCAAAATAAATAATGCTGTCGTATTTGATGGAAATGATTCATGCATTCCATTGTTGAAAAAATAGAATATTTAATGCTTCATTTATATAATAAATTACATCCATATTATAGAAAATAACTATTACCTTTTTTAAATATTTGATTATAATAAATATATTTATATCGTTTTTATAAAACTACATAGAATCCTATATTATTCATGATTTTGTTTATTAATTTGTACATATTAATTTTTATACAGTGTATATGTACATTGCTTTACATAAAAATATGTATATATGAAGTAATGTAGAGTAACATTAGTTTTAACATTCCATATTTATATGTTGTTTAATTATATATATAATACAAATAAAATATCCATTAATTAAAAAATATTGTATATATATATATAATAAATGTAATGGTAATTAAATATAAATATACAATCTTTTGATCTATGGAAGTACTTTGGTTAATTCCTTAACCCTACTCAACTGCCATTAAATTCAAAAAACATAATCTCATGAATCTTGAATTTTAACTCAAATTTATATTTATGGGTTCTTTCATAAAAACTAGCTATTTTGGAAGCTATTATATATTTGAGAAAAGATAAAGGTTTGTGGATGTTTTTAATGATGAAATGGCAGTATATTGAGAATGTTAAAGTGCAAATGGTTAAACTTGATTTCTTTTTGATTGAAGAACATAATATGGATGGTCAGAGAATAATATTTATTAACTATATTTTAAAAAAGCTAAGACAAAACCCATAAGTAATAATTTTTACTATAAATTATATATGCTTAATGCATAACATGTTCTCATATTTTTGCAAATATAAAAGTATATAAAGCAGGAAATCCTTTCTGAATTATGAATGATTCTGGTGATTTTATATATCAGACTTCTAAATATATAGGTAAGCTGTTACACAAGATTTTAGGATCTGAGAAAAATAATATTACTTCATCTTTTCATTTTGTAGATAGAATTAAAAATATAATGATTGGAGTGATGTTATTTCTTCATTAGATGGGGCAGAAATGTATGGTCCCATTGATAGAATGAATTCCATAAAAATAATTGAACATGTATTATAATGAAAAGGTGTTTGCAAATATGTGATAAAATTTATTATTGATTCTTTAACATTTTTTGATGATAACATTGTTGCATTATTTGAAGGTGGATTTTATGAAATGCCAAAAGTAAACTGATGGAAGATCTGCCTGTAGTTGCACAAATTTGCAATTTTGTTTTTTCTATATATAAACATAAAATTTTAGATATGTGTACTTTTAAAGACATTAAAATTTATAAAAAAGTATGTGATGATGTTTTTATTTGCATACATACTAATACAATATATTTGCTTGTAAAAAAGTTAAATAATTTGAATGGCTTGAAATGGATTATTGAAAAAGAACCGGATAAAAATATTAAGTATTTGCATTTATTACAAGAGATAATAGTATACATTATAAATTAATAATCAAATATATGCAAAAAGGGAATATATAAATTGTAAATCAAAAGAGCCAATTATACATAATATGGCAAATTTTAGGGTTTTTTTGGTTTTGTAATGAAAAGTTATGTCCTTATAAAAATGATAAATTAAAAAAATTGAGAAATTTGCCAAGGAATTGCTTGATGTTGGTTATAAGATTGAACAGATTAATAATATTTTATGTCAATTTAAACAGAAGTGTAATGATTTAAAGGAATTGAAGATTGTTCATAAAAAATGGATATCAATTCCATACATTTCAAAAGCTCAAGTAAAATTTTTTAAAGAACTATATGTAAGAATGTGTTTAATGTTTCATTTTGTCTTTCAAATAATGTTAATAAGTTAGTGAATTATTCTTAAAATGTCATATCTGTCAAACAAAAGAGTAATGGGGTGTATCATTTTTTTTTTGTGAATGTATGTTATCATATATAGGTGATTCAAGGTGTAGCATAGAGAAAAAATGAAAGGAGCATGAATTGTTATATAGAAATGTAAAAACTAGAGATAATAATCATTTACTGACTATTTCAGTTTTCTTGCATCATTAAAAGACATGTAAATATAAATTTAAGTTTGATCTTGAAGGTGCTAAGATTCTTCATGAAGTGAAAAACTATAATAAATAAAAAAATTAAGAGGCAATTTTAATAAATAAAAATAAAATGACTATAATTAATAGACAAGCTGCAGTGATGAAAATTCTGGATTCATCAGATTTGAGTTACTAATGTTTGCTTCCATTATGTTTTTTTTAATTTAATGACAATTGAGGAGAATTAAGGAATTATCTGAAAATACTTCTGTGGATGGAAATACTGTATATTTACCCTCAATCATTGTAATATATATATATATATATATATATATATATATATATATGTGTGTGTGTGTGTGTGTTTGTGTGTGTGCATGTGTCTGGGTGTGTAATAATATAGAGTAACATTAACTTTAATTTTACATAGTTATATGTTAATAAACTAAAGATCAGCATTTTGAGCTAATGTACATGTGCTTTTTTTATGAATGTTAATAATAAATGAATGCTTTCATTTCCAACACAAGATAAAGTCTTTGCGAAAGAATAGAATGAATCGACCTATTCTTTCAACCCATCATGCTATATAAATAAATATCTCATTTACATAGTTATATGTTATTTAATTAGATATTTAAATTAAGAATTATTTACTTCATCTATTTTCAGAATGTTATTATTATTATTAAGCTTATTAAAATTGCATTCATTAATGATATGAAAAATTTCAAACGTTTTAAATAAGAATCTTAGTATTTATAAGTGGTTAGCAGTAATTGTAAAAGAAAAATAAAACCACAAAGAAAAAAAAATGTTAATAATGTTTTCCTTCTCTCTTTAGTAACTTTATCTACTAGTTTTTAAACTTTTACAAACAATAACATTAAAGTTTTAGGTAATGTTTATTAGTTTTAATAGAAAATTATAATTTTTGATAAAGAGTACTATTTTTAATTATATTAAAGTTCATATTATCTTTTTGTTGTTCTTTATTTAAAAATAATGTAGTTTTGAAATCAAAATATAATTAAAGAATTATATAGTTTTTGGTAATTAAGAAGAAAAAATAACTACATTTTTTTTTTAAAGATTATAATATTTTAATATAATCTATTTAAAAAAATAATCTATTTTAAATATAGAATCTAGTGATTAGGGTTGCTGCCATTTTGGAAATATTGTATGGTTGGATGGATAATAAGATTGTTCAAAAAATTAGGCTAAAGTTGCAGACTGCAATGTCACATAAGAAACAAACATTATTGATCCAGCTATTGAAGAAACTGTGGTAACCTTGTAGTCTGAAGTAGAATAACCTTTCTACTAGTTTGAAAAAAAAAGGTTTTAAAATGAATTTGAATAAACTATGTGCTAACTCTTAGCTATAAGGTAATTATTGCCAAATGAACATATAACCTGGTTACTAAAACAAAATATAAAAAGTTCCAAGAGAAATCTGAAACAAACTTTGTTTCATCTAAAAACATGACTGTCTCAGACTGTGTTTAATATCCTACAAATTATGTTGGAAAATACATAAATTTAACATGTTAATTTTCATCGATAACCTGTATTGGTATGTAAAGTATTATATTAGAAAATCAATTAAATTTGTGTTAATCTGTCTTGGAAATTTGTGTTCACTTAGAAATTATATTAGTTACAAAAAAAAGGTAATAAAAACTTAATGGCAATAATAAATAATTCCAACTTGGGTTAACATCACCCTGAAAATAATTACTTCGATTTTAATCTGAACACTTGAAGAAACAAGAGAGAAAACTAATAGAAAAAAAAGTTAAAATTGTAACTGCAAAAATAAATTCAAAATACTGAAACCACAATAATTGTAGAGTGAATATCTACATTGACATATGATTTGAATATATTGCACCATTTATTTATATATAGTACAAAAATATATTGGCATTTGGTAAAAGCTAAAAAAAATGTAAATTTAGCGATCTTTTAAGACACATTTTAGGTTTTTTTTTTTTAGTTAGTATAATTTAGTTTTTTAAAATGTACAGTGAAAGATAATTTTGTTGTTTCAAATTATTACTTTAATTAAAAATAAAAGTTAAAATTGAAAAGTATAAAAGACACACAGTCTACTGATTCAGATAAACTAAAAGAGAATTCCACACACAGATCTCAATTAGTAAAATCTTTCTAACTCCAATTAAAGATGGTGGAATAATGTTTTAAAAAAAAGACTTTGTAACTTACATTTAAGAAAGAATGTACAAGATTATTATCTTGTATGCTGATAAAAGGACAAAAGAAAATAGATGCACGGAGAAGTCTAAAAATTGATCATGAATATAAAAAAGGACAGAAAAAACTGTCTCTGCATTGTCCCTAACTAGTAGATTCCATTAGGAACAGGATAGAGAAAATATCCTATCTGGACTATTCATATGCAGGACTACCATTACTCCATGAGTTATGATGAGGTGAATCATCATCCAGAGTGGAACTGATGTGTTAACAGATACCATTCATCATATAGGACACTCAAAAAAACCATAGAGTCTAGCCATTGTGATAGGCCAAGATGTCAACAGAGTGAAGCTAGATAACTTCAATGGGCTCTTCAAAATACATACTACAAAACTTACCAGTAAGAATATTCATATCCTGATTGTGACCAAATTAAGTGTTTGCAAACAATCCTTCCTATAAGCTTATAGTACTAATAGAGACACTTGCGAATTTATCATTCAAAGAACTTGCCTGGAAGAAACTTACAAAGTGAACTTTAATTGTTAAACTGTTTTAGTTAGTTAATTAATGTCTGGATTAGCATGTGTGTAGGCTTTCAAATTAATTAGTAATTTATCTTTTAAATATTTTAATCTGTTTGAATAAAATATTTTACTTTTATCAACTTTTCATTGTACATTATTAATGTTAGTTATTAAATTTATTAATATTAGTTAATTGTGTGATAAATGTGTAAATTACCTTTGCCAATATGCTTATTTATTAATTAATCTTTGAGTGTAATATTTTCTGAAAAATAACTAAGTTACGGGAAATCAAAATCTTGATCCTTTAATTTATTTTCTTTTTAATTTATGATGTGTGGCATGATGGTTTTCAGTATATCATTGTATGAAATCTGGTGCCCTTATTAAAATAAAAGCTGATTCTGCTGGTAGCATAGTCATAATAATTAGTAGGCCAGTTAATCAGGAAATATAGCTATGTTTTTTGAAATAGGAACAAAATACTTTTCATCTTCATAGCTTTAACTTACACATTCTAGTGCATAATTGAAGGCCTATCAAAACGTGAAAAGTGTTACAATATATAATTATTAATAGTATTGAATAATTTTGATTTATTTTTTTTTCTCTGCAAAATGTTAAATTATGAAATCTTCCCAATTTTCTAAAAGATAGGAAGGTTTTAGTTAAATATATTTTTAGCTCTTAATGTGAAAGGTTGCTTTTTAGTTTTAATTAGTTAAGAAATAGAAATAACTTTGTTAACATAAATATTAAATAATTTAGTAATGCAAATCAATGGGAAATAATACGTTACAAAATTATATTTATGTAGAAACATACTTGGTTTAAAACTATCATATATATTTTTTAATTTTCTTATTTAATGGATAACTTTATTAAATTAATATTAAAAAATAATTGTTTCTGAAATTATTGTGTGTTAATGTCTTTATTTCTCAAGCTGTTCTATGAATTGATTGTCTGTGTGAATAGGTTTAATCATAGCTTAGAGTTTTTAATGAGTATACATAACCCCAGTAAGACTATTAAAGATAGACTAAGCATATATCCTTATATTTTTTTGTTTACTACCACAGTTCTTGAGCTAGATTGAGAGAAATAATTGTTTATTTATATAAATCTGGGATAAATGTTTGGGTGTTTAGATATCCAGGTAGTTCTCTGGATGGTGCAAAGGTGATGATTACTTTTAAAGTCAATTAACTTCACTTTATTTCATTTATAATGACCTATATCATCATGGTAAGATATTGCTAGAGATTTGATGATCATTAGCATGTATCACAATCCCAGATTTTTAAAAGAAAATTATGATAGTTTATTTCTTAAGTTTGTGCATCCAGTGGAATGTTTATATTATGCCCTAAGATTGTCAATTGCTAGATAATTAACATACCATTTGATATTAATTTTTTTAGATAACAGTCACAAAAGTCTATTGATTGTTTTAGTATAATCCTAGTGATGCAATTTATTATTATAATAGCCTGTTTTATTCTACACTGATTCTCTCATTCTCATTTTATAATGTTGCTTACCATTCATTGACAATGTTAATTGAGATAACTATTAAATGTTGGAAAAACAATGATTACCATCGCCCCATCCTATCTCTCCATATTTATCTCCTATTCATTTTATTTTAGTCAACCTTTCAACATCCACAATTGGGACTAACTATTTCAGATTGGCTTTTTCATGTATCTATTATCATGTTTCAAGAATGTTTGATAAAGTGAAAATTGATATATATATAAGAATACATTAAAGTGAAAATTGATATATATATAAGAAACATTCAATATAAGAAAATTACATACCGTTACAAACAGCACATTGACATATATATAATATATAAACTGTACTTGCTACATTTACCAAAATTATTGATAACTACACAAGTAGTAGTAGTTCCACTAGAAGCCACAATCTAGATCTGTTCTTTACACTTCTAGCTCAACCATTTAGTAGAATTTTTTAACTACTTTTTTTAACTCAAAAGCCTTACTCCAAAGGGATTATCATCCCCCCTCTCCTCTAACAACAGGATGGATAAATAAAGCATCTTAAAAAAAGATTATAACATCCTTGAAGAAATTACCATGATTTTAATTCAGAAGCTATCCTTGGCTGTTCACAAAATCCTTCAACTTTTTCACCTTTACCATGGAAACCATCTTCTAAATCACCTTTTTTTGAAAAGAGAAAATTCATGCCATTGGAAAGCACTCTCCTAGAAACCCAAATTCTGATTTTCATCAATTGACAAATAATTCAAAAAAGGGTTTACAGAAGTACCTCCTTCTATCAAGGTCCCTCCTAGGAGTCCAAATTCCAATTTTTCATCAAATTATTGACCAGGAATAAGATACTGGGGAGATCATTTCAGACAGGGAAATCCCCAAGCTTAAGGATAGGAAATGTTTCGTAACAGTTCTAATAAAATATCTTCATTTAGTAATCATGTGAGGAAAAATCAAGTAAGTTCTATGAGGTTAATAAAGGCATCTATGCAAATATTATCCAAGGATGTCTAGAAGAGCCTAAAGTTATAAACTGGGGAGACAGTCAAAACAATGATATTTTTAATTTCCTTGATAAATGGAATTTTGCCAAAATGAGTTTATTATCCCTGCATAAGCTAACCATCCTACTGCACATATAGATCATGCTAGCTTGAATGATGTAATGGCCAGATTCAATTCCATAGATCTATTTCTAAATTTCCACAACAATTCACTAATTTTGACTATCACGAACCCAAACTGTGACTTGTTCAGATTTCTGATAGAATTCTACTAGAGTTTAACATCTACAAAAACTTAATGCAGCCCAACAACTGTTGCATAGTTGTAGAATTTCATATTCTGGCCCACAAATTACAGTTCTAAAAATCCATAAAATTTCTATGAGACAAAATCCTAGTTAATATAGACATGAATAGACCCTCCATTCTTGCAGGCCAAATCAGAAACTGCTTTATTAATTTTAGTGAATCTGATCTACAGAAATTAATCAAACCTTGTAGTTCCATCTCTAATTTCAAATGCTTAATGGAGAAATGGGCAGACACAATCATCTACACCAATACCCCACCTTCAGTTTAATACTCAATAAAAGGAAATCACCAACAGACATCCCAACTCTTCACCTTAAAGACATCGTTCCCCTTATTCTTTCATTTCATGGTGCCCCCCCCCCAATGCTTTTACTATAGACAGATGACACCCCTGGTTAGATTGACCCTCTATGCATTGTTCATTTCTGTAATCAGAAAAAGTTGATGGAAATCAATTCCATATGAACAAAGCACTTGATATTTGAACTACTACATCTGTGAAGTAACAAACATTGAAGCAGATCTCAAAATCAACAAAGCCAACACATCTCATCTAGACTATATCAAAGAAATAAAATCAATCCTCTCCCCCCCTTTTCCATATGAACACAGCACTTGATAATTGAACTACTACATCTGTGAAGTAACAAACATTGAAGCAGATCTCAAAATCAACAAAGCCGAACACATCTCATCTAGACTATATCAAAGAAATAAAATCAATCCTCTCTCCCCCTTTCAGTTTCCTCTAAGGACTCCCTTTGCCCTACCTATGTCTTGAATTCAAAAATTGCAGGAGAGCTTTTGTTATTTAAACCCCAAAAAGTAAAATTAAAATAATGGGAAAAAACTGAGAAAACAAAGGAATTCTATCCTATCCTCTGAACTGAAAGAGACTAATATAAAGTTTCTTCAGGACAAATGACCTCCCTGCTCCACAAAATGAGAAAATTGATGAAATCTGATCCCAAATCAAAACCCAACCCAATCAGACATGCACCAAAACCAATCAAACCAGAAGCATCTCTCATGACAAACCTCCAAAATAACAAATTCCAGAGACAAAGCTACCCAGATCTCAGCAGTCCAAAAAGGAGCTAGAGCTAAATCCTTGCTATCATCTGCCCATTCTGGAAATTCTAAAGACAATGATCATACAACCCACCAGTCCTAACTTTAAACAAGCCCCCAGCCTTCTTTCTCACTCTTAATGAAACTGAAGATCTCCAGATTTAATGTCAGAGGGCTGAGCACATTAACAAGAGCCAATGCAATATGAAATTGGATCACCCAATTTCTTTAACTACATTGTATGTTTTTCTGAAACCAAACTGCACCTTCTACCAGACTTTTATATCTCATGTTTTTTCCAGAAAACTGAATACGTTCACCACTCAATTTCTCCATCACCTCCCATGGGTGTTGCAATATTAATTAGTAACAACTCACCCTTCAATTCTTTCCAAAATAAATGTTATGAATCCTCATGTTATTTTTCCCACCTTTTCCTACCATGTCTTTAAAGACAACATCATTTTTGATTATACAAATTATTCAACAGATCAACCTTATTCTGGCTGCCAACCCATACCTCTATATTTTTGTTGGTGATTTCAATGCCACTGCTGAGAATATAACACAAAATTTTATATACACACTAAGCCAGCAATTTATGAGCAGTGGTTTTTTCCCTGAAGATGGATTTTTCTTCTATATAAGAAAATTTACTTCACTAATAAACCTCCGTTACTACTCTCTGGATCTTCATTTCATTATAGACCCTTCTCTTCAACCCATACCATTCTCCAACCATTTTACCCTCTCATTCAAATTATTTATCTAGCCCATTACAAAAATGAACTCAACTAACAGAATTCTTCTGAAGTCATCAGTCCCAGAAGCAGTTCTTTCAGAAGCCTACATATACTTCAGCAAAATTAATATACTTGCTTTACCACCTATCACTGCCTGGTTCACCTTCAACAACATTCTTAAATCAATCATCTCCTACATCCAGAAAGAAAAAGGCTCTTCAGGATTTTTTCCATGATCTAGAGCTAATCAATATTTTAAAAGATGTGAGGCCCAATACTGTTTCCATAGACTTTATATTAGACTTAAAGCAACAATACAAAGATAGGCAACAAGTTCTTGCAGAATACATATCAACTAAGAAATCAAAGATTTTCTTAGTCAACCACACAATTGGTCCAGGGGCCACAATTGGACCAGGGGCTACACCTGATGAGCCCTGGGCCACAAAGATTAAAAAATCCATCATGACATCAATTATAGTTGGAGATAGACTCTTTGCTGGGATGAATATGGCTAACAAATCTATATTTACTTCTGTGAAAAACTAACTATGCCAGATCCAAAAGAAAAGTTATTAGTCATCCCATTCCTCTTATATCATGGCATCTCTCAAAAAGGTATATTGATTAAGATGGTCTCCATGCCAAGAACCCATCCCAGCTTACATGCAATTCCTCTTTTCCTCTTATCACATTTAAGTAAATTCTCCATCCCAATTATCCACTAACTTATCAAGCTATTAATCTTCTCTCTTCCAATAACCATGATATCATTAGACTTTATTCCATATACTTGGTGTCAATTCAAAAGAACATCATTCCTTCTCCCTGAGAACTTTAGGTCCATCTCCATGAACTCACTGATGATCAAAATCATAAAAGTAATTATTTAGGACAAGATTCAAAAATTCTTTTCTGGATATAACAATACCAATTTGCCAGGCAGGGCTCCTCCTCAGTTGATGCCATCAACCTATTTAATAACAGATTATATTAGAAATGATCAGGAAGTCTAAACCTATGGTAGTTCAACTGGACATCAAGGCTGCCTCTGATTCTATCAATATCAAAACTTTTCTATGTTTACTCAGCAGTTTTGACATACCTTACAGATGAAACCTCACCAACAATAGAGAAATATCCATCTTCCTCAATGGTAAAATCTCACCTGTTTCTTCCTATAAACTCCATCCATCAGGGCTAACTTGTCAGTGCCCTTCTCTTCATCATCTACTTAAACCCACTCCTTATTGAGTTAAAACAGAACCTTGCTGGTATTTATATTCCAGCCCTAGGGAAGCCAATATATTACATTTTCTATATGGATGATCTTGTGGTCTTCCTCCCATTCCAAGAAGTTGATCCTTAACCTCACTGAGATCATATCCAACTACTGTAGACAATATGTTCTCAAATTTAGCATGGCTAAATCAGCTGCATGAAAGTATGACTCTCATCATTTCTCAATACTCAACTCAGCCCTCTAAATTATTCGGGTTTCCAGTCCACAAGTCTTCCATGAACATTAGAAAATTGATTCAAGACACTCTTCTACAGACCACCCAAAACAGTATGTAATATTTAAGTAGAAACATGTAGGGAAATATATATTTCAGAGAGGGTGGAGGTAAGTGCTGGTTTTGAGTTAACATTTTAGATCTAGTATCTGAGTATTCTAGCCCTTCACTGAGGTGAACCATAAGCTCAAAACCAATTGGTCTGGAGATAGAAATGTTCCAGATAGAGACTTTAAATATTTCATCTTATCACACTTATCAATTAATAGCTTGTTTGAGTTTTGGTATGCTCTTTGTATTACATTTTTGTAATTACAAGCTTATAAAAGCACTGTCATATTATATAAGATTTACTTTTTTGATTATTATAAATAATTATGTACACGTACTAAATATGATATATACATTAACTGTTTAAAATGGTTAAAAATATTAAATTGAAAGAAAAAAAATATTTATGATACCCTTTCATTAGGTTTACTTAAAACAACTCAAAGTTTTAAAAATAATTGTTAACTGTAATGCAAGAAATTATTAAACATTTTTAATATTTTAACTTCCCTCTGTTTTATATCTAAGAATCTAGTTGAGCTACTCAGATGATAAGTGGTCCAAATGAATTAGGCTTATATAACTTATCAAATACCAAATTTTAAGCATCGAAGTTAAACATACTAAACTTCAATTTTAAAATTTTATTCTGAATTGAAAATGGTTTAAACTAAAAAAATAAATAAATCTTCCAACTTCAATAAAGACATTTGAAAATAATTTTGTCAGATAATATAATTAATATTTTTGTATACCTCAAATAGTTCATATATTACATAGTATTGAATAATTATTATACAGATAGTTTTAAAAATAAAATGTATGTAAGTGTATATAAATGTACTTCAGGTACAAAATGTAATATGTTGTTTAATAAATTTTATTTGATAAAGTAAAACCATTAGTTTCCAATAATATAAATTAAATAGAAGTTAAAAGTAATGTAAATTATCCACCTGCATCTTTGCATAGAAATGCTATGAATTATGAGTATCTTTGCTTTAAGACACATTTTCAATTTATGTTTTATTTAGATTTTATTTAATTAAATTTATATTAATTAAAGTTGATTGACTGGACTGCACTAGATACATATTAATTATAAAAAGATTAACTCAAACTAATCATCACTTAATGATGTTTTGACTGTACTCTTTTCTACAACCCTATGTGATTAACTTAGTAATTATTTTTATGTGATTTATTTTTAAAGAAATTACTTACTTCCCATTAATTGTTAATATTTTTGAAAATAAGCAATAAGCATGTGATATTTGCCTAAAAATGGTGATCTTGTGATGTTCAATGGTTTGTGATGGTGATATATTAGATTATTAGATGTTATCATATGTTGAATTTTTTCTATAAGTAAATATTAAATGTATAGAAAATTTTAGACTTTTCAAATACATCAAGATTCTTAGTAATAACACACAATTAGACAATACATGTTTGTAATTACACAATATTTTGATTATTATAATTTATTCTTCTTCAGGTGTTGCTCACCTGGCTAGTGACAATATTGAAATTTGATAGTTGAGAATCTAAATATAAAAGTTTGACTCCAATGCAATACTATCACTGTCAGTCTAGCAGCAACTGAAGAAGAGGAAAGAATACTACTACTTAAAATATTGTGTAATTACTAACCTATGTTGCCTATTAGTTGTTTATATTTGAAAAGTTTAAATAAAGTTTAATATTTTCTATACATTCAACATTTACTGATAGATGATGGAAATAGTCCAACATATTATGTCAATAAAAAACCTGAGTTTAAAAAAGAGTGATCTTAAAATATCAATATTTCAAATAGATAAAAAGAAAATCAGAATGAATTAAAAATATTAAAAAATACTTTATTTTAACCTAGAGCTCAAAAAATGCCATTTAATGAAAAAAATTATTATTGGATTAAATTTTTAAGATAAAATAAGTTCTAGTAATGAAAATAATAAAAATATTATATAAAATATTAAAATTCAATTTATAATTACAGAAAAAATAATAGTACAATTTTGACAGTGTATGTTTTTTTCAACAATAGGCATTTTCTAGTTGTCCTTGTTAGATCTTAAATTATCTAATTTTTTGATAAAAATCAAATAACTATTCTATAAATATAAAATAAATAGAATGGAAGTAATATCAAATGTAGTTCACCAAAAATCCTGGATATAAAATTGTTACTAAGCAACTAAAATGCCACCCTTATATATATATATAACTTGTCTAAAATCGGGCAGAAAATTGTATCTGTAATAAAAACGTATTGTATTCTGAGAGAATATTCATATTTATTTATATAACAATAAACTTGCTCTAATGCAATTAAATATACATTTAAAACAAAAAATTGCACTTAATAAAATAGTTATAAACTTAAAAGTATTAATAATCATTTATTTAACAATAAACTTGCTCTGCACAATATAATGTTATATAATAAAGAAAAAGGTTGATTTTATAAAATAGTTATGGATTAATTTAATGCAGTGAAAAATAGAGCTTGATTTATTTTTTCATAGACAAACAATACTTTATTATGACATATTAGCAACTCTTTTATAAGATTTAGTTATATATGATTTCAAAATTAACTATGAATAAAATACAATTTTTAAGCTGGTGCACAATATTTAGATTAAACAATTAATAATTATTTATTTAATAGAAATTGTGTTTTGTCATAATTAATAAGAAATATGTCTGTTAAATATAAGTTAAATAAAAGAAATCATAAACAGTATTTTATTTTTTTTATATTTGGGATAAAAGAATGATGGTATTTAATGAATATCAAAGGCATAGTGATGAAGCCGTATAGTATTTAAATAAAAACTGAATGAAATATCACATAATTACTAAAAAACAAATATTTAATTTTACAAAAATTTAAGATTTAGAAAAAAAAGCTAAAGTTGTACAAACACACTGACAAACATTCCATAAAAGCAGAACAATTGCCCTTCTTAAATTCCCTTTTCACTAATAATCCCAGTATTTTAATTATAAGTAAAATCACTCAAAATATGTTTTCATTGAAATTATTCCCAATGAAGTGAACAGAAAGCTATTGAATAAATGCTACAGATACAAATGATTAAATAACTTTATTCTTAATTGCAATACCAATTCTACTTCCATTGGATCATTAATTATAATATTAACAGGAAAAATAAATAATAAATTTAATCATTAATTAGTTTTTTATTATCTATCTATCTTTCATTGAAGAATCACAAATGTTAAATTTTGTTTAAAGTTTTGAATATTTAAAAGTAATTTAGAAAATAATTACATACAACTGGGTTATTAGAATATTAAAATTTTTCTTTTAGTTCTAACATCTGCATTTGACTAAAATTCTAGCTGAGAAACAAAATATAAAAAGTTATCAAGCATTGGTGACTGAGAGGTCAGCACAGCTTCCTTGCAAGAAGTTGCTTGCAGAGGGTTGTTGTGGGTTCGCTTCCCAGCCAATGCTTTGACGTATAAAAAAAAAAAGTTTTATTTCAGTTTTAAAATATTTTTTAAAATGTAGTTATTATATTTCAGTATAATAATATTTAGAATCTAAAAATTCACAAAGTGATGTTTAGAAATTTAAGTTCAAAAATATTTCTAAACTGACAAAAACTCATACTGAAATTAATAAAAATGGAGATAAAAAGATAAGAAATACTATAATGAGAAGACATATTGAAAAAATCATTAGTATCTGTAATTTAATAAAAGTAAAATGCTATAAAAACAAAACTTTTTATATAATAATTTTTATTTTCATATATGATTTCAGCAATAGTTTTTCCAATGAATGAAATTTTGTTTGAGCATAAAATTAGATTCCAAATAGAAAAATAATTTTAAAATACTATAATAATATATAAAGAAAATAATTTTAAAGAGTTTCCATTTTTATTGCGATAGTTCACAAACTTTATTTTTTAAAAATAATAATAATAAACAATCTTTAAATTCCAAAATATATTAAAACTTTTGCTTATGAAAATTTTTGTATATATTTACAGATTACTCTGCAGAAAATAAATAATATTTTACTAATATCTATTAGTTAAGAGAGATTGAAATTAAATTGAGAGAGTGCAAATTTCTCAAGCGCTTATGACAACCAACAGCCAATCAAATCTTAAGCTCTGGGACAGAGAATTTAACAAGAAAAAAGTGGTTCCACTCTCTTCTTTACTTGTCTTTCTATATATCCAAGCCAGTCAAAGTAATTATATCTGAAAGCGTGAATCTTAAATATCATTACACTTAATTCACTGAGTTCAAATTATAAACAGATTGGAAAAAGTATCTAGAGAAATCATTCTCAGTAATTTTAATTTAATTCTATGCAAAATGAATTTAGATTTCAAATATCCACATTTGTTAAAATATTTACCCCCCCCCACCTAATAGTCTCCCTACAAATGTGAAAAAAATTTGAGAAGTGAATTTGAATGCCAATAATGTCTGCATACAAACTATGGTAAGTATTAAGTTGATAAATACTTGTTCCTAAATAAAATTTAAGTTTCTGTAAAGGATATAATGGAAGAGAAAACAAACACATACATATAAATAAAAAATAAGCAGCTGTATTAATTGCTGCAAAAAAAAGCATTAAAAAAATTTCAATCTAGAAATTATCTCCAATCCTCAGACCATTGGTTTCATGCTTTGGCAATCCTCAGTGAGGTGCTAGGATAATTTCAGACACTAGATCTAAAAGCACCCACTCGAAGTCGGAATTTATCTAAAAGTTAACTATCAAGTAGAAAATCTAAAATTTTTAGACACCTATATGTCTTCAAACCCAGATCTCTAATATAAATAGCTATATTGCACTGAAAAATCTTCAGCCAAACCATTTATTAATAGCCTTAGCAATATAATATCACTTAAGACCTAAAAGCAAAACTATAAATAGTAACTAAAATAAAGGCATATATCACATGACTCAATTTTATAAGCTTGTAAATGAAAAAATAATGAGTTGGGCTAATTGCTCTAACAAGTGTTATTGATATATGTCACAACAGAAAGCATTTAAAAGTCTTTATCTAGAAATTATTCCATATCCTCAGACTACAGGTTTAATGCTTTGGCAATCCTCAGTTAGGTGCTGGGTAATTTCATACACTAGATCTAAAACTACCAACTTAAAGCCAACATTTATATAAAACTACTAAATAAAAAAAATCTGAAATTTTCAGACACCTATATGTTTTCAAACCCAGCTATATAACTTAAATAGCTATATGACACTGAGAAATCTTCATCCAAACAATATATTAATAGCCTTAGCAATATAACATTTTTTAAGAACTAAATGCAAAATTATAAATAGTAAATAAAATATATAAAATGTATAGCCACTAAACATCACATGATCACCATTTTTTATGCTTGCTCATAACTATTATTAAAACAGTCAAAAGTATCCATACAGTAGTAATGCCACTCAGTGCAAGACAGTGAAATCCATGTATGCCAGAAGGCTTGTGCCTACATTGATTACTCTGGCTTGCACAGAGTGGCAATACTGTATGGAGAGTTTTGCCTGTTTAAAATGTATAGTTTTACTTTTAGTTTTTAAGCAATATTATATTGATAAAACTATTAATATATGGTTTGGCTGAAATTTTTTTAGCCCCATATAGCTATTTATGTTAGATAACTAGGTTTGAAGACATGTGGGTGTCTGAAAATTTCCGATTTTCTACTTAATTCGTTAACTTTTACATAAATGATAGCTTTCAGTTAGTATTTTTAGATCTAGTGTCTGAAGTTATCCTAGAATTTCACTGAGGATTGTCAAAACATAAAAAAAGTTGTGTTTTCTTTTGTGGCATTTATCAATAAAGCTTGTTAGAGCAATTAGCATTACTCATTATTTTTTATTTACAAGCTTATAAAGTTGGGTCTTGTGATGTATGACTTATTTTTATTTACTATTTATAGTTTTGCTTTTAGGTCTTAAGCAATATTATATTGCTGAGGCTATCAATATATAGTTTGATTGAAGATATATAACTTTATTTTATTTACTAGCCCATATAAGTATTTAAGTTAGATTTCTGGATGTGAAGATATATAGGTGTCTGAAAATTTCAGATTTTCTACTTAAATATTTAACTTTTAAATAAATAATGGCCCTGAATTAATATTTTTAGATCTAGTGTCTGAAATTCTTTAGTGGCTCACTCAGGATTGCCAAATCATGAATCCAGTGGTCTGAGGACTGGGGATATGTTCTTGATCGACAGTTATAAATGTTTTTTTTGTGTGACATTTATCAATAAAGTTGTTAGAGCAATTGACATTACTCATTATTTTTTTTATTTACAAGTTTAAAAAGTGAGATCAGTGATATATAACTTTATTTTATTTACTAGTCAAAGACATACATATATTTCTTAAGTCGTATGTTTTCAAATATATGACTTTTTAACTGCATTAAATCATGTATGAGGTTTCCGCACAATAATCTTTGATTTTCCATTTAATTTCAAAAGTTTATTAATATTTAATAGAGTATAATCAATATAAATTAATATTAAAATCCAAAATTTAAATAATATTATTATATCTGTTCACATTCTTTAAATATTTAAAGATTATACATTTGGGTAATTGCTCAAAGCATAAATGTTAAGCACTCATTGACTTAGAGTTCTGATGAAAAGATATAATAAACAAACTAATTAAATGCACTGTGCCAGATTTTGGCAAAACATTGCAAAAATCATAGGGCTGAGTAAAGTTATGTTGTCCAGGTGTGCTTATATAAATAACATGTGTAATATGTAAATGATGCACAATATGCAAATAAGGCAATTATATATTCCATTTTTTTGGGCAATCAAACACAAATCTTTTTTGATGGAAAGTGAATTATTATGACTCTTTATATATTTTTTCTTACTGTTCCTTTCAGACTAAATTATTCTAACATTGAATGGACAAACATGAAATCCATGGTGCATTTATGATGAAGACAATCTGTATTCACTCTTTTATTTTACTCTATTGTACAATTATGCATGTTGAGCAAATTCTCACGAACATATTTGCATGGGGTTCACCATAATACAGATTTTGAGAAAGGTTTGCATGGGATTCACCATAATACGGAGTTTGAGGAAGGTTATTACATGCAATTTTATAAATTACCCGAGGAGCATGCTCTAGCGGTATCTTGTCTTTAGTGTTATTCAACAAATAATGAAGAGAAGGCAGTGATCAAAAGTTCATGCTATACATGTTAATGCAAATATTTGTAATATTATTTGCATATTACATCATATCAATTATATAAGCACTCCTGTACTGCATAACTTTACTCAGCAATATGATTCTGGCAGTTTTCCGAAAATTGATATAGTGAATTTAATTGGTTTATGTGTATATTTTTTCCTCAGAACTTGAAATCAATGATTGCTTAAGAATTACATAGTTTTATGAAAAGAGTTAATACTTTGAGAATTAGCATAAAATATTAATAAAGGTACTAAATGTATGTTCATGTAATTAAAATATTAGATAAAGCCGATTGTTTAAAATATAAATAAATGTAAAATAATTTTTTTTTAATAAATAAGTTCAATATAAAAGATAAACAAGTCTAAGAATTTTATTTAAAAAAAAACTAAATACAATTCCTTATTTTCATTATCCATAACATGCTAGAATAATTAGTAATCATTAAAAGCACTTAAGTCAACAATCCCAGACTTCTTTTTACCTTTTTCATTTATCAATGAGCTTGAGACTTAAAGCTAAAAATTATGCTATTCTTCATCCAACAAATATCTTTAATTTATTTTAGTATTAAAGATAAAAGTTTGAAATTCTAAATGCATAAAATTCTAAAGTCAAATTAATCTTATTGAATAGTTATATAAATCCAACTCAGAAACAAATAACTATCTATTTTAGTAATCCTACTTCATACCTATCTTTAGGCACTTTATCTTTCCTAGCAATAAATAATACCAACTAGTTACTTAAATATTTAAACTTACACTAATAATCTACATAATTGTTTAAGATTATTGACTGGAGTTTAAAACTGTAAAACAGGTTGATTTTTAGGTTTTTAGTTTGAATAGTAAATGGAGCTGATGAGTTTATGGGGACACAATGGCACCATTTCCATCTTTGGATTCCAAATCCTTATTAATAAATGAAAAAACAAAAAAACAGATTGGAGGTTGAGATTAAATGCTAATTAAAGAATAGCATTTTGCTCTTGTTTATTAAGCTAAATAATTAAAATATTTTTTATTAACAATGCTAATAGAAGTTTAGACTTAAACCAATATGGACATGTTAAAAATGTTGTATCTGCATATGAGATAGTGGTATTTTTCAGGTTCATATGAAATAAATGGAACAATAGTTCATTATCATTACCAATTGTAATCAATCTACAAAATGCATTAGGCAAGTGTTGGTGGCTTAATGGTCAGCACGGCTGCCTTACAAGTAGTTGTATTGGGTTTGCAGGTTCTCTTCCAGGCTGATGCTTTGACACAGGAAAAAAAACAATAGGCAAAAAAATTATTTTAAGAATTTCAAAATTATTTAGAATTCATTTATTTATAAAGTGTAAGATGATTATACCTTGAGTGAATAAATATATTTAAAGTAATTTATTATGTTAGTACAAAATAATTATAGCTTCTGTAAAATTATCACACAATGAAGCAGATACCATTTTTTATACATATAATAAGTGCTATGAAGAAATGATTAGAAAACATGAGACATTGACACATTATAGAAATACTTTTTTTTTCCTTAGTGATGAATGTTTATTCATCAAAAAAAAAACAGATACAGTTAGAAAAAGGTTTACAAGGGAGTGATTATATGATAAATAGAAATTTCAGGAGCAACATGGTATGAGGGGAAGAATACATGTGAAAAGGGAATGGGAAGGTGGAAAGAGAAAACACTGTATAGTCCAGGCTGGTCCAAAATGCATGTCTTCGTAAATGAGTCCTATGACAGAGGCTGAGAGGATGGGGGTTGGAGGATTGCCCAAGTGTCTGTGAGGAGTGGAAGTGGGGCTAGTTTGGTATCTCTGGTTTTGAGAGAGCGAATTAGGTCCAAGAGCTTTTGATTCACTGAGTGTACTCTCTGGCCAAAGATACTGGCACATCGGAGCAACCAGAGGGCATAGAAGAGGAAAACTGATAGTACATTTTACTACATTATGGAATAAATTGTATGAAATGTTACTAATGCAGTGCCATTACAGATATGAATCTCCCACTTCTAAATATTGAACCAGAAACACATGAAAGCATGTCAAAATATCAAATCTGTTAAATCTCAATAAATTTTATGTTTAAAAACCACTGACTCATTAACACATATATTTCAAATAGTTGTTCAGCAAAAAGAAAGTTAAAGTTTTTGATAAAAAAACAATGTATATCTTATTAATAATTATTAAGTGTATGTTGTCAACTGAATATGTTATATATATTTTTTTAGAAAATAAATTGTTAAATATTGTATATTAAGCATTTATGTATTTATAAAATGTCACTGTTATCAACTTTCTGCTTCTATCTTATTGTACACATATATGAAATTGCTAGACTGTATTGATATTAAACACCAATAAGAAAGTAAATAGTTGTCTCACACACATGTGAAGCTGAATTATATATTCATATTATAAACAAAATTGGTACATTAATCAGTATTTATGAATAATAATTAATTTAAAATTGATCAACTATTTTACATAAAAGTGGAAAACAAAATGAGGCTTAAAATCAGATATCATTTTGGTATATACATATATTAACACTTGAGATGTTCATCCTTAAGGAATAGCATGCTATATTCTTAGACTAATTAAGAGTTCATTAATTATATTAAAAAAATAAGCTAAATTATCAAATATATATTATTAGATAAAGAGAAAATAGAAGAGAGGAGAAAAATGTAATTGCAGTTTTATTGTTCATTTGAATATTTGTTATAATTAATTAAAATTGTGTCAGTATTTTTTCATAAATAAGAAAAAAAAACATAATAACATATTAAAGTATAATTGACATGGTGTCTTTGACTTGCAATGATCACAACAGAACATAATTTCTACCTTTATATTGATCGTGCATGCAAAAATCGAAAAATGAAGTTTGTATTGTAGAATGTGTTTTGTATGACAGTGTCATCCTGAAAGATCTGTATGAATGATTTTAATTTTATTTATCATACGTTTAATAACACATTAACATGATTTAGTTAAATAATATATATATATAGGAAATAAAAGTTGTGACTGATTATTTAATATATCTTATCAAAAGTTCATTTTACATCTGATGGTGCTTAATAGAATAAATATTTAATAATAATTATTTTTTAAGATTTAAGTCTTTCAATTTACTTCTAATATTTAAAGCTAAAATAAAAAAAACTATTAGTAATCTATGGGTTATACAACTTGGCATCATATCAACATATTCTATAAATTTGTGATTTATATTATTGTCTACACACATCTCATCAAAAAATAAAAATAAACCAGTTCAATGTGTGTTTACATATATAATATGTTTGGCATTAAAGTGTGTATTGTTTTGTATTATTGATTCCTGATATTTTGATTAAATGACATCCATCATTATAAAGATCATCTTTTTAAAGAAAAACCATAAGATACCAAGCAGTAATGAGATTGAATCTAACGTTTAAAAAAAAAAAAACTTGACTTTGACAATAATAGATGTTATTTCATCAAAACATGAGGAATTAATATAAAATAATACATAGTTCAACCCAAAAAATACTTTCTTTACATTATACATTCATGAAAACTTAAATATAATATATTTAAATTTGTATGTTAATAATATAAAACAAATATATTTAAAGAATTTTATCACAAAATTCTATATCATAAAATCTTTAAAATAATATATTACTATTTATGTTCCAGAAGAAAACTTCTAGACAGACAAACCAAACAAAATAAATAAAAAGCATTGATAATAGAAAGCATAAAATTGGTTAATTTTATAATAATATACACATATAACATAGAACATTCCTCATAAGATGCTAAAATATTCTCTTATTACCAAAACTATTTCTATATTTCAAGTTGAGTACAAGATCATCAATCATTGATAAAAGTTCACTCGTGTTTAATGTCAAATTATAATCCACTATTAAAATAGAATAGAATAAATAATATAAATAAACCTAATGTAACAAATATTTAGATATTATACAAAAAAGAAAAAAAAACATATTAAAGAAATAATGATCTAGCAAAGTTCTTTAAAATTTGTTAGTGCCAAGAGTTAAAATATATATAAGTTAATTTTGAAGATGCTTTTAAAATAAAATATTCACCTAAAAAATGTCATCGTTTACAATTCAATATTTTATTTTCTATCATTTTAATAATTTATCTAACTTATTATAAATTTTAGAATAGTATCATACCATAATGTTTCATCAATCTGTGACATTTGTAAACAAACTGGCTATAAAACTGTATAGAACTTTAAATGTTTTTTCAGTTAACCAAAATCTTTTAAACAGGTCTACATTGTATTTTCAGTTACTAAGTTCATAACAGCCAATTCTTGGTTAGTAAATGACTATCTACTAATCAATGGTTATAAGATTAATCAAGATTGAACTAAACATAAAGTAAAAACATGCTTTTAATATTATGCTATCCTCATCTATATTGACAAAACTGCAATAATAATACGAGTATTGGATTCAAATTGTCTCATCTTTAAATTAAATAATTGTACAATCAGTTGCTTAAGAATACATAAGATATTTGAATACTCAAGTGTTTGAAAATAAAACTTCCATTGAATTGACTAACTATTTTTTTTCTTAGCTGGAAATCAATTCAGGAGACTTATCATCTTGAATTTATAAAACTATTATTGTGTCAAATACACAAGATATATAATAATAATAATGAAAACTAAGTAACTGAAAAATGTAAGCCAAATGTATTAGACCATCAAAAATAACATGATCACAATTTCCTATGCTTATACATCCTGTTAAGACAGTGACTAAATCTCCATACAGTAGTTCTGCTAAGGGGAGATAAAAGCTAGCTGATGGAGGATTGAATTAGATCCCAAGAACTAGGAGCAGTGCTCTCAGATTTAAGGCTCATCACTAATAAAATCCACAACTTTGAAACTAGCAGATATTGGACAAGTATGTATTAGATTGAGATTTTATGCACACACCTTCTTGCATCCACTGATTACTCTGACTTGCACTGATGATGCTATTGTATGGAGAGTTTAGAATGGAGCAGGATAGAAAAGAATATGGTAAAAATTAGGGTGGGGAATGGAAAGGAAATGTAAAGTGGCTAACAGGTTTCTCTGGACATAGTTGCTGAGAGATTCCCAACTTCGTATAAGGATAAGTCACAGTGCATCACATCACATCACATCACTGTTTTAATTCAAATGTATTATAAATGCTAATGATATAATAGGATATGAATTTTGTCTTATAGTTTAATATTTGTATTCTAAGATTATACAGATAATCAATATTATGCAAATACACACAAATGCAAAAATATTACAATATATTAGATTTTTAATATGTTTTATATTTTCATTCAGTTGTAGTTTCTATGTTAGCATTAGTTTTAAAAAAATAAAAGAAAATCTGTTTTGGTCATTTTTTGACCTTCATCTTTTATGACCTTAAGCAAGTAAAAAAAAAAAAACGCCTAGAAAAAAATAATACGTCAAATCAGAAAAAATGGCTCACACCAGTTTAATTGTAAACAAGATGTTTACAGATCTTTTTTTAAAAAGCAATTTAATAAGTTAGAGGTTGATTGATTGCTTTAAGTATAAAATTTTTTTTTTTCAAATAGTCATGATAAAATATCAATCTTTTTATTATATATACTAAAATTGCTAGACAATTTTCCATAATTTATATATATATTTACACAATTATATTGTTTATTTAATAAATGATCTTCTACAAGTATAGATTTCAATATATCCCCGAGAATAATGTAATAATAGTTCATATTCATAGATTCCCTTTTTTAATGCACATTTTGAAACCCCAGTTAACTGGATGCATATTGGTTACATTGATGAATTGATATATGAATTAAAAAAAGAGAATTCATAAACATGAATAACTATATAAGAAGGTACATTATTCTGTGGAAAGGTTTGTGGAACATTCAGTCAATAATGATGAAAAATTTTGTTTTGATATTGTTTTTATATATGAAAAGTGATTAAAAAAGAAAAATCAGAGGTTAATATTATAGTCAATTGACAGTTTACATAGGAATGTTAGTGCCATAGTTTTATGGGATGGTTTGTTTTTTTTTTAAATTTAAATCTTATCATATTACTCATAATATATTCTAATTAAAGGGGATTTAAACATAGACTTTCAAACTCCTTTTAGTTCTCCATTTTATGTCATACAAATTATACACATGACCACACAATGTGATAATGATAAATTATCTCCACTATACATATTTTATGCTGAGCCAGCACTCATTAATTGGTTGAGATCATCATCTCCCAAACATATATATATATATATATATATATATATATATATATATATATGTATATATATATATATATATATATATATATATATATATATATAAAATCAATGCTTGATTTATATTAAGATAGCAAATGTTTAAACTTTAATTAATGAACAGGCTTCACTACACTCCATCCTGGAAATCATTTATCTTTTTTACATGTGTGTGATTGTATATTAGATAGAGTGGATAGCTGAAGAAAGTTTGCAAGTCTGTATTTAAATCCCCATTATTACATTTAGCCTCCAGGTATATGAATCGTTTGTATTTCAAATAATATATATATATATATATATATATATATATATATATATATATATATATATTTATAGAGAGAGAGAGAGAGAGAGAGAGAGAAAGAGATACTTTGAAAGTGAATGCCAATATTTTGTTTTATTATACATCTTTACCCCCCTTAGCGATGGTAATTGGTTCTCCAAAACTCATCGTTAAACAAGAATATCGTATACAGAATCTGTATTTATAATGGGGATCTATGGGGAAAAAATTGGTTGGTTCCTAAAGCTAAAAAATTACACTAATGTGGAAATAAAGTATATATTTAAAAAAATATTCATTAACACTTATTTTAAATGCAATCAGTTGTTTTTTTTCAAACTTTTTTCTAATTCAACATTCACATTTTAAAATGTTGTTTTTCTTTTGATTTGAAACTACTTGGGTGTAAACAATATCTTTAAATAATATACAGTAATTAAGGAACACACACAGGTTATAAAACAATGAGGATTGCCAATTCCTCTACAAGCTTTGTGATAAATGCTTAGCCAGAGTCAGCACTTAAAATATCTCTGTCAGGATCCACTCCCCAAACCCATGACCATGGTTTTGTGCTTTGGCACTTCTCAGAGAAGTGTTGGGTAGGTTCAGACATTAGATCTAAAAATACCAACCCAAAGCCAGCATTTAACTAAAAGTTATCTATTGAGTGAAAAATCTGAAAATTTTCAGACATCTACATGTCTTCAAACCCAGCTATCCAACTCAAATAGCTATTTGGGGCTGATAGATCTTCAGCCATACCATATAGTAGTTGTCTTAGCAACATAAAAATTGCATAAGATTTATGGCAGAGACTATAGTCAAAATAAGTCATAGATCACATGACCCTATCTCTTAAGCTTGTAAGTTATAAAACAATGAGGATTGCCAATTTCTCTCCAAGATTTGTGATAAATGCTTAGTCAGGGGTTTGGGGAGGGTTCCTGACAGAGATATTTTAAGTGCTGGCTCTGGCTAAGCATTGATCACAAAGCTTGTAGAGGAATTGGCAATCCTCATTTTTTTATAACTTACAAGCTTAAGAGATAAGGTCATGTGATCTATGACTCTTATTTTAACTATTTATAGTCTATGCCATAAGACAACTACTATATGGTATGGCTGAAGATCTATCATCCCCATATAGCTATTTGAGTTGTATAGCTGGGTTTGAAGACATGTAGATGTCTGAAAATTTTAGATTTTCCACTCAATAGATAACTTTTAGTTAAATGCTGGCTTTGTGTTGGTATTTTTAGATCTAGTGTCTGAACCTACCCTGACACCTCTCTGAGAAGTGCCAAAGCATGAAACCATGGTCAGGGGTTTGGGGAGGATTCCTGACAGAGACATTTTAAGTGCTGGCTCTGGCTAAGCATTTATCACAAAGCTTGTAGAGGAATTGGAAATCCTCATTGTTTTATAACTTACAAGCTTAAGAGATAGGGTCATGTGATCTATGACTCTTATTTTGACTATTTACACACAGATTATTATTTGTACTTAGTGTTTTCCTGAATGTGATGATGGTATTTTAGTTGTACTGTATTTATATATTGGACTATTTCATCATCTAATATAAGTGTTGAAGGTCTTTAGGAAAATTAAACTTTATTTAAATAATACAAGTGCTTATATTTAAATAAAGTTTAATTTTTCTAAAGGCATTCAACATTTATATTTATATAGTATTATAGATTCATTAATTATATATATTTTAAGTTTATATATTCTATAATCAAAATACCGAATGCAGCACTAACATTGTGTTTTATGAATAAAATATTGTATGTGCTATATAATTTCAACAAAGTCATTACCCCTATATGTATTACAGTAATGTACATTTGCATTCGGATAAAATTACTTTAAAATGCCTATTCTCTGACATCATCAGTGATGAAAAATTCAAGATGGCTGCCAAAACATTTTTTTTAATATTTCCTGATTGTTATGGTGAATAATCGATTGTAAATTGAACTAGTGGATACAAATTGATGATGATTGCTATTGTGAAATATCACTAAGTAGCCAATCGCTAAGTGAGGTCTAGGTGTATATTATTTTTCTTTTCTTTTATAAACTGATATACATATAATAATTATAAAATATGAATACTATATATTGATAGTGAAAAATTTTGAAACAGCTTAAAAATGTGCTGTGGCTAAAATTGGAATTAATATTATGATTTATATTTCATAGTTAATATCAGTTAATCTATGAAAAAAACAAATCCTTTAAAACACTTTCATAATTCTCTAATACAAAATTATTTTAAAATGTAATTAGGATAATTCCACTTTTATATAATTAGGATAATAATTCCATTTTTTTCAATAATGACACATTTTATTCATAATTAACAATTAATACATATTTGGACTTTTATATTCAATGAGTAAAATCTTCATGCCAGCTAATTGCAATTCATTATATTGTTTTTTCAGTGCTGTGTCCACTTTTTGTTTTCAATCCAAGAATTTCATTGTATCTAGATGAGCATGTTTGTAATTAATTTAAATATTTTCCACTTAATTATAATGCATGCATTTTCTGGATATATATTGTTATTTCTAGAATATAAATATAATACACTGTGCCAATTAACAGAATCCTTATATCATTTGGAATGTCATATCTCTATGATCATAAAAAATAAAGAAATAAATTAATCCAACAATGTTTTATATTATACAAAATTTTCACTCAAGAAATTACAACTTGAAAAAGTGAGTTTAAAAAAAAAATCTTTCATTTTTTTGATATTGCAATATGTAATTGATGTAACCCATTACATAGTCAGTAACCATCTATATAATCATTTTTCAAAGGAGCACACTGAGAAGTAAATTTAAAGAAAAAAGATTTTCAAGCACCTAAATAAAATAATCACATTTTAATATTTATAATAAAAGTTTTGTTTAAAACTTGAAGATTAAATTATAAAAGTTAAGAGTGTGCCTGTTATTGGATATCTATTTTCCAACTCCAGAAACCTGGTTATAAGCAACAAGAAAAATCAAGGGTCACTAAGTAGCAATGTATGCCAAACTTCTATGACTAGATTTGAGCTCATTTATTTTTTATGGTAGAAAGCATGGAATGTCTCTTGCATTTCATTCAGTAGCCATATTTTAATTCTTGACATTCAAATTAATATTGATGGTTTCATCTATTTAAAATTTTGATCCAAAGTGTATTAATCTATATATTTAAATATTTCCCAAATATCAAAAAAATGTAAACTACGAAGCTAATATATGCTTACTGTTATCAACTACTTTTTAAGTGTCAAAATGATTTGTATCAATCTATATATGTGACATATATCAAAGAGGTCAAAGGAATTTGTACCAATCTCTGTATGTGACAACAAAAAAATATAAACCAGAAAATTAATATATGCATACTATTTTTGGGCTACTCTTTTCCCTAAAATTTAAAAGAGTTTACATATATTTTAAAAGTCACATTACTAAAATAAATAGTAGATGACATAGCGTGAGGCTAAGCTAATAAAAAAAAACTGGTTGGTATGGAATTAAAACCTTAAAATGTTTCAAAACTTTTATATGTTGTTTTAAATAGAAAGAATGAACACACATTGCAGAATAATACAAATTTAGTATCTCTTATTAAGATAAGACCAATAAACTATAAATAGATCATAAGACACTGATTGCTTTGCTACTCCCATTTATTTAATTCATTCCATTGATTTAACTTTTTTTTTTTTTTGCAGTGTAACTTCTACACTTAGAAGAGAGATGTCACTAGTGTCGATGTAAGTTAGAAAAAAAATGTTTGTGTATAATAGCAGAAGTTAGTGAAGGATGATCAAGACTTGTTGGGATATATGGGAACTAACAAAAAAAAAAGTAAAACTAAATAATGAAGAAAATGAAAAAGATGTATAAAATTGATTCAGAAAAATAAAAATAGAATCCGCAATAAACATATTGGTAGGTGTGTTTATTCACAAATGGCTGCTAATAAAATGAAATAATACAATATTACAACAAAATATTATGCTTTCTTGTAGAATATATAATCAATTTTCAATTCCAACTATTAGAAAGTTTACGCGACGGTGAATTAAAATCACAATAATACGATTTTGTCAAGGATCGCCATTCACTACAGACTATCTTCAGATGTTTTTTTTTTTTTTTTACTCTATTTGACATATTAAGATTTAATCTGAAGAGTGAAACTATAATTATTTACTTTCAATTATATTTAAATACATGTTTTATTAAAAAATTGAAGGTCAACATTAATTATACTACTTTAGCGAAAAATAAAAATCTTCATATTCTTAATTCATTTAATTGGTGCTAAATATAACACGGAAAATTTAAATATATAAAGTCATTTAGATGAACTTATTATTATTATTTTTAAATTTGATAAAAGTTTTCAGAAAATACATACACATAAATATAGATCGTTATACATTTATACATATACACTGCATAAAAATATGTAGTATTAAAAATAAAAAAATGGCCAGTTCTCTTTTTTTACCATTTCATAACGGTAAAGGCAGTGTAATCTACAATAAGGTTAAACGAGTAATTTAAGATGGATATTGTATATAAAAAAAAAAACGGATTTTTAATTACTTTTTTTAAGATATAAATCAGTTACATATTAAATAAAATTATTATATAACGAATGTGCAAACAAATCAGCGATACATACCCCTGCAACTAAACGCATACAAATTTTAAATTATATATATATATGTTCAATTTTACAAATGATTTGCTTTACTTTTAATAAAACATTTACGATTTTTTTATTTTTTTTTATTAAAAAAAAAGTCGTAAAAATAAAATTAATAATTTTGCGACCGATTTATTCGTTAGAAAATAATTCTTCCGTGAAAGTTTGTGTCGTAATTCAAAAAAAACAAAATGACAAATAAATAAATATGAAGAAGAGATAAGGGGGTAAAAAATGTAGTTTACATTGTCTTATTTACAAAAGAGTAGCGGTCAATCAAATTTTACTAAAATGTATAACTCTCCCCTTTCGCTCCTATAGCTACCACGTTGCAATTCAGTTTCATAATTATTTTATAAAATCAAGATGCTGTCAAAAATATAATTCAATACTTTTTTTTTTAAGATCAATTGAAAAATATTAAAATGGATTACAAATATTAGATTTTTAAATTAAAAAATAATAATAAACCATCACTTTTTTCGGAAACTACAATTTGTAAAATAAATCAGATATAAAATTAATCTTAAGAATAAGACACTGAGAACAGTCAAGGAGGATTATTGCTTGGCAGTATTACGCAATATCACTTTTCCTCCTCAACAAAACTGACCAAGATGAGATTCCAAGATGGCCGTCGGTCATTGTGAAAGGACATCTATTTCAAGCTACTCAATACCACTACTATTTGGTCTGTTTCCTCTTTTCAGAAGCAATAATCTGATTCTTTTTTTAATATGACCTTTGAAACAAAGAATGGCCAATAAGATGGGAAGACAATGGATGCTAAAACCTTGACCCTGAAGGACATTCTTAAAAGACAGGATTTCAAAACGCCCTTTTCTTGCACAAATCAGGTTCAACCAATACAAAAAAGCTGAGGCTACATTACTTGGCAAATCGCCAACTAGGCTGCTAAAGGGAAAAAAATATACAAACAACAAGCATTATAGTCGGATGCGAATTCTTTTATAACCGAAAAACAATTCAGCATTTAAAGGGGAGGGGGGGCTGTTGCAAAGATGGTCTGTAAATGATAATTGAATAAATATACAAACATATTGTACATTCAATTATTAAAAACGAAGAGACTATCCGTTTTTTTTTAAAGCATTATGGAATATACTGGCATATTATCCGCGCAAAAATGCAGAACGTAAATAAAACCCTTTATCATTAAAATGAATAGTTTATAAGATTAATTTGACAATTTACTAAATTTGATTAGAAAATATATATATATACTGATAAAGATGAGAAACAATAATAGAAGAAAAAATGTAATTTAATACATATTATATAAATAAATTACGAGTCAGAGTTATTCTGGATAAAAAATATTTAATTTCTAATAAAAATATTTTATAAAAAAGTTAAGTATTTTAAATAATTTTGGTATTAATGCTCGCACACTTATAAGTAAATGTGAATATACTGTATATAAATGAGTCTTATTATGTGTGTGTATGTCTATATATACACACAATAATAATAAGTGATCTATCAAAAAATAGATGTATTATTCTAAAGTGTCTCCTATCAACATACTGTATGATTAATATATTTTTGTGTGCACGCGTGTTCACGTGTTTCCATGGCATAATTCCAAAGTGTATGTCCAATTTATAAAAGACTGGTCAGGTAAATCTATTATATAATAATGCATCCAAAAATGAGATCTAGAAAATAGTGTTAAGCAAAAATGCACCTATTGTTCAATCCCAAAAACACAACGACAATAAAAAAGAAGACAATAATATACACACACAAAAGGAAATCGAAAAATAAAAAACGGGAAAAACAATCGTGTCAACAAACATATCAGCAAAATATGTCCCATAATAATATTTTCTTCTACACAGACAGTCCAGACTTCAGATAAAGCGATATAGTAAAGGAGGGAGGGAGGGAGGGAGGAAGAAAAGCATAATTTTCTGATCAAAATAGAATGATTGTATATATTAGAACTTTTTACATTAAATAAATATAAAAGTATAATATTTTGGGCAGTAAATTATTTATTTCAATGTTATTAATTTTCCAGACAATTAATTAATATATACTTTATATGCAGTATTTCATAACCGGTATTTTCATGTATTTATTTATGTATGCATATACCATTTATTTTTATTTTTAAAAAAGTCAAATCGTTAATGCATGTACGTCACAATATTTAGGACAAGAACTGATGATGAAATTATATTTCATTTGCAATTAGGAGCAATCTAAAAATACATCTACAGTTAAGCTGTATTTTCAATTACCGATAAAACTTTTTTAAATTAAAAAATTAATATATATATATAACAAAACCATAATATAGTTAAGTTTTTCTTTTTTTTTATTGATGGATTTGCCCTCCCCCCCCCCCCCAATAACTTATTCTATCAATTACTCATTCTGAAATTTTCCATGAAATGATTTATACATTATAATATATTATCTTTTAACAAACTATAAATTTGATAAAATTCTCAAGCATTAACTAATGGAATGCTGTGAAATTAAAGAAGAGGAAAGCAATTTTTTTTTTTTTTGTAATTAATTATTTATTTATAAAATAGTAGTTATAAATTACTGTAGTTTGTTTAAAAATTGTGTCTTCTTTTGCTTCGTCGTTACTTTACAAAATCTTCTTCCTTTATAAATATTTTATTGTAATTGTTAAGCAAATCAATTAATAAATACTTTTCTACCAATGTAAATACTAATTTTAATAAATGATGTTTTTTTTTTTTTTTCCATTTCTAACATAATTTTTAATTCTATTCAATGCCAAATAGGATTTTTCCACTAGTATAAAGTAAAGCCAAAATTAAGCTGCAATACAATATACTATTCGTGGAAAGGTAAACTTCTGAACTGTATTATTTATATATTCAATATGCTTATTGACATCTTAGATTGTTAAATTATCTAAATTATAAATACCTATTAATTAATTGATTTTTTTAACCTCAAAGAAGTCAAAATATTTGCTGAAAAAATAAACTTTAAATTTTCAGAATAAATCTTCAGGGTATTTTATATAGTAAGTTGATAATATTTGTGGATTAATCAATTTGAGAAAAAAATAATAGTGACAAGTCTAGACATTTTTTTTGGTTCCAATATACAATAATCATTTCACTTGACTCATCCCAGAAATGTCTGAACTAATCTTGTTTACAAATAATATGTTGTTATTTTGTTTGTTTTTTTTTAAAAAAAACTCATCTATTTTTAATAATAAAAAAAAATTCACTACCATCAGTTTACACAGTAAAATATTGTATAGAATAACAACAAAAAAAAAAATAAAAAGATATTCAAATAAATAAATAAAGTAAATACATTAAATAATCTTACAAAATGATGCTTGTCTCTGTGTCAAATTTCACAGTTTTCTAAAATGATTTCAAACATTGCTATTAAATCTTATCAGCATTGATAAAGCAATTTAATAATTCTTTCATTATACTGCCCATCTTATTGAATTTACTGATAAAATCTTTTTTTTTATTTACCTTTTTTATTTCGTTCGCTAATGCATTTTGTAAAACTACTGAAAAAAATGCTAAACGACACATTATTTTCATAAAAAGATTTACATTCTTTCAATTTTAAGATTTTTAAGACCTTGGAACAAAATAATATATATATATTTTATGAATACAAAAAGAACAAGAGCTTTTTAATAATGTTGCTTTATCTTTGCTAGAAACTGTGCCTAGTAAAAAGATGTTGCAAATATACTATTACAATTAGTTTATTTTACAATCATTTTTTTTAAAATAAATTTTATTCAGGAGTATTAAATAAAAAACTTGATACATGTACATGTTGGAGAACAGATTTTGTAGCTACACTAAGTTGTCACTTAAAATATAAAAAAAAAAATTCAGGTGTCTTGAGATCTTTTGAGCAGTGAAATGTCCCAAAAGACATTAGTGTCTTGAGAAACAGATTGTAGATAATTCCCATCATGCTGGTGTTTCATTGCAGACTTGTTGGGCATTAATGAATTACATTAAATTTCAGTCATTGTGTGAGAATTCGAACATTGGTATATATCGAAGAACACAGATATCTTGAGAACTGTTTTTGTGGGAAATTCACATTGTCAATTGAGGTCCAATGAAATTTTAAATACTAGGCAACATTTTCTGATAATTAAAGTATATTTGTATAATTCACTACATATGTTGATGGTTCATTATAATTTGCTACGTGTAAATTGTCCACAAATTTCCGATTCTGAAAATTCAGTTTGCCCTTCACTTACATTTCCCCCGAATGTCTCTGTACAATCATATTTTTAATAGTATTCAGTCAAAAAAATGATGTTCTACCATGGCTAATATCTACAAATTGTATAGATCATTCACACATCCCCCATTTAAATAACATCTAAGAATAACTGTTAATTGTAAAATAATCATACAATCAATAGTTAATCAAAGAATATCACAACAAACATGATACTTTTATTTTATTATGAACATAAGTGAGAAAAACATTTTTGACTAAAATCATTATGTTATTCTGTAGTCGATTTGAAAATCCCACAAATAAGATTGAAGAAACTAAAATATATTGCAATATCTTATTATAATTGTTTAACAAATGCATTGTATCAATATAATTGCCTCTTGAAAAAATGATCATTTTCTTTATGATTAGCAATTACTGATATAACAATTATTAAGTGACACATTATCATAATTAAATATTATTATATTTTTCTATTTTATTTTAATCTTCTCATTATGAAATGCAAATATTTAAAGCAGTTTTTATATTTGTAGCAAAAACAATATGAACGAAAACATTTTTTGTAGATGAAGTCAACATGTTTAAAAGATCAAATTGTTTTTTTTTTTTGTCTTTTAAATTGTAAATAATTTATTGTCATGGAAATCAGTTGAATTCCATATATATTTGTCCATTGGAAAAATTAAGATATGGCCAACAAAAACCATAATAATTTGTATCTTTTTTAACATCCTGATAATCAAAGTATTGTGTCACAACAACTAGTATTGAATTGGTGAATAGATATTTATATATTTAGACTTGTAATTTTTGATTTTGATCTTCTTTGTCAATATTATTGTTTTTTATCAATCAAACTTAGAAATACAAAATATTGGTATGCTCTCTGTATTACATTTTTGTAAATACAAGCTTATAAAAGCACTGTCATATATATATATATATATATGACTTACTTTTTTGATTATTATAAATAATTATGTACACATACTAAATATGATATACACATTAACTGTTTAAAATGGTTAAAAATATTAAATTGAAAGAAAAAAAATATTTATGATACCCTTTCATTAGGTTTACTTAAAACAACTCAAAGTTTTAAGAATAATTGTTAACTGTTATGCATGAAATTATTAAACATTTTTAATATTTTAACTTCCCTCTGTTTCATATCTAAGAATCTAGTTGAGCTACTCAGATGAGAAGTGGTCCAAATGAATTAGGCTTATATAACTTATTAAATACCAAATTTCAAGCAATTCTATCAAATTAAACATACTAAACTTCAATTTTAAAATTTTATTCTGAATTATTCTCTCTGGCAATCAGGAGTGGGAAATATTTTTATAAAGAACCTGGGCAAGACCATTGATAACAAGGCAATGTACAATACCTTTTCGGCATTCAGCAATATCTTATCATGCAGGGTGGCAAATGTTAAGAATGGCTTTTCCAAAGGATACAGTTTTGTGCACTTTGAAACTGAGGAAGCCAGCAATCAGGCCATCATGAAAGTCAGTGGTATGCTGTTAAATGGAAATAAATTCTGCATAGGTTGCTTCATCCCACACAAAGAACATGAGAGGGTGCTGGGTAAACAAGTAAAGAAGTTCACTAAGGTCTACATTAAAAATTTTGGTGATGACTTAGATGATGACAAGCTGCATAAAGTGTTTGAAAAGTTTGGCGATTACCAGCCACAAAGTCATAGCAGATCATGGGGGCAAGTGCAGAAGGTTTGGTTTTGTTAGCTTTGAAGATCCTAGCGATGCTGAACACATTGTGGAAGAGATGAATGGAGAAGAACTTAATTAGCAAAATTTTATATGTCGGATGGGCACAGAAAAAGAGTGAGTGACAAGCAGAACTTCAGCACAAGTTTAAGCAACTGAAGATTGAGCAAATTAACTGCTATCAGGGTGAAAATTTATGAATTGCATAGGAAAGTGAAATAGGCATGCTATATTATATCAGATAAATACGCAATGAATAAAAAAGAGACATTTTATGCCATATCTAAGAAATTGCAAGTTTAAATTTTCCCATTTATATTTGTATATTTAATCTGTCCTATTTTGCATATTTGCACTTTGTGAAAATGAAAAAAATATTGTACTTATTGAAAATGAAGGTTAAACCTTTGAAAGCGCTAGAAGAATCAATAAAAATTTGTTATTTATTCATTTGATTTGATTTATTTATATATAGTCGAATTATATGTATGTGTATTCTTAATATTAACATAAATATTAATGTTTTTACAAATATATTCTAACACATGGTTGAACGTTATATATTAAATGATAGTTATTTTATTGGAAAAACTTTGCAGTCTTTATCAACTGTATAACATTGAATAATCAAAATGATACATCCTTTCACAATACCCATAGTTCAATTTAGTTTAATTCTCCCACAATTCTTCTATTTTAACATTTGTTGATTGCCAATTCATTAACATTTGATGATTTCTTGAAATCAACATAGCCTCTTTTATTTATGTTTATTATGACAACATTCAATTTGCATAATTTTTATATTTTTATAATCAAATTTAAATCCATATCGATAAGATTTATTGTGATCAAATATAACAGATGAAGGTTTATTTACATATTTTCTAATTGTTTCTCTTTTTGAATTGTATTATATAAAAACATATGTTCTTTTATTCTCTTCTCCAATGTACATTTAGATTCACCAAGATATTGTAAGTCACATATCAATTTATATAGTACACAATTTTGATTAAAATTTGAATTTTGAATTTTATAGTTATTAAGTAATCTATTTATATTATTTGTTGAGAAGTTTGCTTTTATATAGTAGAATTCAAAAAGAGAAACAAACAGGAAATGGTATAAATACACTTTCATAATCTGTTATATTTAATCATAATAAATATTGTCAATATGGATTTAAATTTGATTATAAAAATATAAAAATTATGCAAATTGAACATTGCCACAAAAAACTTAAAATAAAATAGGCTATGTTGATGTCAAGAAATCATCAAATGTTAACAAACTGGCAATCATCAAATGTTAAAATAACAGAATTGTGGGAGAACTAAACTAAATTGAACTATGGGTATTGTGAAAGGAAATCTCGTTTTGATTATTGAATGTTATATAGTTGATAAATACTACAAGATGTATAGTCAAAAGTACTTCTAATAAAACAACTATAATTTATGTGGATTTTATTGTATTTTAATATATATATATTGATTTGAATATATATATATATATATATATATATATATATATATATCATATATATAGTCTTTATATATATATATATATATATATAAAGACTTCAAATTTGAGTATAAGGTTTGACATCAGATTTGCATGTGGTTAAACAAATATATGTGGTAAATGTCAAGATAAGTTTTTAGCTGACACTAACAAATAGCAGAAGTCATAATCCCATTTTATATTAAAAAAACCATATAAAAATAAATTCAAATAACATATAATGACTAGAGGTCAATGAGAAGAATCATCTATTGGTGCTTAAATTATTTTTCTTTCAAAATGTAAGCTTGTGATTAAGACCTAAAGAGGTCCCTACTGTCGTATTTTTATGTGCACATGATTGAGGTTACAGCCTAAGTAAATATTACTGACAATACTTAGTAATTGGAACAGATAATGAAAAGCAAAGAACATAGAAATTCTTGATCATCTAGAACAAATTATAAAAATCTAATACTCTATTAAACCTGGATAATTGTTTTGTTTAATCTAAGGGAAACCTTGCTCAGGATAAAAAGTTAATCTATTCATTCAATGTAGAGAAGAATAGTGATTAAATATATTTAATAAAAATCATAAACAGTATTTTGATTTATATACTAATAAATCATTTTATATGACCTTGAGTATTTTAAGCCAGTGGAAAATCAATTGAAACAAAATTAGTAGTTCGATCAATTAAACAAAATGATTGGTGGTATTCAAATTATCAGTTTGTCTATTTTAATACTACACAAATATCTATATAAAAGTAATACTTTTATCTAAATTTTAAAAAAGTATCTCTTCATATTTCATGAGGAAAAAATTTAATTTAAATAAGATTTTTAAAGAGATTATGAACTATTTAGAAGAAATTATTAATGACAAAAAATATATAATAACTGTACTTTACAACTGATTTATTTAGAGAATTTAAACATAACTTTAAAATGAGAGAAATATATTGGTAGAATTAAAAAAAGAACATGGCAGAGTATCTAAAGTTAAAGTAAAAAAAAAAGAAAGAGATACTAATGGGGGATGAAAAAGGATTATAGTGAGAAAAATTTAAGAACGGTTTTTTAAAAAATGCTATTAACTGATATACATATTAAGCATTTAAATAATAGAAAAAAACTTCAGATCAAGTAAAATAATTGAATAGTTTAGTATTTGGTATTTCATAAAAAGTTGGGGCATTCGAATTGACAGATTAAGACATGATTCATCGACCCTGAGTTCTAGAGTATGCCACTTTGCCATTGCAATTAATCATGCTAGACTAAAATAGATGGATTTTTGGAACAGGATAAGATATTAATGGTAAAATGTCACCAGCAGACAAATTCAGTTGAAACAAAAATATCAGAAAAATTGACTGTTTACGTTGCAAAAAATATCTTGAAAACATTTTTTTTTACCAATCACAGATTAACATAAAGTAATAAGACTATTAGAAATTATTGTAATAGTGTGCATAATATAGTGAAAAAAAGTTATATATATATCAATTATAATGACAATAATAATTAAAAGTAAGATTGTTCAAAAAAACCTGAACAATAATAGACTGCTGAAGGCATCTAGTAAACAAAAAAAATTGCATGATTGGTGCAATGTTGATAATTATGATGATGATGATAGAAAAAACCCAACCTTCTCACAAGACTCAAAATCAACAAAAAGGAAAGAACAAATAGCAGTAAAGAAATCATTTGCAAGATGAACCACATGAAAACTATTAACAAGTTACATATTCCTTTTTTATAATCTTACACAAATATTTCCAAAAGCAATTATCTTCACATTACTTTAAAGTCATTCATTAAAAGCTTGAATAATCAATGGAAAATTAATATTCAAATCTAGAACTAATATCTTCATCCATCTAAGTGGACATCTTTCATTCCTTTTTACTATTCAAATAAATATTCTGAAATATGATCTCAGACTAATTTTCATAATAACACACACTACATTCTATATATTTTAGAACTCTCAGTTTTATATGGAGTATAATTCCTGTCTATCATTTTGTTTAGAAAAGTTAATATCAACATTAGTAACACATAACATTCTCATATGCTTATTTAAACTATATGCTGCCAAGATCAGTTATATACTGAATGTTAAAACATGACTGAAAATGAAGATATTACAGCACTACAATATATGTTGTCTATTGATTATCCAATCTTAAGGTTGATGGATCTAGAGTAGAATGAAAGTAATGCTCTCGAAAATTTATGAATAAACATATGAGAAAGATATATGATATTCTTATTGGTAACAATCTCGTTAAGCCAAGGGGTAGAAAAACCTACAATTACTATAAAAATGAGTCTCTAAAGAGTAATGAAACTTTCTTATGGAGATTTTAATAAAATGCAATAAATTTAATCTGAGTTTACTGTTTATGAAAAATCAGTATTTTAAATTGAGTAGCATAAAAAAATAAATACCAACTGCCAGATGGATGAATACACTCATCCCTTATGAAGACAAAAGCTAGAAGACTGAAAATAAGGATTTTATTTCACTACATAATCTGGTGTCAATTGATGGCTTAAGCTTACAAAAGATAGCTTTATATTAGGGTGAAGAAAATTGGGAGCTTGTGAATAATTATATAAAAATGTTATATGAAGATATTGGTATTAGGATGCCTAGAAAAAGGATAAAGACTACAGTTGTCATATAATTGAAACTCTAAAATAAAAAAGAAACTGACCTGGTTCCACATCAACAAAAGTATGCAAGCAAGTAAGCCAAGGTTCAATACCTGTTTTATTTAAATTTAGGATATTATCAGGAATAAGATAAAGAAATAAAATGTGGTTATTAGATGCATGGGTGTATTAGTTCCAACTTTAAAACTTAATTTTAACTGATAATGGCAAAAGACAAACGGATAGAAATCACCATCTGATTTCCACTGATTACTCAATCTTACTGTTTTAGGATGAAATATTAAAATCCTCATTTGCAAATCATGAAGTAGCTTAAAATAGAAGCAGAATTTTAAGGAATATTAATAATGAGTGTAGCTTATTAGAGGGATTCATGCAAGTGCAAGAATCTTGTAAATTTTTTAGTAAAGGCCTGAATCAATATAAATGACTAATATAGATTACCTAGTACAAAGTTCAGTAATATTTCAATATATATAATTTATCCAAGTCCAAACTAACTATGTGGCAACAAGCTTACTTATATATATATATGAAAAAACAAATACAAGTTAATCATATATAGCGCCATCTTTTGGACATATATATATATATATATAAATCGAAAACATTTATTTAAAAAATGGTGATTGCCAATATTGACAGTCGTGTTTATTGCATTCTTAAGGAAATCAATGAGATAAGCACATCAATTATTCAGTGCTCAGATTTGATGAAATCTTTGTGAACGCTAAGTCATTCTATGAAATTCTCTGAAATGGAGAGAAGAAAAGTGTCCTACCTTTTAATAATTTTAAAGAACTATTTATTACAAAATGCAAAACAATCTACTTTTTTCCATGCAGTTACAAAGAACATATTAAGATCATTCATGGGAATTGAATTCTTTGCTATGTAAACATATTTTGAAAGCCATATTAAAATTAAACCTAGGAATTGAAATATATGCTGCATGAACACAATTTGAATTGTGTTAATTCCAGTGTTAAATCCTAGTTTTCACTGATGAAGGAAAAAATCATAAAACTTAGCTTAAGATAAGTATTTTATAGAACTATCACATATCAATTACTTACTCAAGCTTAATGCATGTAACTCTAGATTTCTTTGAAAGTAATTGCATTTTGAAAAGCACTTCATTAAATATATGTTAAACTTATATGATATCATAGATGATATTAACCTTGTTTGATAAAAGTAGTATATCATTAAAATAAAAGTGAATCTTTAAAATATGTAAAATCTGATCTTAATCTAGATTTAAAACTTTACTATTTTTTTTTATTTCAGAATATTACCAGAATTGAAAATCTATGGTAGTTCTTAACATGAATAGAAAAATAATAAAAAATAATTTACTAGATGCATATGAATTTATTATTTCCAGTTTGAATACTAATTTTAATGGGTAAAAACAAAAATCAGAAATTGCTTTAAAGATGAGGGAATATATAATGACATATAATTTGTGATCAATGAATACTCAATATTATAATAGAGGGCTCTAGTGTAGTAGTCTTGGATAAAATATATATCAGGGTTGCAAGTCATGAATAGTTTACAATTTTCCTAATATATACATATAAATGAAAAAAAAAAAAGAAAATAGTATTGAGTTAATATATTTGAAAGATTAAATGCAATATATTGGTAGTAATAGTTATTTTCAAGTGTAGTGCAGCATATAAGAAGGATGTTAGTACATGCAAAGACCTTTCAAAAATTTAAATGATAGGATAAAGGTTTGTTAATATTTTCATATATATGTAGAAAATCTTAGAATGTTCAAAAAGACTGTGACATCAACCTTACTAACAATCTTGATTTACTTAGGCAAAGTTCTACTTGGTTTACAACAAAGAATCTGAATCATTTGCTTGAGAAATAGTGATTATCAATATTATGAATTTATTTGCTTCTTTATACAAGATTTCTATTTACTGCATATTTAAGGAAATTTAAGAAAGTAAACATATCAAATAATGATTCAGTGCTCAGATTTCTGAAACCATAACAATATAGACAATAAATAAAGTTATCTGAACCCTTTTTTTTTTTTCAGAATGGGTAGAGTGAATATATTTTTGCTGTTCAACCATGTGCTTGGAATGTCATATAATTTACAAATTTTCTATAAAGAGATTTGTTTTCATGGAAGTAATATGATCATGCATAGGAACTAAAATTGATGCTACAAGAACATATTTTGGCTTTCATACAATATAAAAAAAAACATTTTATACTAATCAAGTAATGGTACCATTGGTGTAAAATTATAATACCATATTAGCTCAAATGAATTTAATAAATTAATGGGCAAAAGAAAATGACAATCACTACTAATAAGGCAAAATATGAGTAACAGACGTTCAGAAGCAAATTTGGTTATTATAAATCTGAATTATCAATACATTCTAGATATATATAAAATAATGGTATAGTTTATTCATAAAGAACTTTGAAAAACTGAAGTAATATTAAAGTAATAATCCACAAATTCTGAGCTCCAGTGTCTGCCTATGTATGATTATGACACACCATGCAACTATAGAATACTAAATGATAGAACACATTGAATCCATATTCACTGCTATTCCAAACATATTCCCAAATTATATCTTATTGGTAAATAGTTAGATCTGTATCTAGATTGTTTTAGACTTATGCACATTTTACAATTATTTATATGTATTAATAGTTTTAACAAGGCTGTAAACCTTAGCAATGAGAGTCTGAAAAAATCATCACTAGGGACCTCTGTAGGTCTTTAAAACACATGCTTACGCTATAAGCATGTGTTTTAAAGACCTACAGAGGCCCCTAGTGATGATTTTTTCAGACGCTCATTGCTAAGGTTTACAGCCTTGTTAAAACTATTACTGAAATAATAGTGAGCGTTTAATAAAAATTTATAATTACAACTTTAAATTATATGTATTAAAAAAATTAATTTGAATACAAAAAAATGATTCAGTATCTTGATAGTTAAAAAAGAAAAATATAACTACTGGATGAAAAATGTGCTGGGTCTGAAAAGATCCAAAGGTAGTAGTAGATCTAGATTTAAACTCCTCACTCATAAAAAGATGATGAGGCAGTAACTAGTTTGAAATATGAATGAGATAATAATAGGTATAAATTTAATAATCACTATCACCGAGTATCTCCTGATTAGTAAGCTTGCAATAGATAGAAGCACTGAAATAGAAGGACCGGAAAATATTTAATGTTAAGTGTATACTGTTACACCAGATTGGACTAATTAAATTAATAAAGTGTTAAATAAAAAGAAATGACAAATTATCAGTAATAATGAAATAAAACATTAAAAAAACCTAAGTTTGCTTACATATCTTCACATACTTAAAAAAAGGTTTCACATTTAACAGACTTTTACATTTCATGTTCAAGGCATGGCTAGAGACTCATGAATTTACCATCATCTGCATAGATACTACATTTGTTCATAGAAGCCATTATTTTGAAGTTTTATAATGAAATTAAATCCTAACTGGACATTCTATCAAAATTATCTATTATACGAAGCTCTGACACATCATTGTTGATAAACTTTGTATATTAAAAGTAGTGCTTATTACTAATATCAAAACTATGAACCTTGTCAGATTTTACTAGCGCCTAGGCTACTTATAGGATTATTTGCAATTAATATAGTACTGTTTCTATCTTGATAAAGTAAGATTTTTTTCCCTATTGAAAATCAATACAAATTTTTTGTTTCATCAGTTAAATAATTGCCACTTATTATTGTTAAAAAAAAACATATATATATATATACATATATATATATTTATAATATACACACACATATATATATATATATTTTTTTTTTAATATATATATATATATATATAATGTAAAAGATAATACCTTACAATAGAGTGTTTATATTAGTTGGTATATGAATATAGTTATTTAGAAAATAAAATAACATTAAGAATAAATATTATTATTAATTGATACAAAATTTATAGCAATCAAATGAAACACATTTCACCAAATTAATGTACAATTTCTCTGTATTTTCAAACTCTTCAATGATCATCCAATACTATAATAATGGAATTTAACAATATCATGGGTAACAATTCTTTTTTATGTTCACCTTTAATCTTAATCACAACACAGGACATTCTCATTCCAAATACATTACTAAAAATTATTTTTGCAAGCAGTCTTATAACCATACATTTTAATAAATTTGCAAATAATTTTACTTTGATTTATCAATACCCATTTATTCTGTCTGATAAAAGAATACCTCTTTCATCTGACCTTCCAATTGTAAATATTGATATCCATGAAGCCTAAAATTTATTTTTAATGGCTACCATAATTCATAAATTATCAAGACAGCTTAATGTTTCATAGTAATAATTTCAATAGCATGTAACAACTTACTACTGCCTTGAATAAGTAATGTTTAAGATTATAATTATAACACCAGAATACTCTCATTCCAAATGTGTTACTAAAAATTATTTTTGCAGGCAGTCTCATAGCAAGGCATTTTAATAAATCTGCAAATAATTTTACTTTTAATTTATCAATGTTTATTCAGTCAATTACATATTCAATATAGTAATAAGTTATTTATGTGCTTTTGAAATTAGTAACTGTCAATCTTACTATGTATTAAAACATTGTTTGAAATTTTACATATGTTAAGTAATGCCTAGCAAAAACAGAAATTACAATTTTAATTTATTTCAATTTTTTAAAATTATATTTCACTTTTGTTTTTTGTTTTTTTGTTGTTTTTTTTTTTGCTATTTGATATGCTTATAATATTCATGATGATTTACCAGAATCAATAATTTTCCTTTTCATTTCTTTATTGTCATCACAGTAAAAAACAATCATAAAAGTATATTGATCTTTATTTTTAAAGATATCTCTATATCTAATAATCGGATCGTGACTTCAGGTAAATTTGCTTTTAATGAACAATCCACAAAGTAAATAACTTTTATGTTGTAAAATCAATTTTAAAGTCCCTATTGTCATAAACATAATTATAAATTTATTTAATGCACATTGATTACGTAAGTAATATTTACTAAGGCAATAAACCTTTATGCATGTGCACTTGAAAATATGAAGATAGGGACCTCTACAGGTCTTAAACACAAGCCTACTCTTTGGAACGAAAGAGAGGAACCCTTCTCTACTGCAACCTACTTTGTATATAAATAGGTGAAGCTGAAGTGGTTAGAACTGAAAGCTTGAAGCTATTCAATACTTTACTGATTAAGTCCACAATTCCTATTACCCATTAGTACTCATGAAATCTTTCGATTTACAATGAGTCAATGGAAATATCTTATAGCTAGAAATCTATTACAATAATTTAAAGTCGTAATTATAAATTTATTTAACGCAAGGAAATATTACATAAACAAAATGTAGAAATATATAAAACAATATAAATCCTTGGTACAATGTAGATAATGAAATTTGTTTGATACTGTCATAATAAATATAAAAACTGTTATGAACTTTTTGAAATATTTGCACTAATAATTTTTACACTCTACATAATTTAGTGCATTAATAGAGTATCAGATTCTAAAAGATAAGGATTTTGTATCAATTTCTTTCTAGTCCTTCTCTTAAACAATAAAGCCTTTCAAACTATTTTTTTTATTATTAATAATTTTTACAGTGTCTTCTCCATTTACTTGATGTTTTTCCCACAAATCCTGAATTCACATTTACAATTCCCTATATAGCTGTCATTATTGCATATCCAGATAAAATAAATAGAATGATAATAATATTTCTGCTTAATTCTTATTTTAAAGTAAAACATTTCTTTTTCATAACATGTGCTATGGGCAGCTTCTACAGCTGATGTCAGATAACAGAGGTTATCTGATGCTTTTATAAAATTCTCACACAAAATAAACATGTTGAAGCTTTGATATATCCATTTTTAAAAACATTTCATAATGAACATTATCAAATTGAATCAATGGATTTGTAATGAATAAAAAAGATAAGACTTATTTGTCTTATTCCTTCATTACTTCAATTAACAATTACTCTTAGCAATGATTCTAAAACTAGATTTTTATTTTTTGATACAAAACCATACTAAATAATTTTCAGCAAAATCTTATATTAATTTAATAATAAAAAAAAACATTCAACAGTACTTGGCACATTCCAATATCATTTCTTTGAACTATAAATATAAACTGATTGTTTTACAAATCATAAAATAATGAGTAGTTTAATTTTTTTAAGTGTTAATAATGTATCCATTTCTCTAGTCATACTTTGGGAAATGACCAGAAAGCTAAACTGACTTCATCTTACAATATTATGCATCTGACTTTACCGTAATTTTTTTTTCTTTTTTCCCCATGTGTCATAGCATCAGCCGAGAAGCGAACCCGCTAACCTGGAACAAAACAAGCAGTTGTTGCTGACATCTCCATCAATGCTTGACAGATTTGGATTTGATTTTATTATAATTGTAGGTTAATATTTGTTGGAACAGCGATTTTTCAAATTAGATTGAATTTTTAACTGAAAACTATATTCCGTGTGATGCATTTTTTAGCAAAGTGATTTGAAATTAAAACCTCCTATTGATATATTCGTAAGATTATTTTTATTTTTAATATTCTAGTAAAGTTGTTATAATTTTTTGACTTGCCTTTGGAATTTTTTATTTAGTTTCCACAAAAGAAGTGTTTTTTTTTCCTATTTATTTCAATATTTTTTTTTTGTCTTTATAATTACAGTCATATTTTTTTATATCCATTGTTTGTTTGTTTTTTAGTAGTTTTATCTTGGGCACATATCCTCAATTATATTTAATTTGTTTTCTACTACTGTATACAATTTATCTCATTCCCAGTCAGTTATATGCAGAACTTGAAATTGATTAATGTTATGGTTCTTTCTTAGCTAACTAAAATTTTGGATGCACAGAATTTGTGATCTCTTTCGCCTTATATTATCATTATAAAACTAATTTTATAACATAAGTTCAATAATTTAATATGATTCCAATAAGTATGATTGAAGATGCAGCATATTTAAATGAGAAAAAACTTATTCACCACTCTTCTGCTTCTATGGGATTCCAAATCCAATACTAATATAATTCTTTTGGTGCTGATATAGTATGTTCTCAGTGCCATTTTGAATTTTAAAATACCTCAAAAACACTGCTGACACATGAAAACAATGAATGGCATCGATAAGAAGCATGTTGTTTTAAAAAAAAAAAGGCAGGAAAAGTTCCTGACTTTCAAACAAGTACATAGTTTTAAAAAAATGGCACCATATTTTTTCTTTACACATTTGTATTTGTTATTTAAATCACCAACTAAAATGTTGTTTTGCCTTTGATTAGGTCAATTTCTATCTGAACCTCATCATATATTTTTTTAAATCTTCTTTCTTGGGTTGTTATCACATAAACATTCACTATCATAATATCAAATATATGTCCATAAAATTAAATTAACATTAATCAACAATAATTCTCAAGTTTTTTTCCAATAATATTTCTTGAAAGATTCTTATTGACAATAAATTCACATATTTTCTTTGCATTGTTTCTGGCTTGAATAATAGATAGTATTTTTTCCTTATCTAAACCTCCAATGTAGATTACTTCACTAATATTTAAATTCTCAATGTCTAAGTAATGAATTTCCATATTTATTTAAAATTTCCTTAGTTTTCATTTCATATATTTTATGTTTCTATGGTGATATATTGACTTATATATGCAACAAAACGTTCAAATTATTTAAATTCAACTCTTATCATATAGATTTTAAAAAATTGGAAACTATTTTTAATCCTTTCTCAGTATTTGAAATACTTCTAATGTTGCAGATATGTCTTTTAGCACTAAAATATTATTCTATTTTACCCCTCTTTCTCGTGTTGTTTAAAATAAAATACTCTTTTTTTTTTGCATTGAAATGATGCTTATCTTTATACTTATATATATTTGTGTGTGTGCAAATGCGCTTTTAAATAAAATGAGTCTGAAATTATAATTAGGAAAATTAATAACTATAAAAAAGATTAAAGTAATGAATGGAATTTATGTCTCAACTGTTAATATAAAGTAAAATGAAAGAAACTTTATTGTTTATGCAAAGAATTTACGACTAAATTTACATATCTATATAAGAACATCAATAGTTACAGTCAATCTAAAAACAAATCTGTTTGCCAACGGAATGGAATTGTTAGCTCTGAATGCTAGTTCCTGGATATCATATGACTCTGAACAACTAAATACAATAAATAAATTAATGGCAAATGTTTAAAAGATGGACAGTCAATTTTTTTTTAATTACAACAATTAAAAACACATTTACTTTCTTTCAACTCTGTCAATTATGAAACCACTTTTTTTTTTTTAAAAAAAAAGGGAAAGTTATTTTCCAAACAGAAACCAAATTGATAGTTTTAACATTATTTCAAACTAGATTCCTATTTTTAATGTAATTCCTGAATCTATTGTTAAGTATAGACTTCCTTTTCCTTTCTCTTTAGTTTTATTGTGATTAAAAAAAGGAATACTTAATTTTTGATTTTGGTCACTTTACAAAATGTAAACGAAAATAATAAATATAGTTAAAATCATTTCTGGTACTTAATACAAAAAAAAAAACTGAATATATGCAGTATATATCCTTATAGACATGTTCGATAAACATATAATGCTGTACTGTAAACTTCTATTTGCATAGTATAAATTGAGGAAAACAACTTAAACTAAAGTAGTTTTTAAATAAACGAAAAATGAACATGTTACTTACTCAATCTTTCAGTTGTTTACTATAATTCTTATAAAAATTAGTAATTTAATTTATGTACGGAACATATACAATACTTTCAAATTAAAGACCAAGACGACTATATCTAAAAACACGATAGAGCAACCACTGATCTAAGCCATATTGATTACAACCCCATCTAAAACCAACCACATGAAGAAACTACCCAATGCAGCAACAACTCACACTTCATAACTATCATTCATGTTACAAGTCCATACAGTATACATCAAAACTTGTAAACTGTTTATACATCATTGCCCCTATTGGCCCAGATCGAGTTTCACATCTAATTTAGTCCCTATTTTGGCACTTAAACTTCCTACCTAAAGTTACCATCAATGTATTTCTTTCCTTTTTGACTCTCTTTAATGTAAATATTCATAGTAATAAAGTTCTTTTGAAAGAGAAAACACTAATGCCACAGTTACTATTACCCAAATTATGATCATGTCTTTGGATTGAAACATAAACCCTTCCACTATTACCCATTTTTAAAATTGTTGTCTTTATTACTAATTGCTTTTCTGAATTGGCATATTTTATCAAGTGATCAATTCAAGTTTGGAGTTTTATTTTGATCATAGAATTTCTAATAGAACATTTAAAACTGGGCATTAACAGGTAAATGATTATATCTTTTTAGTTAATTTTATTAATAGTTTTTATTATTTAATATTCAAAATATTATGAGGCAGATTATTACGAAAACTTGTAATCATCATTTAATTATTTCAGTATCTTACAATGCAAATGTAAGATACTCATAGAAAGTTTAAATAAATTCATAAATAATTAATTATTCACAATATTATGCATATTTCTTTAAATAATTAGATATCTTTTCATCTGTAATTACAAAATAAGTTTGATTCTACACAGTAAGCATATTTTGACTGTAATATCATTGATAACAAATATATATATACATCTGTATATATATATATATATATTCGTATCATAATCAATAGAGGAACAAAAATTATATAAGCTACAGAATGAATATATTTATCATCGAAAAAGGATAGATCAATTGTCATTATTACATATTAATAATGACTTAATATTTATTAAGTATAAATCTTGTTAAATAAAATAGGCAAGATTTAAGTGAAAGGCAAAATTAATATATTTAAAGGTATTTGGTTTGATTAATAAGATAGCTTTGGATTTAAGTGATAATAATAATTATGAAATGTTATATATATATATATATATATATATATATATATATATACATTTCATAATTATTATTATATACATAAATATATATATATATATATATATATAAGGATGAAATGTTACAGCAAAAGCAAGCTTCCAAGAATGAGACTGATTACACAATAGTGTCTAAAATTTGCTAAGGCTGTATATTGGCAAACTATTTATTAAACATTCATTCACAACATGCAATAAGGAGAACGATACTGGAAAAGATCAGATATAAATTCATGTTTTATAGAAGGCATACAACTAATTTTATCTAAAGACATATGATATTTTATTATAATTAAACTATTCTCATTAACAGAATTGTTAGAAGCTCTTTTTAAAAAAAAATTGCAAATATAGAAATAAAATTTGATTTTTCCTTAAAACATTTAATAATTCATTTAGACGATCAAAATAGTCCAACAAATAACTGCAAATCATTAGGCATACATATTCTAGGAACAATTTATTTATATGCAAAGATGAAGCTTACTAAACAGTATGAAAAAATAAAAATGAAGTCAAAATTATAATACAACTAAGCTTTAAATAGAAAATTGTAAATTGTTTTGAATTTTTAATTTGCTTACCAACAACAAAACAAACAGTTATACATAAATTTATTCAAGACATAAAAATCGGGATGGCAATGAAATATTTGCAAAAAAACATTTGCATGGAATAACTCTTTTTTTAAAAAAAAAAGTCAGAATTAATTGAGCTATGGTGTAAACTACCATTTTCTATGCGTGTGAAAGTAAAATTGCTGAACAAACAAGATAAGAATAAAGTATTGATCTGTTTAAAATGTGATATCAGATAGTAAAAAAATTTACAGATATTACATCAGTTAGAAAATTTTTTAACTGAAGTGTAAATAATCTAATTGAAATAGTTTCAATCTGGTTGTATTCAGAGCCAATACAAATAATTAGAAAATGTATAATACTCTGAAAATTTAAAGTTGAAAGATAGGCTGAGAAAATATTATCATCACAATAATGAATATACCAAGAAGTAAAATTACAAAGAAATCAAGTCATATGTCATATGACCTGAAGAAGCCAGTAGCAGAAACTGGTCTGGGTTCAGGATATTCTGCAAAGCTTGTTAAGAGCTTATTTGCAAGCTCCATATATAATACAGGCCACAGTATTGATTTTGATGAAGCTAAGGTTGTCTTATTTGAGAGAAATGAAATCAAAAAAAAAAGAATTAAAGAATCTTTATTATTGAAAGTTTATTATTCTGAAGCAATTAATTTATTTAAGATTTCTATTTAAGGGTGGATGGGAAGTGAATGGATTTGTGGGCAATGTTTAATATATATATATATATATATATATATATATATATATATATATATATATATATAATATATATATAATATATATATATATATAATATATATATAAATATATATATATTGTGTAGTTTTTGTAGTTCTTTACACCTGAGAAGTCTGCTTGTAGCAGTGAAACCTTTGGTAGTGTTTTAATATTATTTTTATGCTGGTCTGGTTGAGTTTTGGATTTGGGATAGTTTTGATTATATATAATATAATATAGAAAAGATCTAAACATGCTAATGATATAATAAGCCATGCTGAAATAATGTTTTTTTAACCAGACAACCATATTATTATGGTTGCATTTAATTACTAATTATTTTTTGACAATATAAATAAAAATTATAACAACTTTAATATTTATAATTAAAATTTAGCACCAAAAAGAAATCAATATTAAAAATAAATGTGCACTATTTAATTAAATTTATTCTCAGCAACTATCAAAAAGTTATTAGTTAATATCTGGATTGAAATAAAACATTTATTATGATTAATAAATTGATTAATTTGAATGTCAATGAATGTTGTGATCACACATTTAATAGTAAATCAAGAGTTACTTACTATCTTAGCTTTATAAAGGGCCATCAGAAATGAGTTAGAATCACTGATTATTATTTCTAAAGATTTTTCAACAAATAATGAGTTGAGCTGAATTAAGCTAATCATAATGGACATCAAAGGTTTCCCTTAAATATGTATGAGAGATGCGAGTTTAGGATTAGGAAAAAACTGCATTTTTCTCTTATTGACTGTTTGAGTCCAGAACCATGACAGATAATTGGTATCACAATATCCTTTGCAGTTTGAGACAATTATAGAGCATCTGCATTGGATCAGGAGATTCTTAAGATCAATTCTGGTGCTTGCAGATCTGGAACTGAAGCCTCTTATGAACTCCTGAACAATAAAGACATATTACCAAAATCACACTTTTCTTTATTTTGCTGGAATATCCTATAAATACAATATATCCAACCACTTTGAACACTTTTTAGCAAAACTCTTTATTTGTGTATATATAGATACAACTATGTTTTGACTGTCCTGCAGTCTTCTTCAGAGACAATTAAAGTAAACTGGCTCTGAAGAAGACTGTAGGACAGTCAAAACATAGGTATATATATATATATATATATATGTGTGTGTGTGTGTGTGTGTACAAGTAAAGTGTTTTGCTAAAAGATATTCAAAGTGGTTTGAATAAATTGTATTAATAAAGACATATGTGTGTTGTGGAATCAACATAAATTACTCTGAGAACAAAACAATGAATCTTAACAACAATGTGGTCAAATAGTTTTAAATGAATAATGATAACATATAGTAAAATATTGAACAAGTTGGTAGAATCTGCCACCTAAAAAAAATATTATGCCTGAAATAGATTTGTAAAAAAGGGAACATGAAACTAAATACATAAGATTAATCACATGATTATTAGATTGAAATTATGGAAATAGACAGATCTGAAAATTAAGGCAAAATTTTAGCTCTTTAGCACTATAAAAATAACTGTTCTTAAATAATATGGCATAAAACTTGTAAAGAAATTCACTGGTTACTACAAAATCTTCACAAAATTTTGAATGTGCAGTTAGCAGGAGGAATAGCAAATAAATAATAAATAAAATGGAAATATATAAAATTAAAAATATTATCAAGGTATTATTGATACTTCCATATCTTATGGGCACTATAGTAAAGGCAGATTTATAATAAACTGGAAAAAAAAGTAGGGAGTCTAGAAAAATGAAAAGTCATGAGAATATCATTATAACATATAACAAAAGATTTAGCTTTGTGGTGAAGCATTGTTGTTATGAGATGATCATTAAAAATATTCCATAACTTTATGGTCTAAAAATTACATGTAATTAAGGTTTGCAATAGGTAATACTGAGATTAATGGCATAAAGACATTTGACATTTCTTTTAGAACTAATGATTTTAATTAAATATCTGCTACATTTGGAAAAGAAATGCAAATATGTTGAAATAAATATATAATTTAATTTACTAAATATCATCAAAAATGAAACTGAAAGAAGTCTATTATGTTGCATTATTATAATTTAATGTACTAAAATATTGAAATTAAAATACAGTATAAAAAAGTTCATAATTTGGAATCTGAATATGCTGATATAAGCAATGATTTTACAAAACTGTACTAATTTTAATCAGAGGTCTACTATAGAGATGTGCATTTTTTGGAATAAATTACTTAATATAAGAGAAGGAAAGAAAAAGAAGTGCTATAAAAAGAAGTGTAAAAGCAGGGTTTTTCTTTATTCCATACTCAATTTCAAACAATATTACAAATGAATATAATCAGTAACTAATTAACTTTCTTTTAGTAAGAAATAGTATTATACCAAATTAATAACAATCAGGATCATTACAGATTAACGTTTTAGGATGCATAAAAATTTGCAAACCATTTCTTTGAATAGTATAATAGAAATAAAAGGTAATCATTGGATGAATTCAGTGCCATCTATTATACAGACAATTATTTGTAAAACTATGATAACGATGATGATGACATGACACTTTAAAAATATTAAATGTCAAATAATAAGATATCAAATAATATTTTAAAATAGGTGTGATAAAACATATTAAACCTTTAAATTATATTAAAGATTCAAAAATGATAAAAATTTGGAACAAATTATATTAAGCATAACATAGACAATTGTATGAATATTTACAAAGCATTAATAAATTTAGTTAATAACTAGAATGGAAAATTATATATTAAGGAAGGGTTATTTATTTTGTGTATTTGTTTGTTGTTTTGAACATTATTAAAATTTTAACTCTGGATTGTTATATCTTTATTTTATTCATATTTCATTTTATTTATTGCTATTGTCATTTTTACTTGTGATATAAAACAAAAGTCAGTGTTCTGCATAGAATAACAGATTAAGTTAAAACAGATGTTTAACATTTGATAAGGGCATAAAATCATGTGCCAAAGCCACTTTTAACATATAATTATAATATATATTTTCTGTAACATCTATTATATATTGATATTTTTATAACTTTTTAATAATTCTATTCATAAACTATATACCCCTTTTTTTTCTAAAATCTTTTTATACAATTGTAAATTTACTTACTCCCACCTCCACTACCTCCTTCAAATTTATAATTAACAAATCACTTTTCCAGCATATTATCTTTACATATTTAAATTTTAATAAAACATATTTTGTTAATTCCAATATATAATTTTCATATTCCTTATTCTCATCACAAAAAGCAACACAAAAATAAATATATAACATTGACCTCAGTGAAAAAATTAAAAGAATGAAGTGGAGTTGGGATGGACATATTGCTAAAAGAGATGATAATAGATGGACAATTGGAATTTTAAACTGGATTCCATTGTAAAAGACCCAGAAAGAGACCACATCTGAGATGGATGGATGGATGAAATAAGAAAATGTGCAGGGGTGATGTGGAGAAGAGAAGCTAAAGATCAGAGAAGATGGATTAAATTTGGAGAGACCTTTATCCTGCAGTGGATTGATAATGGTTGATGATGATGATGATGACTCTTTTAATTAAAATGTTTTCCTTTTTGCATTCTTCTTTTTAAAAAAAAATGTTAATAATATTTCTCACATTTTCATGTAGATTCACTTACATCAAAATTTGTATTTGTTTATATATATATACAAAAACATCTATTCCTCCTATATATATAAAAACATCTTTCCTCCTGTGACAATAATAAATTCCTTGTTTTGCTTTCCTATATTAATTATACTTTATGTTTGCCAAAAGGTTTGTGATGATAGTATTTTAGCTTTAAAAATCTGTTTTCACTATCATTCATCTAATATCAGTTGATAATTATCCAATGACTATTAAGCCATAAGTTATAATTCATGTGAGGCTTTATTTTGATATAAATGAAGGACTACATGACGTTTTCTGGATATAATATTCAATATGAATATTTGTCATATAATGGCCTTTATATTCTGCAAACTTCTTGAAAAATATAACTACAGATTATATAAAACACTAAACTTCGTTTACCAATTAATGCTCTGATATTTATTTATTTTGAAATTTTTCTTTGTAAATCTTTGAAACCAAAACAAACAAAAAAAAAAAAAAAAACGCAAATTAAATTTTTTAATTCAATTCTATAAAAACAAATAAAACTAATTAATCCAATTAGAGATGGATCAGTTTCTTTTTATAAAAGTAAATAATAAAATATTAAATTGGATTGATTATGTAGATGTTAATTCCTTAATGTGAGAACTATAATAGATGAATAAGAAATAACAATTAAATGCATAAATAAAACAATCACGTGACGATAATGTCGACTAACACATAATAAAAGACTAAACTTTTTAATTAATTAGTTTTACATTAATTGTAAATATCCGTAAGAATAAATATTTTATTTTGTAAAGATTAAATAGATATTAAAGATTAACGTTAATTCAAATAATTTATTATTATATATATTTCTACGAATATGTATATTATTTTTACAAATCTTTATCTGATGAAAAGAATGAATTAAAAAAAAAATTCTTAATGATTGTTAATTCATGTCTTTGTCTGTAAATAATAAAAAAGCTTATTATAATCAAATTCATTTTATAGAATTTGAATCTAACAAATAATAGTACTTTAACTATATCGCGGCATCTCAAAAAAAATATTTTTTTTACATACATACTTCAATGCAACTTTAAGGTGCAGTCATAAATGTAAATATTTCAGGGCTAATAAATCATTCAATATTTTACCAATATATATATTTAAATTAATTTTTTAAAAAATAAACAAAACCAATTAATCCAATTAGAGATAGGTCATTTTTTTTCATTTTTTATTTTTAAAGAAAAAATATATTAAGTTGTATTGATTTTATAAACGTGAATTCTTCAATGTTAATGTAATAGATAAATAACAAATTAAATAAATTTCTTATCCCTAGATTGCCTAAACCCTCAAAACAATATTCAAAAGAAAACCATTTCAATTCTTTTTTTTTTTTTTTTGGATTTTCTGTAGTATCCAGAAATTTGTTTAAAAAAGTTGTGAAGTGATTCAAGTTGCAATGACAAAATAATTCACCAAAACTATCATGTTTTTTTTTTTTTTTTCATATGTCATAGCATCGTTTGCAACCAACTACTTGCTTGCAAGGCAGCTGCAATGATCTCTCGGCTAACAATGCTTGACAAAATCTGTTTGTTGTCAAAATTAATATTATTGTCTCTATGTGTTTTGTTATAATCATATATAATATGGAAATAAAATAATTTTACTTAATATTTTTTTCAAAAAATGCTACCATATCTGATATTTGCCCACAAATTTGTGAAGATGATATTTTGCTTGTAACTATATATTAGAATATTTTCATCATCTATTTTAATATTATTTAGAAAAAGTCAAATATTATTTAAAGTTTTTGCGAAGATTATCACACATAAGATGGTATAATACAATGTTTTGGATGTTTTTTTTTTTCTTCAGATTTTGGTGGTATGACAAGTGATCGTTTTAGAATGGAAATTGAATCAGTAAAGTTTATATTCATGAATACTTAAAGAGATATTATAACCAAATAAGCTATTCTATTAGAGACCAGTAGAAATTTTTTATATATTTATCTGTGTGAATTTTCCAGATTTCACTATTTAAGAGAGTGGCGGTTTTCAAACATTACACATTAAACCATTGAGTTGACTTTTGGGGTTATTTGCCATTTATATGTGTGCAAATGCTTTAAATTTTAATCATTTTATATTTTTTCCTTCATCCAATATTCTTGTTTTTTTAGATAAACATATTTTCATTGGTACAAGCATTATAATTAAGATGACTTCAATTTTACTTTTATAATGATTGCTTTGTTCTCATTTAATTGTTTTTGGTTTCACCAATATAGTTTCTTCATATTACTATGACTTTTGAAAACTGATCTGATATTATACTGATTACACATTATCTTTATTGTGACTGCTACCATCAGTATATAAATATTTATTGCAGTACTTGTAGCTATGTTTTACTTTTCTTTTGATTGTATAATTAAGATTTTTTAATGATGGATGATGAATGCCATTCTTGATAGTTACATGTAGAGCTTTTTTTTTCAAATCATGAATTATGATTAAATATTTGTTACTCTATTTCATAGTATATAAATCCATCTTTTATATTTATACTGTGAATGGATAAGCATGATAAGTTATTTTCATGTGTGTAAAAGTTTCTATAAATCTTATTTTCAATTTTACTATGAGAAAGTCTTATTACAAGTACATGTAAAACATCAATATTTTTTCTTGATGTACCCAAAATATTTATAATATTTCACCATGAGGCCATACAAGAAATGCATTATGAACATATTGAGTCTAAATATTAAATCAATATGAAGTAATACTTATAGTGGTAGTTTCAAGATCTTCCATGTAAAAGTTGTGGTTGATCAGGGGTAACAGAGGTGAAGGTAGTCTGTGTACTTATTGCTGATCAAAAGTGAAATTTATGAAATGATAGCCATTTGTTAATTTTGTTGTAAGAATTGTGCTGTATTGAAAGTAAACTATAGATGTGCAGAATGCTAGGAGTACCATTATATTAGCAAAAAAAAAAAAGATCTCATTGAATGTTTTTTTTTAAAATAGACAATGCTTTGTAAAAGGTTAGCTTAGTAAATGTATTTTATATGTTAAATCTAATCAATGTCAGTTTTTCTGATTTCATGTTGTTGTTTAATTCCACAAAATGTTTATTGTGTCTTGTATGCATAAGAATTAAAAACCATGCAAAGAAATCTTGTAGATTTTATCTTATGAATTTATAAAACTAAAAAAAATTGATTTTAATGGAATATAGTCTTTATGTATTTTAGTTAGATTATAAAGATGTGGATTTTTTTGAAAATATGCTATCTTTTTCAGAATCAGTGAACTAACACTGATGATTTCTGATTTGTATTCATAGATTTGTTTCTGTAGCTGATGTAGATTTTTTCAGTCATGTGTGTGGGCATTCTCAAACAACAAAGCTACAAACATTACTTATAAAGCATCAAAGGTATTTCACTGACATGGAAAAAAGGAAATTAACAGTATATTTAAAACAAATTTCACATTTATGTGGTTTTCTAAATTTTACAAAGACTATGATTCATTGAAATCTAATATATGTTTTACTAATTTACCATGTCAAAAATTTTCAAAATTTTCTGAGAGTTCTTTGGGATTCTAAGCATTATGTGAATAAGAACGTGAAAATGAGATGTGATAGAAATAAGCTTTGATGTGAAAAGATTATTCAAAAATACAATTCATATTGAAGTATTGGCCATTGGATGAACAAAAATTAGATGGTATAACATTTTAGAAAACAGCAAATCTTCCTAAATACAGTATAATAGGATTTCTTAATAGTGTGCATAACAATAACAAAATTACAACACAACATAAAATTATCTCAGAAAAACAAAGAAATGACAATAGATTTATTCTTGCCACCCTTGATCAGAACATTTACAAAGAAGAACATGGAAACTACAGCTATAAATGCTACCTTATCTTCCACTTGATATTGGATTTTGCTATATCCAAAATATATTTATTATGTGATTATATAATGAAGAACAATTAGAAATACTCTGGACACATATAAATAACAATTCTTCAAATTAATTTACAATAGAATATAAAAAAATGAACAATTATTTCATTCTTAGTTGTTTTTATGGCAAGATTCCTTCATGGCAAATCAAACATATAGTTTACAGAAAATCTGCACAACCTTAAAAACACTTAGCATGTACTTCCAATCATAATGGAAACATAAAAAAAGATGTTATGTTATTGCTACAGAGCAGAGTAACAGAAGTTTGTGCAGAAGTCAATTACTTGGCAAAAGCCCTACATAAAGCAAATTATTATGATGAATGGTTATTCATTGACTATCATTAAAGAAATGTTGAATTGACAACAAAAAAGGTCACAATAGATAACAAATTATAGGTAGTATAATATATATCACTACATGCTAGTGGTATCAACAAATTAAAAACAACCATTATAAATATAATATCAGTTCAATAATCCAAAACCATAGAACACTAAAGAATTCTCATCTCTCCAAAACAAATTTGAGTGCTGTGAATAACATATATGAACTTCCCTTCAGAAACAATGTAAAGAGCACAAAGAGATGATTAGAAAGAAAAATAAGCATTTAAAGTAGTATAAAAGGCATGTGACAATGACAATACATCAAATTGAGAAAAGACAAAATTACTGAACAGAGAGGAAAAATAAAATTAAAATTTAAAGAATCTGCTCACTTGTCATTATTAAATAATGCCAAAAGCCAATATAATATGATAATACATACTGTTTGAAAACCATTCATTAACAGCACATTCTAACAAAAGTATGAATGAAACGGGAAAATTCTCATAGATAAGTATATATTCAAATTGCTACTGATTGTTGTTTTCAACAAAATAGTCTTACTGGTTAAAGCAATGCCTTAGATTAAGGATCCATTAATCTAAAGATCATTGATTCAATTCCTATTCTGAAACTGTCATTGGTTAAGCCAGTATCCTATAAAAAAGAATGAAAATTCTATTCAAAACATAGCATAAATATATTAATCTGTATGTTAATACTAATACTAATAATTAGGTTGAACTTATCTAAACTGTGATTTGTCACACAAAAGAAGAAATATTTTGAAAATTTTAGCAATACAATAGTCAAAAATCTGATATAAATATTCCTATCAAAAATCTCAATGTCAGACTTTCTGGTGCTAAATACAACAAAATTAATGGCAAAAGGAAATGAAGTCTGAAAACTGATTATGATAGTCAAATAAAACTTCAATATCTTAAAAAAAAATTATCAAAAATAATCAGATAATTAACCTAAAATGGATCTATGCTAATAATAATCTAATACTTTAAAAGCTCTCAAATTTGAGTTAGAAAATATATATATATATATATATATATATATATATATATATATATATATATATATATATATATATATATATATATATATATATATATATATATATATATATATATTTCAAAGCTGTTAAAAATAAGTCTTGGGTGAAGAGATAGGGTTATTAATAATTGGATTTAGCTTAATAATTTTTTTACCCATATTTTTTATAAATAAATAATCTGTCAGATAAGCCAATGATAGATTGTTATATGTAAAACAAAAAAAGGTTTTTGATATAATTAGCAGTCACACTTTTAAACTTATTAAATATATGCAATGACAATCTGATTAATGGAATAAATATATCTGATAGTAATAAAGCATTCCAATCAGATTATTCAGGCAGACCGGATTGATAATTCATGTAAAGAAAACTTCAAATTTGTCAATATATATGAAATTTTATGACTCTTACATCAATATATTTTTTCATTGAAAGATTTAATATATAATTGATTATAATATTTATGTTGTTTGGATAATTTTGTGTGTGTGTGTATATATATATATATATATATATATATATATATATATATATATATATATATATTCTTGAACACATGTTTTAGCTCTGATAAAGACTGCTGGTTAATTGAAACTGCAAGATTGAACAAGTAAAAATAAAATGTAGCATTGCAAAACTGATAAAAGAAAGGATAATTTATTTATTTATTTTAGACTGGACATAATTCACAGCCAACACTTCCAACATAAATTTTTAGAAATATTGAAGATATCAAAGTTATCAAAAGTATCACTGAGCTATTATTATTTTTAAAAAAGTAGAAGACTTATGAAGCACGCTAGCACTACTGCTTACTGTGGACTAACTAATGCTCTAAGGAATTTGAATACTAACTTTGTTTAAAGCATAACCATGAATGTTGTATAACTTATAAACATTTAGCAATCTTTTAACACCATGTATCAGTTTTATAATTTTAGACAATTTTTAGTGAAGCAAACTCAATATATTTTATAATATGAATATTCATAAACTTCTTCAACTTCTAACCATTATCTTTTATGACTGTCTTTCACTATTGGTATTTACTGAATATCCTATGTTTACAAAAAAAAAAAACTATTTAGATCACATATAAAACTAAGGTGACATAGCTGATGTCTACATTTTTGCCCAGAAATCATTTATCTATCCTAACTATGTCAATTAGCACTCTTGAAATTATTGTAGATGAATATTGAGGTTTTTCAGATTAAATAATTTCTATGATAAAGCATAGTTTAACAATATACTTCTTATTATTATTCTTTATTATAATGCTTCTGCCTCTTTAAAACACGTCTTTCTGGATATTAAATATACTACTATCTACTTCATTTTTAATACATATTGTATATAGAACTTCCTCATATATATTCAAATCACTGTTCAGAGAGATTATTTTAAACAAAGTCTTCTTTATTTACTCTGTGGTCATTTATAACAAGTTTTTCCTAAATTAATTAGTACAGTGTTATATTAGTCAAAATCAGAACAAAAAAAAATCTGAATTTAAATTTTAGATTAGATATTTTTTTAAAAAAAATTATCAGATTGTTCACCTGGAAGATACATTGCATTAGATAAGTTTTAGTGTTAGAACTTCATAATTTTCTTATGATAAACTTTTTTTGTTAATGACTGACAACAACTATCCTAATTCAATTATTCAATTTACTACTAAGTTCTCATCTATGACAACTTGTCATTTTCAATTTCAAACGATCTCATTTCTTTTGATATTATTCACAATCCTATGAATATCAATTCTTTATTATTTTAATAAATTTTTCACTGATAAATATAACAGAATAAATAATATTTGCATTAAGATTTACCAGCTTACCTTGTTTATGCAAACACCTTCTCATACATAAATACCACAACCATTGTTATACATTCTTATTAATCTCTTTTTAAATCATGATATTTATATTACATTAAATCGGTAAACATCACCATCATTTATTCACTATCAATCAGTCCCTCAAAAATTGACATTAAGTATATTACTGTTTATTTCATATATAAACCCACTTATTAAAACAAATTCAAAAAAAAATCTCAGGAGTAAACATACTCAGCACTAACTTGGGAGTATTGTGTATAACAGGCGTAGGGAACTTTTTTACTGCCATATAAATACACCTGGGTCTCTTTTTATGTAGACTTATTTAACATGATTTTGAAGTTATGCAATGCATGTTTCACTGGAAGTTGAACTCCGATAATGTGCTATTACTTTAAATAATAAATTTTGCGCACTTATGTTATATTGAAAGTAATAGCACATTATTGGAATTCGACTTTCAACTTAGTAATTTCAATATTTTCAGTTCTTTATAATAGTAAGATTTTATGCAATAATGAAATTAAAATCATGATTTCCACATTTTATGTAAACACAAATTAAATTTTACAACTTTATAATGTAAATTAGTTTAAACATTGTGTGTGTTAATTTTGCATTTTAAATCACATTCTGTTTTTGCTTTTTAAAAAAGAACGTAATCAATTATTAATCATTTAGGGTCCACAAGTTTATTTTTAAAAGGTGAGTAATAGCAGTGGGCACAATTAAATTTGACAATTAAAAATTAAAATCTGATTTTTAATTACAATTAACAATTTAAAAATTACTTACGGCGACTTGAAATAATGTGATGTGAAATTTGACTTTTAAACGGAATTGAAAATTAAAGACAAAAATAATAATTTAATTTTTAGTTGTTAGTTTCATAAACAATTAATAAAATCATTGTCTCAAAGATTAATTACTAATTACATTGTCACCAGAAAACCATTGACACAACATGAGTGTGAAGTTGGCGCTAGTTGTTTGCAAACGAACGTGTTTTTCGGCAAATAGCTATAATAATTAAAATGTGTATAAAAAAAATGTAAATTACTGTACTGTAAATTATGCATAAAAATATATTATTTGGAATAAAATTAAATATTATAGTTAAAAAAAGTTTGTCTTGTATCAATTTTTTTCAAATTTGAAATTTTTTATTAGTCATATTTTATTTCCTTATTTTTTTTTTGCACGAATTTTAAAGTAATTTTATGTTGGTGCTTTGCTTTTACACAAATTTTGAAAAATCATAGACCACATCCCCCCTTTTTTAATGTAAGTTATGTCTATTTTTGTGCGATTTCGTTTGCGTGTGTTTTCTGAGGACCTATCTATCTTGTAAAATGAGACTCAGGTGTATTTATAATATCATTTGTAGGTCATACAAAATTATTGATTTAAAGATTACCAGGGACAGATTTAAGGTGATTGGAGTGATTGGGCCCAATCAGGCCCCACACTTGAAGGGGCCTCGCATCACCACCAAAATTACACAAAAAGTTATTTTTTGAAATTTAAAGCAAATTGCTTTTGATGATAAAGGATAAATTATAAATTATTTCAATAATTAAAAATATATTTATTTTAAGTTGGCATTGATGGATGAGATTTATTATTGTGTTTATTATAATATATATATACATTATAATATATAAAACTGATACCCGTAAGTGTCATTTTTGACTAACGTTTAATTAATCGGATAGTACTATCTTCTCTCTCAATTATTATATTCTATATGCATCTTATTTGAAAGCTGATATAGATGGGAAAATGTTAGTTGAAGAAATGGAAGCTTTAAAATCTATCCTTCCATCAGAATTTTTTGAAAATCCATTTAAAATGTTCAATTTTTTATCAGAAAATGATAGAGCAATGGCATTTCCACACTTGTTTATTGCTCTCTGAATATATTTAACAATTCCTGTGAGCATTGCTTCTGGAGAGAGCTCATTTTCCAGGCTAAAACTAATAAAAAACTATCTGAGATTGCCAATGAATTAGGATACATTAAATCGTTTAGCAATTATGTTGATTGAAAGTGAAGAAGCAAGAAAATTGGATTTTCAAACTATTTTAGAAGAATTTACAGAACAAAAACTTAGAAATATGTAAATTCATATATTCATATTCAATGATGTAAATTTATATTCAATAAAATGGAATTGTTTTTGTATTTTGTGCATTTTTATTTTTTAATGTATGTAGAAGATTACCTGTCTTATGATCCATGATATTTGATTTATATATATATATATATATAATATAAATATATATATATATATATATATATATATATATATATTGAATTTGCATTTTATTTAAATTTTTAATATATAGAAGGCCCCACAAAAAAATCCAATCGGGCCCCACACTTATTGGATCCGGCCCTGAAGATGACCCAGCTACATTTGATTATTAATTTACTCTAACCATTATAAGTAGGAAGTATTTTAACTAGCCTGACAATTTCAACTTTTACTTTTTAAATGAGGGGCATATTTTTTTTTTTTTGTGAATTAAAAATAAAGTAACATCACTATTATTAATGACTGTTCCAAATTTAATAATTATTCTGATTCACATTGAACCTATCTTCATGACATACATTTTCAAAGTTCTTTTTGTGTTTTAGGCAGATTAATTCTGCATCAGTAAGGAAGCAATCTTTTATACATTCTCTTTCAGAAAATGTTTTTGAATTTTCTGCTTGTCTTTTTTTTTTCAAATAATGTAATTTGCTTTCACAAAATTTTCTGATTTGTTTAAATTTTTTATGAAACAAGTCAGCCAATTTATGAAATTCATTTTTAAGTTTTATTTTAATTTTTTTTTTCTTTTTCAAAAGTTTTGTTGTAATCAGAATGTTTTAATAAATAGTGAATTTTAATATTATATTCTTTATTAAGTGAAATATTTCCCCAGACATATCAGAACATTGATTTACTATTTCTTTCTATAAAAATGTGTATGTATCCAGTCTTTTGAAATGCATGATTTTTTGTGTCAATTTTACTTGGTGTAGCCATTCTAATAAAAAACTTATATGCAAAATAATAAAAAAATAAAAGTCAGATTTTATTTTTATTAGTATACTTCAATTACAAAAATCACTATAAAAGTAAAAAAAAAAAATGCTCTTAGTGACATAGATTAAATCCATTGGCAGGTAAATCATAATTTGTTGGAAAATTGCTCCTCTGATAGAATAAAATAGAATTATTATGAAGTTGGAGAGAAAAAAAGATATAGTTGATAAAATAAATATTTTATTTTAATTAAGATTAATTCAATATTTGCACTACACATGTTTAAATAGATGATTTATACAAGATCATTTTATACATGTTTTTGAAAATGTCAGAGGGCATGATTGAGAACTTTCAAACCAGATTTGTCTTGCTGGCTGAAGAATCCCCCTGACTAGTGTATTGAATTTATGGATGATTTAACTGTATTTATAGCCATAAAAACAGATGCCAATTCTATCAAAAAATATTAGAAGAGTATACAAATGAATATACACTTGATATGTTTAATGGACAAGACATCAGCAGGATATATATATATATATATATATATATATATATATATATATATATATATATATATATATATATATATATATATATATATATATATATATATATATATATATATAATTATAACCTTAAGATTTGCATAGACACTTGTCCATGTGGATATATTTATAAAATGTACATATATATTATTTTCTTTTAATAAGTCAATTTATATATTACATATGGTGAATAATTTAATAAGTTAAAATTTAAATATAGAACTGTTGTTAGAGGCTATTTCTTTAGGTAAGTCTAAATAAAAAGAAGTTTAATTAATTTTAAAATATCAGTTAAGTTAATTTTGTAATTTTTTTTTTTTTAATTCCATAGACTTTAATATTTCTATAAATGTATAGTTATCAGTTTAAAATACAATTAAACACTAGATACAGTTTTTAAAAAATAAAGTAAATAATTTACATTAACATAAACATTTTTAAATAGTTTGATAATATTTCCATACTATTTTATAATACATCTAATGAATTACAGTTTATTAAAACATTTTAATTAACAATTTAAGTTTTACAAGAGTGTGCAAGCTTGTAATAGTTACTTTGACTGAGAGAAGTTTAAAAGAAATTGATTACACTTAAAGTTCATTGTTTAAAAGATTTAATATTTAATAATATTTAAACCGTATTACTGTTGTTAAAATTTATTTTTTTCTAAATATTGTATTTTAAATTTTGAAAACTATTTTTTTTTAAAAAGTATTTAATTAGATTATCATTAATGTAATATTTTATTTATTATTAAATAATAAATGGTACTTTAATTGTAATATTAATTTGTTATGTCTAAAAATCCAGCCAGTTGTTTAAAAAAATCTATTGCTAGAATATTTACCTTAATTATCAATTAACAATGACTCAAATTGATCATCAATTTCATTAAGCTCACATGATTTGCCTTATATAAAAATGGCTTACCATGTATTTATAACTTACTTGTGAAACAGTCAGTTTCATCCATCTGCCTGTTTCACGTATTTTACCCCTATACCTATCTCTATGGCAGGTTTAAACTCTCTCAGAGTACCCATTTAAACAACCTCAAATTACTATATATGCAAAATCATATATATATATATGCGAATGGTAAATCTGTAATTTAATAATCATATATATATATATGCGAATGGTAAATCTGTAATTTAATAGTATATGTATATATTACAGATATGTATTGATTTTGAAATATTTCTAGTTTAAGAAATATTTTAGTTTAAATTATTTAGCCAATTTTATTGTTATATTACCGAAATCACATGTGCATATAAAACATTTCCTTCCACTGTTGTTATTCTGCATGTATGGTAATGAAATTAGTTTTCTACTAATTATCAAAGCAATTTTTAATTTTTGTAAACAACTTTTAAATTAGGGCATGCAATAGTCCTAAAATAGTGTGGACTTGATTTTATAAATCTAAAATGTTAATAACAATTTGCATAATTTTATAGCATTCTCACAATAAATTGCAAGAGGGGAAAAAAATAAAAATAAAATCTAAATTAGTTGTCATAATTAAAGATGTTTTTCTAAAATGAAGTAATGGATTTTTCTACTAGTTTTTGCAATTAAATATATTTTTCTAAAATAAATAAATGCAGACAAGCTTGTAAAAATAAACAGGTGGCCAGAGTTGGAAAGATACAAATACTTAAAGTTTTGTTGCCAAGGATCGATCATATATATAATAAGTGAGTTGTAAATAGAAACCATGTTCATTTAACTTTCAAAATGATGGGGTAAAGTAGGCCATAACTCACCACTCTCCTTGCTGGGAATGGAAAGAACTTTGGTCCAATAAAACATAATGTCATACACTAGCCAAGCAGCCTTGTGGAATAACCTCTATTAACTTTAAATCATCACCAAAAGTGTTACTTATTATCTCCTAAGTGCTCAGAACTGCAATGAAGACAACAGACTGGTAAATTGATACATTTTCTTTCAGAGCTCTATTCATAAACTTTGCCTTTCAATTCTTTATTTTAAAAGATAGATATTTATTAAACGTACTTTTCCAAACACCTTTACTAAAATCTGCAAAGAAAACTGTTATATGCTAATGTTTAAATCTTGTCTGAATGTAAAAATTGTAATAATGAATTCTCTGTCAAAATGTAAAACTCTAATAATCTATTTTAAACTAAATGGATCATTTTCTGCAGTCTTTTATGCCTATTTCTAATCTTTTCAATTTATTCTATAATTTTATCATTTTAATATTATACATATTTAATATGCCAAATAACTCGAAACCGCAAGTATTTATAAGTATAATTTTAGCTTATCAATCTGTGAAGATAACTTCAAATCTTCACTATAATAAATATTAAATAATAGAATTATTAATTTTTCACTCTCTGTTTTGAGATCATGTTATTATTTTACTAATTAAATTTTGGGTATTAATATTACAATAATCAGTCATTCTCTAGTTAAAATTGTAGTTCACTTAACTCTAGTTATAAATTATAACTATTTATATATGTAACTTGTACATCATAGAAACTAGCCACAGATATATTCTCAAAGCATATTTTAATGTTTTATTCATAATTACTGTGCAAATATGCTTTGTCCTCCTTAGATTTATATATGTTGAGTTGCAGGTGATAATCTTAAACTAGGTTACTAATTAATTTAGTCTCCAAATAGTATATTTGAAATACTAAATTTGAGAACTGGGTTGTATAGATATGCAAATAGATGCTATCTATTTTTAAGGCACGCTAAGATAAATTTAAGTATTTGTGTTATATATAGGTATAACTTGTGGATGTGTTCTTACTAAGTACGTAATGCACAATTATCTACTTTCTGCATGATTCTCGATGAGTTGCTGGCAGAGGTCACACTTATCCACTTAGTTCGAGTAACTCACACTCTTTTAGAACTAGGGCACAAGGACCTAGATTATTCATAATTAATGCTTATCTGACTTCCTGAATTACTAATGTTTCTATTCATAGCAAGTTGAGCGGTTGTAGGGAAACCAATCTTTTGAAGCTGAAGCCTGTAAATAATGACTCATTTGCACCTTCTAGTTTATTAATATTTTAATATGTGCCATAGAGTATATAGGTAAACCTATAATAAACCAGTTTTTTCTCCCTTTATATTAAATGCTTATTGAGCATCAATGTATATCCTAATCTAGGTTAACATGCTAACCTGCATATCTCTAAGCCTGATTATGTGCTCAACTTAACTTTGTATAGATAGATGCCACAGGAGCACTATTAAGTTAGTTATATAACTTTGGATATTAAGTTCCATATGATTTAGCAGACTACACGAGAGCTAGAAATTTGGCATATTAATATAGGCATAAACTTCAATACCGCACTACATTTTATTGAACACTTATAATGAGATAACATGTAATATTAATCTCATTAGTTATGCAACATCTGTGTGTGTAATCTCTCAAGTTATCATTATATAATTGTGTATACTTCAATTTACTATTTGTTATTATTTTATTAAATTAATAATATTTAAAATTATAACTTGTTTTCATATTTTTATTGTCCATGAGTTAATTTTATCCAGCTCTAGATTTAATTGCACATACATCATTTTATATAAATGTAGGTTATTCTATAAGATTTCTTAATTAATCACTTAGTCATATGTGTGTACATCTGACCAAATCAGTGTTAAATTAGTTAATTTATGAGTCTCTTGTTTTACCCTGGGTGACTGCTGGACCGTGGTTAAATTGAATGTCTGTGTAAGTTGAGAAATGCCATCCATTGGGTATTAGATCATTGAGCAAGGTGAAAGGATTGAATGTTGGTAAAATTCTGAATTCCAGCATCCAGATTCAATCAGCTTTAGTGTATTTTGCCTGTATTCTAGATTTTGTTATGTTGAGGGGAAATTCTTACCATTACACTTGTTACTTATTACTTATGTACTTAATTAAATAGATAACTAACTGGTTTGTTATTTTATCATTTAGTCTACTGATTCTCTAAAATAATGGAAAGCTGCAATTGCCTGTTGAGGGCCTTCAGCAAATGGTCCATTTGTCTCACTGCATTATATCTGTTAAGTATACACAATGAAAAAAACTTTAATAACTTGCTTTATCAGAAAAAAAAACACAAAACTGTAACATGAAATTGTTATGATGGAGGATTTAAATTGCATTATTGTAAACTTTTTATCAACTACCAATTTGTTTGTGTTAATGTTTAAATTTAAATGAAACTTATTGTGCTGATATTATCAATAAGAATGATTCTTAAGTTTATGAATAATTTATTAAACTTTTATCTTAAAAAAATTATCATGCTCAGATCTTATATTAAAACAGACAAAAGTCTTTATACATATTGTCACTCATTGCAAGCTAGAATAATCATTGGATGCCAGAAGGCTTGTGCATAAAATTCTTATCTAGTGCCTTCTCATCCAATACCCCAGACTAGTTTCTGGCTTGTGGACTTCATCAGTGAGAAGCATTGAATTTGAAAGCACTGCACCTAGATCTTAGGATCTAATGCAACCCTCAGGCAGCCACCTTTTATCTCTACTTAATTACAAAACTATGAATCTTAAATTGAAGACACTATAATATTTTCAATTCAAGCTCATTAGTTTATATAGTCATATAGATCTGATCTCAGTTCAGTACCTATACATTTTGGTGACTTTGGTTCTTTAATAACCATAGTCACCACTATTCTATTAGGCAGGAGTGAGTGGCAATATGTATAAAGAGTTTTTCCTGTTTTAGCAACCACAAGATGTGGTGATCATATTATGTTTATTGGCTTAAAATCTTATGATATTAAGAGTAATATTTTTCTCATCATGCTAAATGTTTGAAATAACAAAATTTAAAATATATCCTGACTAGAGTAATAATTTATTTATCAAGCTAAAGTATTTGGTTATAACAAAAATTTGAACTATATACTGACGTGAGGAATTTTTTTTTTAAAATAAATAAATTAAAAAGTAACTGTAAACTGTTCTTTTTTTTTTTAATTACTGATATCAAATGTATTTGCTCTGTCTTTATTATGAGATATTTTGACCATAATATCCTTTTTTAATTTCTAATAGTAAAGATTAATGTAATCAAGAAATTGTGTTTTGTTTTCCAAAAATAATGTGAAAAATTAACTCTTATTTTACATTTATTTCAAAGTGGAATGTATTTGCATAAATATACTTTACAAGCATTAGATTATTTTATTTGCTGTGTTATATAAAGAAATAATATGATCTAAACTTTGTATTGTTTCGTATTGTATTAGTGCAATGTTTGTCTCATATTTTATCAATTGTGATCTTTAAATGTTAAGATTATTTTTAATGAATCATTCTGGATTTTAATGGAATTGCTACTTGAAAGGAAATGTTATATAGTGTGTTTGAACTTATAAACTATCTAGGAATGGTAAAAAAAAACAAAAAACAATCTTTTTATGCATAAAGTTATCTGTATTTTTTTTTCTTTATTCTTATATTACTTTTTTCTAGTAATTTATGTGTAATTTGTGTGTATCATGTATGGCTATAGGAGTTCGCAAAACAAATTTATATATGTGTATCAATAAAGGTAATATGAATATTTGGTATAGGATTATTTAAAAAATATTACAGATTATTTGAAAAGCCACTATAGTCTTGACAAGTTATTTTTATGTAATGCCATTTTGGTTAATCTTGTTAACCATTCAATTCTTTGTAATCTATACCTGCTAACTCATCTATGCTTTGTAAATCTTGATTAACTATTTGCACCATACTCGATTAAGATTTGTATTTCTGTATAACCTTCTGTATTCCATTTATAGTGTAAATAAAGTTTATTCTGAAGGATGAGTGGAATATGCCTTTGGGTATGATGTATTATTTTGATAAGTTATTGATTTATAATGCTTAGGCCTAATTATTTTTAATATTAATATAATATATTTTATCAGACTTTCATCTCATGTTTATAGTGTTATTATTATATTGTAAACAGCACGTGCTTGCAACTACTTTCATATGTTATTTTGAAATAGACCCTTGACTTAAATATTATGTTGGGCAATGTTTATAAAGAGTTATTCTCATCAAGTTTATTTATATTAGTGATATGATGCAAATGCTGATTATACATTTGTAGATAAGCGTGGACATTGGATTATCCCATCATTTTACTGATCCTATTTATTGGTGTTAGTGATAAGATGTTTAAGACATGTGCTTTCTGTATTTGTTTGTTCTTGATATTATCAGAGAAATTTTTAACATGGTGATGGTGTTAATATTTATTGTATGAATATCGGATGTGCAAAGACTTGGTAAAACATTCTTTGTTTAAATTTAAGTAATCTTTTTGCAAATTATACATCCTTCCCAATTTTATTGTTCCTTCATTGGCAATATTATTATGCTAATGGCATATTTAGAATGATAGTCAGATTTTATATAAAGAGAGAACATTACTTATTCGCAGGTAATAAATATTATTTTGAAGGATTTAAATTGATTATTAAAACATTATTGTAATTATTTTTATTTTGAATATATGAACTGTTAAGATTTTATAATTATATCTAATAATATTAATAAAATGTTTATTTTATTTTTAATTTATATCTTTGTCTTCATTATCATCATGTGAATAAACAACAATTCAGATCATATAATTATAATAACATTTGAGTTATAAGAGAACATAGTAGTAAAAGTCAATTCATTAAAGTGTATGTTGTTAGTATTGAAGTTATCTCAATGTTTTAAGATTATTTTAATTATATTATATTTATTTAATTGTATCTACATCTGAGTATGAACAAAATCCCTTTCTTACTCAATGCATCCTTAAGTGTTATCACTTGTTATTGTGTAAGAGTAATTGAAATAAAAGTCTCATTATTATGTTATAACCAGATTTATTTATTTATGATTCATGTTTAAAATATTTGCATAAAAAAAAAAGTTGTATGGTATATGATGTCATAGTGACGATATGATTTGAGCCTGAGATGAAAAGAAAGTATATTTTTCTATAAATATAATAGTAGTTGGTTTTATTTGTTGAAGGCAGACACATCAAAAGCAGAAGCAACTGTGAGAACTGACTGAAAGTTACTATATATATATATATATATATATATATATATATATATATATATATATATATATATATATATATATATATATATATATATATAATCCCTTAAACATTAAGAAATTTTCAGCTACATCAACTGTAAGATAAAGATAAATGTTTAAAGCCCACATCTCAAAACAGCTAATTCAAAAAGGTAGGTGATTTGATATTTATTTCAGATAGTGGTATGCACTGAAAATATTTTGTATAAAGGTAAATGATTTACTCAATTCTTCCAAGTCAAACTTTCTGCATTCCTAGATTTAATTTTTACTTGAGTTTTACAGATATGAGATTAAAATAAAAGAAAAACTGATAATGTGAAACTAACTATTTGGCTCTCCAAGTCATACCTCTCTTTGTATTTAAATTACTCCATTTCCAATCATTTAACTGTTACAAAAATATCATATTATATACCTTTTATATTTGCAAAGTCCTTTTTTTTTTCATATATATCATAATTTTGTAGAAAACTATTTTATGAAAGAAAAACCTTGGCAAATTTCATGACATGCTTTAACCTACAACCATCTCTAAAGGGTATAGTTCTTCATTCTATGTTTTTAATATCCACAAACAGTAAGCCTCTTGTCATCCATTATTATGGCAATTTTTATTTCTTGAACCTATAATAAAAATAACCCCTATAGATAAAACACTCCCCCTTCTTAGATATTAAAAATCACTATTCCACTTCCTTCACTTAATCTAAACCTCCATTCCTTAAAATAAATAATAAATGATTACTATATAAAATTAAAAATTGATAATTTGAACCCAAATATTTTGATTTTTTTTTCAAACTTAATGTTTGGGTATTCCCAACTTTACATTTTCTCAGATATCAAAGATTTTATTCAAACACAGATTATTTTTATAAGTTACATCACATAAAAATGAAACAAGGTTTCATTTGTTTTACTCATGCCTTTTCATTTGCTTTACTTATGTCTTTCAGATATTTGTTAATTGACAGTGACAATTTATAGAAACAATGATGTTACATTCAAAATTATTATGAATTACTTTATTAGAAGGGTTTACCCAGTCATTTGAGCTGCCACTATTAATTTTAAGGCATTTTGTTGCACAAGATGCACATTTATATATGGAAATAATGCAAGACAATAACCAAAAAACTTAACGGTTAAAAATTAGAGATAGAAAAATTGCCAATCCACACATTTTTGTTTCTATCTGGCCACTATTAAAACAATAGTCAAACCTTTAGTGCTTCAGACTTTTATAGTCCTTAAGACTACAATTAAAAAATAACATTAACAAATTGTAATCAGTAATTCTGACCAAATGTAAAAATGATGTAAAACATATACAAAATATGTTTTTTTTGTTTTATTGTACTTTTTTTTTTATCTAACAGGCTGCCCTTTGTTTATCCTTTTGTTATACTTTCTGTATAGTATTTGTATTTCATATTTTTTTTAATAAAGTGCCTTTGAAACATAAACAGTATTAAAACTATTTTTTTTACAAATCCAAGGCTTATTTTTCTTTTGTTTATTATTAGATAACTCAACTACTGATTTAAAAAAAAAAACTATAAAAACACTACATCTGAAGAATATCCTCATTGTAATATTGTCAAAATTGCTCTTTTAATTACCATGACCTTGATTTAGTATGCCTGAAACTCAATACAGATTATATCAGCATATACTTACCTAAAACTCATATTTTCATTGTTGACAGGTATAGTTTTTATTTCTATTTCATTTTTACATTTTCCATGATCATGACTCTGACACTGATATATTAAGTGACTTTAATATATTAACAATAAATATTCTGCTTAAATATATTAAAAACAATTATCTGATTAAAAAAAAACAATTCAACTCTTGCCTAAAAATGTGAATTAATTTTTTTAAGGCCCATTATATAATAAAAATATTTCATATTATTTATTTTCATTTCAACATAGACTTTTGAAACAATGACCCAAATATATTTTCAAGATATAGAAAGTGTTCTAAAACTCCTCAACTTATAAGAATCTTTTGAAAACCACATTCTTTCTAATATATATTTCACAGTGATATATTTAATTTTAAATAACATACTTCTTTAAAATTCCCTATTAACCTATTCTACAATACAGTACTGTTTAATTATTCTAAGTTATTCAAAACATTTTCTATTCTTATAATTTTAAAAAAGATTGCTTATGATATTTGAAGAAAACTGCTATGTATTTAAAACTTAGATAATAAAGTATTATGGAATGTTGATTAAAAGTGTGGTTTTTTTTTTTTAAATATTTGAGACATTATTGCTTCTCCAATAGTGTATCAGACATTTGGATTTTTTACAATTATTTTAAAAGGTCCACTAATACATATACCAATCATCATGATTTAACTTTGGGTTATACTCATAAAATAGAACTACAAGTGATTTATCAAAGGAATAAAATATCTCTGAACAGAAAGCGTTAACAATCTTTTTTATAAACTATTCCCTGTTGTATTAATTTCCTTAATATGATATATGCTTAAATCGATCATTTTTGTGTTCAAATCAAATTCATGATAACTTGATAAAAAATAGTATAAATATTCTAAAAACTATCTAAAAAATTAAAGTTTTATTTATAAATAAATTATTATGATTTTCAAGTTATTGTATATCATATATTTTTATACATAAAAAAGTACATTTTATCACATATACATATATTTATAATAAATTGTTCATTTTTATAACAGATACTTAATAAATAATAGGTTTATTACCAATATGTAAATACTTTGTTTTAAAAAAGCAAATAGTATTTTACAAATATTGATTAAACAACAATATAATTATGTATGTTTGTTAAATTTACTGGTTGAAAATAAGATAATTTAATAATCTAGCATCTTAATGTTTACATTTGAAAAAAGTTTACTTAATTGAAATATGTTTACCTTATTTAATGATTAAGCTTTATTTTTTTATTATATCTAAATACTGAAGGCATGTCAAACATGTGGCCTATGGGCCACATGCAGACTGCCATCTAAAATATGTGGCTTGCCAAGATTGGTAACTATAATGATCATATTGAAACAGTAAGATTCGTATTCAAATCTTAAGTTTCACCTTTTTCTGTCGTCTCTCACTGACCGGTCTATCCTGCCCAAATTTAAACTTTTTGGTATCGAATTGTGTGTGTAGCAATATTAAAATTGTATAAATATATATATAGAATTCAGCATAAACACGCACACATTTCGATCTCAAATTAAACGCAATAAATAGGGATAAAATAATATAATTTAGATTTCTTTTAGTTATATGATTTTGTATAATTTTAATCATTTATTTTGGATTATAAAGTTCGTATTTATTGCTTTGTTTAAATTTCATTTAATATTAATTCTAAAAATATCTGATGTAATATTTAATTAAAAGTTAAAATAATCTTATGTTCCCTTTTTGTCTTTGAAATTTGAAAGCATCGGTCAGTGATAGATAATAGATTAATTAAAGAAAAATTCCCCAAAATATAATTAGTAAATGTAAACAATAGAACGGCAGCTTTCTTTAATTAAAAAAACAACAAATGCATTGATTATCCTCAGGGCAGATTAAGTAGAACCTAAAAATATCTTAACAAAAATGTGGGAGATCAAGATAAAAAAAGGAGGCCATCTTAGACTTGCTGGAGACATTCAATTAAACTTTAGCTTTGCTCTCGATCACAGAGAGTCTCCAAAAATATAAAAATAATTTGTTCCTGCCAAGGTATGACCGAGTAAAGCACCTAGATTATTCTCCATCGGGAGATGGCTATCGGATGCTGAACTTTCCATTGCCCATCATAAATTCACCATGAAAATCTGCTGCCTGAAATAAATGAAAAAGCTGCTGCTGCTGTGAAATTAAATGAAATATCTAAATACAAGAAAGACTTGTCACTTGTGAACTTTTTGCTGCTAAACTCATGGAATAAGAAAACTTCTTATAAAACAGGTACCTGTCTGTGTTCAAACTCTAGAGTACTCTAATAATATGCTATAGCTCTTCTTCATACTACTTATCTAAATTATAAAATGTAAAAACTACCATTTGTATAACTAAATTGAATAATTAATTTAATATGTAAATTTCTCTATTAATCTAGCTTACCTCACTCTATCTGGGGTGCGTATTTCTAAAATCTACATTTTATCTATATTTATTATTTAATTATTGCATGCTCAAAATTGTCTCTATTTTCAAAGTTTAAATCTATGATCGTTTAAACAGTGAATGCGTGTCAAATTTTCATTAATATTTACTTTCTTTAATAACTTAACTTTCATATAAATCGACACACATTCAATGCTTCATTTATTGTAATGCAGGGGTCTACAACTTCGCAAATGGCTGGCATATTAGTTGTAATCATTCCCAGTTTAGATATGTTTTGTATATAGTAAATCATCATGAATAATTCCAGAAAATTACATTTCTTTGAGAGTCACCAACGTTCTCTAGTAAATGTTGATAATGTCGGGCCGAATTAGAAATCCATTTAAATCTTATCATAATCGTTTATAAGTATACATGTGTTATGTTTTAGAGACGTGATGATCTATTCCGCCGTAAATATTCCGAATTCTTCAGGGTTGAAATTAATCCCCATCGTACTACACAAGCAGACATAATAAATGCTCCTGTAGGATTTGACCTGTCATGCAGCCAGCTGGCAAATTGCGACACGTACCACTTGTCCCTGGTTATGCTTATGTGACACCTTACTTTGTCGGGCCATGGCAGAGACCAGCCCGACAGTTTTATAAACTCATTCGTGGCATTGCAGTTTCAATATACTGCCATTCCATATCGCCTTTCTAAAGCGTACCACATGTTCCTTTACTTAGTTTTATTATTCTAAACATATCACTCCGCCTCTGCATTATCTGCATAATTTACTCTCAAATAAATGTTTGCCCTTAGTTATAAATAAATATTTTAATTAAATAAATATATGTCTGCCATTACTCTTATAACCCATACTTTAGACTCTTGCATTGCAAAGGTATAAATCCCTCCAGGCATGCATTAGAAATACTCACTCGAGAATTTTAGGTAGCTAGATTACGCCTTCAAATAAATGTATTCCTTTTGTAAACATTTCAGTATCGGAAATACTGCTACTTAAATCCTCAATATAAAATAATGTCTAAATAAATAAATGTATTCTTTAAAATATAATCATGTCGCAAATCCCGCTACTGAAGCTGTTAGTCCATAAAATATTATTCGATTGTTTTATTAAAATGTATTAATAAATAATTTTAAACTATATGTCTGCAGTTACGTTTCATTTATTCGATACCCATTCTATATAATATTTCCTTGATTATGTAAATATGAATGTTTAATTAATATTAGTTTGGTTATTGGCTAACTCGAGAATAAAATCATGAGTCTCTTGCATATCCCTGACCACCGTGCCTAAGGAAATATTTACTAATGTCGCATCGGATGCGTTGTTTCGTGGATTGTATTGTGGAACCGATAAACTATGTTCGAACTCAGTACCACGGGTGACTTTGCTACTCGATGGTGCTGCTGTTCTGTATGGTTGTCAAATTCTGCACTATGTTTACGAGTCACACGTTTTCTGACCGTTACAATATATATTTTTGAAAATACAGGACTTTTTGAATTATGATTATACATACATAAATTGTGTGTTATCCTGTTTACCAAGCTTAGCAGATGATTTTTAAAATAAGCAGTTTCAGGGGCATACAAAAAATACTTTAAAACAAAATGGCATGCAAGTAGTGGTTGTATTTAATATTTACATTTTTTTTAAATTATACTCTGCAAAAAATAATTATATAACTAATTTATTTATTATTTTTTTGTATTAAATCAATTTATTAATATAAAAATAATAAAAATATAAGAAACATAAAATGTCGTATCGTGGGCTTTTTGAGAGAGTGGTATCCCATAAATACTTCAGTGTGTGTTATTCTATCAAAGAAAGATCTCAAATTTTCATTATTTTTCCCAAATCCCAGTGACAGAAATAAAGGCATTGAATGTACATGAAGTACAACAATGTTTGGATCATGTCACCCCTTTCACATAATATAAATTTAAAAAAAAAATTGAAATCAAGCTTTTGAATGGGATTTATAATCAATTTATTAGTTTTTTTTTTTTAAACTTAAGATCTAACACATATTTGATAAAATAAAATGTAAAAGAAAATACTTTTATGCTCTTGAGTGCTTTCGAAACTGTATATTAAAAAAATTGCTGCCAAGAGTTAGATAAAGCTGCTAACATGTACATCACTCTGATAGTTTAATTGGACTCTGAATGGGAATAAAAGTATATGATAGTGTTGTTTTTTTTTTTGAAATTATTTAAAAATTCATAACAATGCTGAATCCCTCTACTAGCATGAATAAAAACAATGCGTTGAAGAAGAATATCATAGTTTTTTTTAAAAAAGGGGGGAATTACAATATTTTTTTTTTGTTAAAGGAAAAAACAAAATCTTATGTCTGATATGTAGATACTTCAACATAGTTTGCAAATAATATAATCTTAAGAGATACTATAATACAAATCATAAAGAAAGCTATGAGAAATATATTAATAAAGTTTGAGAATATAAAATATCAGAATTAAAGCTGACATTCAGAAAACAACAAAGTGCATATACAAAGCCTTCTGAAATGATGAGGCTACTGTTAACACAAACTATTTATTAGCACAGTTAATTCCAAGCTAGTCAAAACCATTTGCTGAAGGAGAATTTATTCATGAATGTATTGTTATATCGATAGAAGTGTTATTTCTGAACAATTAAATAAGTTTATCTTAGAATGTCATTGGTAGAAGAATTGGTGATACAAATGAGAATTTAAGAAATCAATCAAAATCAGTAATTGTAGCATTGGGGTCTCATTATATTACAATTAATAAAAGTACTGATACATATGATACTAATCAATTAGCTGTTTGTATTTACATATGTGATGTAAACTTGAATGTTAGCTGAGAACTTCTAGAATGTATTTATGTGCATGCTACAACTACATGTGTTTGATATTTTTGATAATCTTATCAAAGTTTTAATTCAATACAATTTATAATTAAATAAGGAAGTTTGTCCTGTGACTGATGATAATCGTATCATGAATGATGTTCTTAAAGGTGTTGCTGCAAAGTTAATAAAATGCAAAGAAAAAGATAATGGCTTTTTCATCATTTGCATTAGATTATTCATCAGCAGATATTGTGTGCCAGAGTTTTAAATATTGGGCATGTGCTCACTAAGATTGTAAATTATATTCATGCACTGCCTTAAATCATTGTCTGTTTCTTAAATTTCTAGATGTAAGAGTGACTATACTGATATACCTTATTCATCAGAAATTAGATGGCTTTCCAGTCCTAATGTTTTGAAGTCATTCTTCAAATTGCTCAATGAATTTGCTATTTTTTAGAATCAAAAAATTATAAATTTTGAATATTGTGAGATGACTAATGGATAAAGAAACTGACTTTTTCAATTAACATTAGAAATCCTCTTAATTAATTTAATTTTAAATTATAATGAAAACATCACATAGTCACAAAGTTATTTGATAATATTAATGTTTTCAAACAAAACATATTACTTTGGCAAAACAATTTTAAAATGAAAATATATCTCACTTTGAATATTTCCAGATACTATTTCAAAAAACTATCAAGTTGAAGTTTTCAGAATATACAAGTCTAATTGTAATATTAGAAAAAGAATCCAAAAAATGCTTTTCAAATTTCAAAAATGTGAAACTCAATTTCATCTATTTACTTCTCCTCTATAAGTTGATGTTGAAACTATGGATAAAAATTTAAAACTAAAATTAATTAAATTTTCAATGTGATTCCATATTGAAACAAAAATATATAAGAAGTTGGGATTCCAAATTTTGATAATTCTTTATTGGTCAAATAATTTCCTAATATGTCATTAGGTATATTTTAACCATAGCAATCTGTTTGTTCAAACAATTATTTTCAATTTTAAAAACCAATAAGATTGCAGAAACAACAAGATTAATGAAACAGCATATACAATCAATTTTAAAAGTATCTACAGCTCAACAAATTTAACAAATTTTGAGAAGTTTGTTTGATGAAAATTGTTCCCAAGTTTGTTCAAACAAATGAAGGGTTACTATTGTATTAAATTGGGGCACTTTACATGTGTTTTGTAACATAGTTATATTTTGTTATATGTTATTTTATATGCAAAAATACAATGTTAGTATTAAATATTATGCTTTCTTTTACATTCTGTACTTTGTTGCAAAGTGGCTCATGATTTGATATTAAATAGTTTATGTGCCATTGGTGGTAAATAAGTTTGACATACCTGATTTAATGCATTGGTGATATATTTCATTTTATATTAATCAAATGTATTGGTTTACATTTAGATATTAGCCATTTGTTAGTTGAATGTAGGCAACCAGTATTTTTCATGGATAAAGGCAATAAGCAATAATTAGTCTGATAATATATTGGCATTGATATTTCATTTCCAGTTCTCATTTATTACTTACTCTTAATATCACATTTCTAGAGCAAGCATATAAAGTGTTTTACTGTCATTAATAAGGAATGTATATGCTGAAAATTATTTGAGCTGTGCTTATATATTATCATTCAACTCCTTGCACAAATGCTGATTTCCCTCAATTATAGGAACATTTATCATATTCCATTAGTGTATTAATTCTGCAATGTGGATTATTAGATTGTTTCAGTCTATGAATCAGATAATGTTTTTCTTTAAGAGTGACACATGCCTTTTTTCGTAGTGAATTCACCACACGATCTTTATCTAACAAAAATTTTAACAATAATTTCACTCCAGTATTATTATTAGTTTTAATTTGATGCAAATGTTTGTTGCTGTTTTTTTTGTTGTTTTGTTTTTTGAAAAAAAAACAAACAAAAAAAAACAAACAAACAAAAAACTTTGCAGTAGAATAAAACTAATGGTAATATTCTCTTTATTAAAATATTAAGGAAGATTTTTGTGAAATACTGGAAAATAATTACAAGATAAAAACAATATGCCTAGTTCAATGTAAAGATAGAAATAATAGATAATGTAGACTTGTAGAATTATATTAAATCCTGTTGTTGATTATTTTTTCAGAAAAGTTTTAACAGATGAATGTGGAAGCATTCAAATAAATAATAGAGAAATTGGATTATATTTCGATTAACCAAAGTATGTATACCAAAGTCAAATGAAAAACAAAATTACCAATTAGTTGGATGCTCAGAAATTCATATAAAATTTAAGTACAGAAAAATCCAGAGATAAGCTGGGATTGGTGGCTTGCTATGTTAAGACTGTAATATGCAGAAGAAATTCAAAGAAATGATAATTGATAAATAAGATGTAAAATATGTGTTAATGTAAAGCTAAAAAAAAATCAAACCTATTATGAAATACAGAAGTAATAGTTTATATTTCTAAAGGAAAAATATTCCAATGAATTAAACTAAAATTTAAAATGACTGTCATATTTCACAGTAGGTAATATTATATTCTTTCAATTGCTATACAGTTATTTATAACTACTGTATAAATAATACACATTTTTATATATTTTTAAATATTATTGTTAATTTATACATAAATATTAAAATTATGAAAATCAAAATGTTTATTTAAAATATAAATAAAGATAAAACAACTAAGAGCATAAAGAGTGAAATATACTAGTATGACCACTAAATTATATATATTGGGATTTGAATTTGGAATTTCAAGCTACCTAGAGCTATATACTCCATTTATATGACTGATTCACATGACCACTTACATGTAAATAAGCTAAATAAATTATTTCCAATATAATATTTCATGCTGAACCAGAACTCATCAGTTAATCTAGATCAATATTTCTCATACATATATACAATCAATACTGGTTCATCATGAAATGTGTCTATTAGTGATAATTTAATTTTCTTCACATGTATATGGTCATGTGTATGAGATAGAGTAAATAGCTATAGGGAGCTTGAAAGTCTGAATTCAAATCCCTTCTAATTACATTAAGTTTAGTATAAACAATATACATATTTTTGAATATTATATATATATATATATATATATAAATTGATATGTACATATTTTTGTATATATATATATATATATATATATACATAAATTGAATGCTAAAAGCCAAACTAATCCTATGTAATATTAAAAAATGATTTCTTTGCTGTAGCCAGCTTTCAGCTTCTTCCACCATCTTGAGTAGCAATACAATGTTAATATTTAAATCTCATAAATTCACATAACAATAATGTTTCCATGTGAATGCACCAACTTTCCATAATTTTTGAATACTAATAAAATTCCATTGGAAAATTGGCAATCATGTGGGAACATTACTGTTGTGTGACTTTAATGAAATTTAAATATTAATGTTGTATTGCTAATCAAGATGGTGAAAGAAGCAGTTTAGTAAAAACATATTTTTTTTAATTTTATATAGGAATTTTTAATTTTGTAGAGTTATTCTAGTGTTTTTTGTTTATTACATTTATATGTGTGTGTGTGCGCGCGATTTGTGCCATGTTACTTTGCAGCTAAAAATAATGACTTGACATGGAAATTATTGATAATAAGTTTAAAAAAATAGGTCAGCTAATGATTTAATCATGAATTGATATACACCTGGGTCTCATTTTATGTGATAGATAAGTTCCTCAGAAAACACACGCAAACAAAATCGTGCAAAAATAGATGTAACTTACTTTGAAAAGGGGGGGATATGGACTGTGATTTTTCAAAAATCATGTAAAAGCAAAGCACCATGTAAAATTACTTTAAAATTTGCGCAAAAAAAAAATAAGGAAATAAAATATGACTAATAAAAAATTTCAAATTTGAAAAAAATTGATACAAGACAAACTTTTTTTAACTATAATATTTAATTTTATTCAAAACACTATATTTTTATGCATAATTTACAGTAATTTACATTTTTATACACATTTTAATTATTATTATTATTTGCCAATAAACAGGTTCATTTGCAAACTGGTAAAAAATCAGATTCTTCACAAGAGGAAATACAACTAGTGCCAACGTCACTCTCATGTTGTGTTAATCATTTTCTGGTGACAACATAATTAGTAATTAATCTAACAACTAAAAATTAAATTATTATTTTTGTCTTTAATTTTCTATTTTAATTGTACCCACTGCTATTACTCACCTTTTAAAAATAAACTTGCAGACACTAAATGATTAATAATTGATTACGTTCTTTTTTAAAAAGCAAAAACAGAATGTGATTTAAAATGCAAAATTAACACGCACAATGTTTGAACAAATTTACATTATAATCTATTTAATGTGTGTATATATAATATGTGGAAATCATGATTTTAATTTCATTATTGCATAAAATCTTACTATTATAAAGTACTGAAAATATTGAAATTACTAAGATGAAAGTTGAATTCTAATAATGTGCTATTACTTTCAATATGACGTAAGTGCATAAAATTTGTCAATAAAGTTGTTAGCCGAGAGGTCATCGCACCCACCTTACAAGCAAGTAGTTGGTTGCAGATGGGTGTGGGTGTCATACCCGGCTGATGCTATGACATAAGAAGAAAAAAGTGCATGGAATTTATTATTTAAAGTAATAGCACATTATCGAAGTTCGACTTCCAGAAAACGTGAATCGCGTAACTTCAAAATTGTGTTAAATAAATCTGCATAAAAAGAGACCCAGGTGTATTTGATTTATGTGAGTATATATATACAATAATATAAATAATAAATATAATGGTAATTAATTATAATATATAGACTTTCAATCCACAGAACTACTTTCACTCAATTCCTTAATCCTCATCAACTGCTGTTAAATTAAAACACACACACACACACATATATATATAAATGAGAGTGTATGTATAGAGAGATATATGTTAGGAATAAAAAAAATCAAGAATTAAATACATGGATGAAAGGAAAACAAAGTATTCTTGATATCAATAAAAGACTTAAGAGATTGAAATGGAGTTGGGCTTAATATATATCTAAATGAGATAATAACATATGAACAATTAAAATCTTAAATTGGATATTATGAGATTGTAAAAAAAAAAAAAACTTAGAAAGAAACCATAGAGAGATGGATGGATAAAATAAAAAAGTATCTGAGCTGATATGGAAAAGATATTCTAGATATTAGAGAAACTAGATTGAACATTCACTCAGCAGTAGTCTGATAATTGTTGAAAATGATGATCATGATATATATATATATATATATATATATATAATGATGCATAAAGATATAAATATATATATCTTATACATGCATAAAGATATAATATTCAAATGCATATATAGTCTATACTAAACTTAATGAATTATAAAGGACTTGAACTCAGATCTTCAAACTCTCCATGGCTATCCATTCAATCTTATACAACTGATCCACATGACCCGAACATGTGAAAATATCAGTAATTTTTAATATATATATATATATATATATTGAGTTGAACCAGGATATATATATATATATATATTGAGTTGAACCAGGACTCATTAGTTGGTTCAGATCACCATCTCCTGCACATATATACATTCACAACATAGTCTATATTAAGATTTGAAAATCTATCGTAATATAAAATATACAATGATTGCATGTATGTGCAGGAGATGGTGTTCTGGATCAACTGAAGAGTGCTGGTTCAGCATGAAATACATATGTTGGATATAATTGATCATTTTCTTATGTAAGTCATTGATCATTTTCTCATGTAAGTAGCCTGATGTATCAGTTGTATAAGATGGACTAGATAGTAGGGGATTTTGAAAGTTTGAGTTCAAGTCTTATATATATATATATATGACAACACAGAATGATCTTGCAAAAGAAACAGCATTTTTCTGAATCACTAATGTTAATATTTAAATCATTATTTATTAGTCAGCAAATAAAAACACTACCATGCTGTTTTTTATGCTAAATTGTTTCATTTGATCTAATAATTATTTTCATTTATAGTGCACCGAAAGTGTGTATATACATATATGCAATTGTCTAACTTAGATATTTTAATAATAAAACACAATTTCAAATTCCAATATAATCCATGTTTTATGTTATATAACAATATTTATTCTATAATATACTTATACAATTAAAATTCTGTAATCCAAATTTATCTCCAGAACCTTTTTAAATTTCCAAATAATTTAGATTTGAATAAGGAATCATTTATTACCTTATTTTATATATCTCATTTTCAAGTACCTAAACATTGTTGAAAATTTAAACAAATATTCATTTTATTAATTGTTGTTTTATATTCATGCACAATTATTTGTTCTACATACTATATAAAATTATTTTGATAATAAGAATATATAACGAATTAAAATATATATGTATAAGTTTACAAAGTATAAATTATTTTATAAAGCAATAATTAAAATTATAAACATTTAGCCCTACTTTTTAAAATCATAATGATAAATTAATGATTAACTGCTTTTTTATTTACTTTAACATTTAAAATAGAGATAATATATTCAGTGCTCTTTCTATTCTACTCAATAATCAAGGAAGGTAAGAATGTGAAAAAATGTCCCATTCCACTTAGTATCTTTGTATAGATTAATTACAATGTTGATCATGAATTAAATAGAAGACTCAGAAAAAATAAAACAGACATTTTATTAGGATTATAAATTTATAAATATTTATTGTTGGCTATTTAATTTTGCCTTAAATATATGTGTACACTAATACATATATATAAGAATTAAAGAATGTCTTTCTGATTTCTCACCATCCTATCAAGGAATTATGTATATATAATAACATAACAAATTGATGAGAAGACTGAAAGACATTTTTTAATTCTTATTTAAAGGATCCACACACATAAGCTTAATGGGATTTTAATCAAACAAGATATTCATTATGGATGAGAAAACTACCAGATTTAAATGACTTTTTAAAAATCAATAGTGATAGTATACTTAAAACGTAATTTTAAATATATTTATTAATAAAATAATCATACATAATATGAACTAGAGAATTAAAATTATAAATTTATAGACGTTAAATTTTGCATTTAGTGTTATAACCGAATAAAGGATAGCTCAGAATAAAAGAAAACTACTGAAATAATAATTATGATAAATATTCTTATGAATTTTAATAATAAGTATTATACTATTGAATTAAAATTATTCATTTTATATTATGTTAGTTATTTTTTATTATGCATTAAATGAAATAATAAATACAATAATTATTTTATTTATTATGTAATTAAATACAAATTAGTCAAACCTCATCTTCTTTTATTAATATTCTTATTTTGATAGTGAGTAATCTTTACTTTCATTTCCAAATGCTGTACTCGGTACCATCTCTAAAACTACCTTAAGCCTCAAAAACAATTGACTTGATCAAATAGCAATAATAATAATAATAATAATAATAATAATAATAATAATAATAATAATAATAATAATAACAACAACAACAACAACAATAATAATAAAAAAAAAAAGAAAAAGAAAAAAAAAAAGAAGAAGAAGAAGAAAAAGAAGAAGAAGAAGAAGAAGAAGAAGAAGAAGAAGAAGAAGAAGAAGAAGAAGAAGAAGAAGAAGAAGAAGAAGAAGAAGAAGAAGAAGAAGAAGAAGAAGAAGAAGAAGAAGAAGAAGAAGAAGAAGAAGAAGAAGAAGAAGAAGAAGAAGAAGAAGAAGAAGAAGAAGAAGAAGAAGAAGAAGAAGAAGAAGAAGAAGAAGAAGAAGAAGAAGAAGAAGAAGAAGAAGAAGAAGAAGAAGAAGAAGAAAAAGAAGAAAAAGAAGAAAAAGAAGAATTGATGAAAAAGCCTTTAGTCTATAATAAGTTATTTATTATGCTTATCTTTTACAAGAATTATTAAATGAGGTTGTTCACATTAAAAATTAAAATCACATAGTTTCTAAACCACAAATTTCCAAAAATGTTAAAAAAAGCTATAAAATGCAAAATAAGCTTAAGTATAGAACTTTTCTAACGAATTTTTGTGATTCAAAACTTACATCAACAAAATGTGCCAATTATATAAAAATAAACAAGAAACTCGTGGAATTGAAAACGTATTACTGCAAAAAAAATGTTCACAATTTGATAGATCATACATGCATTTATTGCAAAATATATAAGATCTAAAAAATATAAAGATATAGAAACTTAAGTTGTTTAACATAAATAATATAAATGCTTGTTGGAGAAATTGTACTATTCATAAGAAATGATAAAATTTGCTAAGACACCTTATTTCTAATCAGCATAGTAGTGATGTAATGCGATGCATTGTTGCTTCTCCTTTTTTGGAGTTAGGAATCCTTCAGCTACTATACCTAGAGAAATCTGTTGCTATCTTAACTTCCCTTTCTATTCCCCATCCTAAGTTTTTTCCATATTTTTCTCCATCTTGCTCCATCCCATTTCAACAATATAATCTTTGTTAACTTCATGGTGATGTGATGTGATGATGTGATGTACTGTGGTTTCTCTTCATACATTAGTGCCACCTTGTGTAAGATAAAATAAGCAATATATGCCAGAAAGTTGAAATTATTATAATAGCATTGATAAGCCTAAGGAAGTGATGATTATGTGAGGTGGTTTATTCAAATTAGCATATGTATAACATGTTTAATTTTTAGAAGACAAAATAGCATTGCAGTAACACTTTGAACTTTTTTTTTGCAAAATTGGAAACTATATATTTTTGCATTTTACCATTCCTTATTAAGCTTCACTCATTCCACTTTTTTATTCAAATACTGTCCATCTAAATATTTAATAAAATATTACGATTGACACTACAGAGAATTATATAAATATTTGATTATTATCAATATCTGATGCATCGTAAATGTAAGATTAAGTATAGAAAAATATAAACAAATTATTTTCTATATATATATATATATATATATATATATTAAAAAACATTATTAATTTATTCTTTAAATAAATTATAAAATTGATCACACTATTGTATGATCTAACTATATCAACTTGTAAATATTGTTATAGTCCTCTTTACTCTTTGGGCCAGAATAGTCATTAATCAATGGAATTTACAAACCTTATATATAGGTTTGACTTACTTTATATTCCTAGCTAATTATGCATATAATGCACTGCCTTAATGCATTAGTGTAATCTTTGATTTCATTTATATTTATTTATGTTTCTTTCATACGTGCATTAATTACCTATCATAATTTTCTTATGCAGCTCCTAAGACTATGTTATTGATCTAATACAACTTTTGATTTTTCTACATACATAGTTTGCATACCACATTTATATGTATACATCGTAACTTTCTTATTGACATAATTTTATGCTATCATTGGGTTTTTTTTGTATCTACTCTAAGGTATAAATAAAGTTTTAATTTTAAAAGTAATGATTACAAAAGTGATTCATAATTTGAAGGAGCATCTTCAAATATCTGTTTCATAGACAATTGCAAATCTTGAAAAAGCATCATTATTTTTTGATACTACATTGGTATTCTTTTCTTAAACTAATAAATGATAATAATTGGTCTCATCACAATATTCTGGCATAAGTTGATCTAAATTATATAAGGATCTTTATTGTGGCTTCTTATGCAAAGATTTCCTCATATCTATGATTTTTTTCTGTAACATGTGTCTTTACTTTCTGTCATTGAACTGTAATTATAATTCTAGAAAAATGATAAGGCTTTTCAAGTTCCTGCATTTTTTTGCTAAGACTAGAGATATGTATTCTTAACATATTTCAATCTCGATAAATCGAGAAATTTTTTTAATGTTCTCTAGAATTTCCGATAAAAATTAAAAATAACCCCCTCCTCTCCCTTTTTATTTTGAAAATTACTTTAATAACAATTTATATAAAAGAAAAAAAAAGTAAAAATAAATTATTTAATAAAAAAATAAACACCAAATTCAATTTTAACGCATTCAATATTTATCTCCATTGAAAATTAAAAATTATGTATGATGCAATTTTTAAATTAACCAGATTAAATATAAAATCTAGGCATTTTCTTTCAAATAATAATATTTTAAAAAGATAAACAATGTCAATGAATATTTTATACAGGTTCATTTTTTGGACACAATATGATAGACACCAAAAACTTCCATTTATTTTGTATTTATTTTGGTTAATAGTGTTCAATATAGTTTTCAAAATTTCCAAATTATTTGTCTATTTCTCTACAGCTTCAAATAAATTCTTTTACTAACATTAAAAATTTTTTGCAAGTGATTGAGGTTGTTTAAAAATTGCTTATATTGAGTCTCCTAATTGTTGTTGTATACTTACTGAAGTATTTGTAGGGCAGCTTTCTGTAATTATTACAATATCTGACTCACAGTCAGAATTGCACTGTTCTGCTTCATCTGCATAATTCTTTTGGAATAAACTCTACTGATATCAAATTTCAAGATAGTTTTGAAGAATTTGTCATCTTGTTTTCATAAATAGTTTGGATCTTGAAGAAACTTTAATAATTACACTATCACATTATTCCTCCATTTTGATATTTGAATTTGTAAGTTTATTCAAAAGTCTTTTGCTTAATATTGAATTCTGTTTTTTTTTTCTTTTTAAAATACTTCCAGAAATTGTTTATTTTTAAGTCAACATAAGTATGTATATATATTGATAAATTTCAATTTACAAATTCTATATAAAATTTATGTATCATAAAAACAACAAAGAAAAGTATGTAGTTAATTTGCAAATTATTTATTGTTAATGCTCACTAAATGTCATTAAACATAATAATACTTAACATGAGAAAAAGCACATGTGCATTAGTTTAATGGTTGATTATTAATATTTATAGTTTAAAAAACATTGTGCTATATAAAATGAATGTGTATTTACATATGTTTAATTTTGACTAAGAATGACATATCGTAAATTCTAGTAAATTTCACAAGCATCATTCATTCAGACATAGGAAAGGTAATTTAAAGTGATTGTTTAATATCTTCACATTCTCATTTCCAAATGCTTAAAATTTACCCATACTTAAATGTTTGGGTTGAAATGATAGATGGATTCTTGTATCTTTTCACAAAGATTTTATCTTGTGTTTGGAAAGTGAGAGTATTCATTTATAGTTAAAATCCACAAAGCACATGTGCGTTAGTTTAATGACTGATTATTACTATTTACAGCTTAAAAACATCACGCAATATAAAATAAATGTATATAATAGAGTTAATAAAAAAAAATTATATTAGAATTTTTAAGGAATCTTTTGTAAAAATAACTTTGTTTTCGGTATTTATTTCTTTATTTGAATTTCTTGAAAAATGACATAAATTTCTTAAGAATTGGGAAAAATGTATTAACTGAGAATTCTTGAAAAATAAAAGAAAAAGAATTGTCAAGAATTATCTCTAGATAAGACAGACTAAAATAGAAATAAAAACATTGCAATGAATAGAGCAATATCATCACAATAGCCACAAAACTTATCACTAAAAAAATGCATCTGGTTTATTTTCAACATATATCATCACCAAAAAGAAAAGTACACTGGTTGCTAAGGATAGGATTTTTTTTGAGAATCCAATGCATTCTGTGAATATGTTTTCTTTCACATTGTCATTTAGTTTACTTGTAACATTCAATTCATCAGACCATGAATAAAATTCTGAAGATAAAAATACCAAAAATAAAGAGCCAAAAGATGATGATTTGACATCAGACTACAATTCAAATTAACTATTTTCTTTAGATGTGTGTGATCAGTATTTGAGGAAATGCAGTTGATTATTTAACATGGCATAAAGTGCTAATACATTTCAATGTCCCTGTGAGCAGTAAAGGAAATGTGATTTTGTTATTGAATAAATAAATGTACTCAATTAGAATTAAAATTCTTTAAACTCAATTACAAGTGTTTACAAACAAAGTAGCAAACAGAGATTATAACTTAAATAAAAACATTTAATAATGATAGTGCATGACTATTAAGAAATATCAATCAAGTTTTAATAATATTACATGGCAAAGCTTATGGATGTATCTTATCATTATTTTATAATTAATATAATTAATATTAGTTAATATAATGCAGATTCAAAGAAAACCATATAATAAAGTAAAATATATTATAGAATCATATTTCAGAAACTATAGTCTAAAATAGAAATAGCAAAGTACAAATATATTTAAAATACATAAACATAGAATGCATCAACATGTTTGTTGGTATCACATCAGAATTTGAACAAAAGACATTAGTTAGATCTAGAAAAATGTAAAATGAAACTCACATTCAGAAGGGAAAAAAACATAAATAGTTACAGGATAATTTTATTCATGTTTTGGTAAGACTGATCTTAGACTCAAAAATTCTGTCAGTATTGGATTGTCTGTGAGGTTTAATTTGATATTTTTAAATTTTGATATTATAGGTGGTGTCAATGAAAAAGTAATAACTCTAAATCTTTAATAGTACCTGTGACTATTTTATCAATTCTTGTTACAACATTAGATTAAGAATGTTTTGTGAAATAAATGTTTTATTTGTTGTTGGATTATGTTGCAAATATACTATTAAAAGACTAAAGTTTTATCATGATAAGTTTTAAAGTAAATGCTTGGTAGTGAGTTTTCAAATAAACAAATTGTTAACCCAAATTTTTTAATAAATGTACAGTTTTGAGGGCCTATAATCTACCAAAGATGCATTAATTGTTAAATTAAAACAAAATTAATAATTGATTGTTAAATTTAAAAAAAGAAATAACTTCTGATAAATTCCATTAAGAAGTTTTATTTCAATATTTTTATACTCATGTTATAACATGGGAGGCAATAAGATGCTTCTAAAATGGTCATACTTTAGTTCAATTCTGTGTGTGTCTTTTTGTCAGCAGTGTTTTTGGAAAATTGTTATAATGATAAAAATTTGGGACCTTCCTGTCACAGAATGTGATACAATGAACTATTTCCAGACATTAAAGATCCTGCTCTCCAAAAATTGTGCATTAATGGTCGTGATATGATCACATACTATTGACATGAATGAAATGCAAATATTGTATATATTTTTTCTCTGAATTGAATATGTAATTATAATCAACTTAACAGACAACTATATATTTTAATCATATATTTATTTCATTAATTGACTTTTGTTCAAAACTGAACCTTGTCAAGATGTTACTTTAATTCAATATGTCACATGAATTACACATCATCTTAGCACTCCCTCTATTGACCAACCTCAACCCTAAGACATGCTTTTATACTTTTGCACTTTTATTTAATGCCCATTATATATATATATATTTCATTTTTCTGTTAATAAGTCAATCTATAAAAAAAAAAAAACAGCAGAAAGTAAACTGTAAATATTGTAATTAATTTTTCCGCAATAATTTCTTTTTTAAAAAATAACAGTAATAAAATATAAAATGTAAATACAGAATACAACATTTTCTAATTTTTTGTAAACATTTTTTGAGGGCCCCAAAACTGTATATTTATCAAAAATATGATGATTATCTTGGTTTACTTGAAAACAGACAAGTACTGAAGCAGTATACTACAATGTAAAGACTTTAAAAATAATATTGTTGGCTTTTGTTTGTAAACTTTTATACAACACATGAAGTGATTATTATAAACACTTTGTTTAGGCAGAAAGATGTTATAAAAGAATTATAGATACATCATCATTCAAAAAAATAACATCTTGCATATGTTTCTATAGTTACTAATCACAATATAAACAATGAGCATTTTTAATTGTGCATTAATAGGCTTCAAAATTAAAATAATTTTATTAACAAAGTAATCTTATTACAATCATATTGATAAAAAATGTAAAGTTCATTTTCAGAAGAGATACCATTCATATGAGATTTCAACAGCTGTTAAATACTAGAACTGCCCATAAATGAATGTGAAGTTTCATAAGTAATACAATAAAGTAAGGAATAAAGTTGAACAATTAACAATAATTGGTATTTATAAAATATTTGGGACATTAAGAATAAAATATGGGCATTATAATGCTAAAATAATAGCATAAATTTATTAGAAAGTATTATATATTCTAACCTGGTAAAGTGGTTCATTCCTATAAATATTAAATCACTTCGGGAGCCTAAACGCTTCTGTATATGATTCGGGTAGCAAACCATCTTTATTACCTAATAGCTAGCTCGACGTTTGGTTAGTTATAATAATTCAGCTACAGCGATATGCAGTTCAGACAGAGATAGACTTAAAAAAAAATTATCATTAATAAAATAAATTTAAAAGAAAATTTAGAATAAACTAACATTCTTTCTCTATCCAAAACACATTCTCTGAGCTGCAAGTACTTGCACTGTTCGACAATGATGATGATGATTTCATGTCATTGTTAATATTATTGACTAAAACAAAACATTCATTAATTTGCCAATATGATCTCAATATTTTATTATTATACAATCAGAAGTTTCAATCTCTTAAGCCATGCCACACTTGTAATATTGATCATAATGAATTAATTCTTAATTTAAGAGCACTTATAATAATGACACTAATCTCAGGGTTCTCTGTTATATTTAATAAAATGCTCGGCAGTATTGTGTTGTCGCATATGACTGACATTCTGGTCGGCTATAGGAAACATTTACTTTACTTAAATTCCAGGTATCTTCCTCCACATATCAACTATTAAAATATTTAAAGAGATGATAACCATATTCAATAACAACGTATAATTTTGAATAATATCGCCCTTTTTATCCAGAATCTCAGTCGGAATGATGAAAAGACAAGGGTGCTTTTGTGTCCTTCCATCATCCATGACAACACAATAATTTACTAAGATTTATTACTTAGACACTTCACTTAAATGTGTACGAAACAATGTGCAACCAAAACCTACTAGTTTGGGAATAAAGTGATTTTACACACATATAAAATAAAATGTCTTGGTCTGAAGTTTCCAATTCCATAAATAATTCTTATTAAATTAAAATATACTGAAATATTCTGATCTGCTTAAAATTGTCTATCTGGTGTATTGAATTTAAGATTTCATAAATGATTTTGGACTCAAGAAAGTATTGCAAGTATTATGCCAATACACTTTTATTTAGCACACAAGAAAAATGACTCAAAACAACTTGTAACAAGACTATAATTTATTATTAAATTTTAACAAGATTATGATTTATTATTACAGTTTAACAAAACTATCCTTTATGATTAACATAATAAACAAACATATACAATTTATTCGATCCCATATGGATAAAACAAAATATAACTAACATTAATTCGTCTATACTTTTAGACCTGGATTCGAACTACTTCATCTTTTTTTTTTTTTTTACATTTATGCAAATTGCATATAACAAAATAAATATTATTATCGATACATCAACTCATCCGTTTAGTGTATCTTATATGAACGGTTACTTAACTTTATTGACTAACGATCTGTTTTAAAACAAAAACAATTTGATTCTAGGCAAGACGTACAAACGATTTTTATTATCATATCTTTAATTAAATGATAGTTTTTATTTAGATAACTTATTATACTTTATGGGTTATTTATCAGAAGTTACACTTATTATTTTTAATATTTACCTTAATAACAACTGAAGTTGTTATACATACTGTTTTTCTCAGTATAAGTTATATTGTGAGTGCTACTTAATAATTAACCCGAATTAAACCTAGTATTTGAACCCTCCATTGGCAAATAAAAATTTCTAAATCACGCAATTTTAAACTTACTCTCTCCATTGACTTACGTGTGGATTAGCAGCACTATTCCGCCGCACAATCCAGACATTGATCATATATACTAGCACGCTATTTTTACTAAATGGATCTTGAGGAATTAACCTCCAATATACCCGTTATCTTGCCATAACTTTCTAAACAAAACACAATATTCAACACCTTCCGTGGTGGAATTATCTCTATTTTCTCATGAGGAATATGGAATAACACCAAAGGTCTGTAGAGTTAACTACTACATTAAAATAGTTTGGTGGGTCCTTGCCTCTTACTTGGGCATAATAGGAACACACACCAAATATAATCCTCTCCTGGGATTTTATCGAATGAAATACACTAAATACAATATAAATTACTGATCGTCCTACCTCTGAGAAGCGATCACTTGGGTTATAAACATACCCGAATACTAGATTTATCTATTCCCCTCATGGAAAATAAAGCTTTTGGGGAGATCATTTTTCATCCCACAAAATAGATACATTACAATTATTACTAATGCGAATATTAATCATATACGGATGCTATATTAGGGCAAGACAAGCAAATACACTAATTACACTAAATTTATGTTCCGGAGTATACTTAGATCAACGTCTGAAATCAATGGATATCACAGAATTAACCATAATAATTTTCACCTTTGCCAAAGAAACATTCAGCAAGTAATTGGTAATATAGTATCTTGAACTAAATTAAGTGAATGCGTTAATAAAGAAGAATTGGGAATAAGTTCCTCAATTAACATAGTATAAATTTGTTTCAAACTTTAAATAAGTAATATCCTGTATAGCACTTCTCTTTAATTACTTCTGATAATTTTAACTAGATATTTTACCTATTAAGTATCTAAATTTTTCTTCTTTTACGCATCTAACATATAAATTTATACCCATAATTGCATATCATAAGTAAACACATTTTATAAAAAAAAATTTTTTTCTGTCAATATAAATTTAACCTAGAATAATTCCATGAAAACATACCTTTATGATTACAAAGTCATTTAAATATTACTTGACTATACAGCCTTTCACCTGTTGATATAAAAAAAAATACACATAATTTTACAAATTAGTAAAAAAAATCATTACTTAACAAGTGCTTATTATCTCACTAGAAAAATGTTTTTCCGTTGGGCAATTTATCTAGATGAAGAACTTGATCCATTCGTAGTTCACGAAGCAAATTTAAAATAAGAAACACATTTTATTATTTCATTTATATAAAAGTTGCCTCCATTCTGGTGCAATTAATAAATTAAGCAAAGAAAAACATAGCAATGTTGGATGTTAATTCTTCTTTGAATTAACTGCTATAATTTTGGGATCCAAGAAAACAATACATATTTTAACATGACGAATCTTTGATGATAGACGATCACATATACAATTCTTTTCTTTTTACTATTGGCGATACGTATCATTTTTAGCTAGCTGGCTTATGAATAAAATAATGCGCGAATTTTCCAAAATACTATTATTATAACGACTGCAGCTGACTTACGTGGATATAAAGTTTTAACGACTCCAGTTGATGTATAATATAACCTATTATATTAGGGTTATAATTAAGTCACTAATGTTTGTAGTTTTTATTCCTACTCTAGGAATTATAATTTTTCTTTAATAAGGAATTCTCCGTAAAATGCACACATACAAATTTTCCGATATTTGCCTTGAGAAAATTTATATTTTCTTTTTAAAAAATATACAGGTGCATAAGTAAATATCCTTTATCATTAATATTATTTCTAGATAATTTTCAGTGAATAAAACATATTTTAACGTGGGGAACTTACATTATTTTCAAAAGCAGACAATTTCTTTTAGAAAGAGCACGAAATTTTCTAGTTAACTTTCCTTGGCTTTTCTAATATGTCTTTTTAATTATAATTTTTCTTTTATACCACGAAAAGATTATTAAATAAGGTAAAGTTAACAAATAATGGATTATTTCCTGGAAATTACTTATATTACTTATTTTAAACATAATGACACTTTCCGTGATTGCTGTAGTTAATACGGTCATTTTGAACTTTAGCATAAGATAGTATATTTTTGCGTATAAAAAGCTTTAAATAGGTAGATGGCACCAGAAACCAGAATATCCTATCAAAAAGGATTAGCCACGCATGATATTATTAAAAATTTACTGGACTTATATTTATTTCTGCAATAAAAAATAATAAAAAATTTTGTTACCGAATTTCAGTACTGCTTCTTCTTGTAAAACTAGAGTCAGACTAAACTTTCTTCAAAATTTGGCGGTCTTCTTTTAGTGACCTCTTACAGAAAAATAATCATTTAATTATAACATAAACAAAAGAAAGGAAAAAAAAAACTTATTACAGTCATATATTTTTCCGTATGATTTAAACAAATTACAAAGTAATTTGACAAATAATGAAAAATAATAAATATACTTAATTAATAATTAGTGATGTATATTTCTTTTAAATATTATTTTCTACAATAATAAATTATCAGAAGTTATTGTGCTTTATGACAAGACATTCATCTACTCTCCCCCTCTACCCATCCAAAATCAATTACTGTTTATGATATGTGCTTTTATACTATATTAAATTGCTCTTATTGTTAAAATTTTAATTAAATTATTCATGCTCTTCTTCAAAATGACATTGGATTACCAAATTTTTTTAGTTATTTGCTTAAAACATGTTAAAGTGAGTAAATAGCATATTTTATTAATCACTTAATATTATTATTATTTTACTTTTTTATTTCCTAGAAAAGGATAGCATTGTTTTCCTGTGGAAACAATGGTAAATAAACCAAGTGTCAATAACACTAGGTTACAATATATATATATATATATATATATATATATAAATATATATATATATATATATATATATATATATATTTGATGTTTTGAGAATATTGGAATAATGTGTTAATATTTTTTATCAATATAAGTTATGACCTTTTCCATAATAAAATAAAAATTCAGCTAAATGTTTTAATAATATTAAATTAAGTCAAAGATATCCAGATTAATTAAATGAAAACACCTCCTTATTAAAAATAGGCATATCAGAAATTCTAATGTAATATTTATTTTAAGTTTTTAGAATTTTTTTTAAGAACATATATAGACATACAAATCGGACCAACTAATTATTGAAAACACTTTCTATTATCCTACTTTAGAATTAAGAATAGGAGTAACTGGAGCAATTAATGTAAAATGTGATCATTATACTTTGCATCAAAAAATACAAGCGAATAGATTGATGATTTTAACAAAGTTAGAAACATTATAGACATGCCTTTTGTTTCTAATAATTGCAATAAAAGAATTATGCAATATATATATATATATATATATGATTTTTATTCATCTGATTCATTGAAAAAGACATTGAATAAATACAGAAATTTATTCATAAATGCATACCTGCATAATTATATGAGATAGAAAATCATTAATAATAATGAAAAATCAGATATCATGTTATATTCAAATACTGACTATACTAAACTTAATGTAATGTAATAAAAAGAGTTTTGATTCAGGCTTTCAAACTTCATACATCTATGAACTTTATCTTATACAACTAATACACATGACCATATACATGTGAAAAAAGCAAAATGATCTTCAATATAACTATTTTATGCTGAAACAGCACTCATCAGTTGGTCCAGATCACATTCTGTCACATATAATCAATGCTCAATTTATATTAAGATATCTAATCTTCAAACTTTAGTGGACAAGCTTCAATCTTCTCCATCTTCTAACTCTTCAGCCATCCATATCATTGAAAATTAGATGATGGAATAATCAAAGCCTTTGTTGATACCAATATTATGCATATGACAATAGTATCAGTATCAACAAGGGCTTTGAGTGTTCCATCTCAGATTTTTAATGATATGTATGACTGAAGAGTTGGAAGGTGGAGAAGATTGAGGTTTGTTCATTAAATTTGAATATTTGCTCTTAATATAAATTGAGCATTGATTGTATATGTGTGTGGTAGATGATGAATTGGACTAACTGATGAGTGGTGGTTCAGCATATATATATATATATATATATATATATATATATATATATATATATATATATATATATATATATATATATATATTGGAGATCATTTATATTTTTCACGTGAATGTGGTCATGTGTATTGGTTGTATAAGATGAAGTGCATAAATGTAGGAAGCTTGAAAGTCTGAGTTCAATTCCCTTCTATTGTGATGTTATATAGATTTTTGTGAAACTTTTTTTTTTATGTTTAAACAAATAAAAAAACAACAACTTTATTTTATAGATTTTGGCAATTCAAAGAATCTACAGAACATTCTTTTTATATTTTAAATACAATTTATCATAATTAAATATTGATAATTCGTTCAATTAATTTAAGATATAAAAATGACCAAAGGTAAAATAAAATTATAAAAAAAGAATGCAAATTTAATTACATTGAAAATAATTAACTTTCCCAATTTTTTATCGTTTAAAAAAAGTACAATATATGAGAGAAAAAATAATTTCGATTAAAATGCAAAATAATGTTTTTTTTATCACAACTAAACTGAAACATTCCTGTTTAATTAATATTTTTTATTAGTATTTATTATATTAGAGATTATATAATAATAATTAATCTTTCTTTAGTCTTATTTGCACTATACCCCTCTCTCACAAGGTAGGAACTAATTTCTTTCTGCTTTTACCCTTGTGGAAGTATGTAATCAGAAACATATGGCCAAAATCATGTAAAAAAATTATGTTCCCCAAAATGCACATTTCTGGTTCAGCAAAAAATATGCATCGTGAAGACCATAGGTCTTTTTCAAATCTATTTAGTCACGTGTTTATGATTATGATCAGCCACAAGGTGTAAAAAGCGAATAGCAACCAATCTCTCATCTTGCGTGACAGTTGTTGTGTAATAAAAATTACACTACAGAAATATTCATTATTGGATAAACTCATGTTTAATGGTTTATAATACATAATTCTAAAAATGTTTTAAGAAAATCAACTATTTATTTTCTAACATTTATATAAAAACACATGTTTAATTTATACTTAGAATATCATTTTACTCTAAAATTTTTAGTTATTATACTATGGGAACTTTTTTTTTTAAAAAACAGTGATGTCCTAAATCAAAGTTAGCCAAAATCCATAAGATTATCCATGAATTTTACTATTCTAATTTAACAACAGCTATTTAAAGTTAATTGTTTACTACAACATAAAAAATATCAAAATTATCATATAAAAATAATTAGAGTTTTTGTTTATTTTAAATAAATATAATTATAATATATATATATTTATTTTATTATTCAAATTCAATTTACCAGCATTAATTTTTTTCTCTCACTAATTTAACAATACTATATTTAAAATATATATATTAATGATTATTAATCCAGATATAATTTTTTAAAAATAATTAAAAATTAATACAGCTATTCATATTAAATACAACAGAATGGTAACATTAAACTCCATGTGATGTTTAATGGTTTAAGCTCCATCCCTATAAAATCTTTATTTTAGTACACATTTTTAAACACATATATAGAGACTCCGAATACAATATTTCTAAATTATGAAAGAATTAATAATAAGTATTAATATATTTATCTAAACACAAAGTTATAAAATGAGTGACAGCAAGAAATTTTGTATGTGTAAATTGAGTTGTAGGAAATTATTATGGATAAATACTAAACTATCATGAGGAAGAGAAGTAAGAGAGTGAGGCCTGGGATAATTGAGGTTAAATAGATGAACCAGAAATGCATCTTGAGGTCATTTTCATTTTTTTCAGATACCATTGTTTGTGTTCTAAAGAGGAATTATATCTTAAAAAATGCAAATGATCATGTTGAATTTTTGGTCCATCCATTTTAGTTCAATTAACATCTTCCTCATGTTAGTTCATAATTTATTATTAGCATGCAGAAAGGACTTTGCTGTTAACTACAAAGAGATCCTTTGATTCCTCTTGGAGTCTTTAAAGGAAATGAGCAGGTGTAAATTCCTAATGTTCATTTTATACATTCCTGTTGGTGCATCTTATATTGCTATGTGATTATTTATAGAGTTTACAAACATGGATGGGCTGCTCAAAGTATTAGCCAGCATGGTGAGTTTATTGACTTTTAACCTCCGAGTTTAAGATCAAGAAAAACCATGGTCTTTCTTCTCAGTTGCCTGATAGCTCTTAACTGAAACATCAGTTTTGAGTTTTTTGAAGGGAGAATGAATGTGTGGGTGAATAGATACCAGACAAAAATAAAATAGTCCTTATTCCCAGGAGGCAGCAAAAATCACTAGCCAAGATAATAATTGATTCCCAAAGGTAGAGGATGTTGAAATTCTTGATTGTGAAACCAGGTTTTCATTTGATGACAACCTTTACATAGGTAATTACAATGCTAATTACTTTCAAATAAAGGAAGAGTCCAAGGATATAATAAAAAAATTATTTTATTAAATGTAAAATTATTGGGCTTTGTGAAGTTAGAAGAAAAGATGAAAAGACATTTGATTTAAAAACTGGACATTTACTGTATTACAAAGGCACAAATGTTGGAAGTGTAAGTGGAGTAGGATTCATTATAAATAAAAAGATGTAAGGACAACATTGTGGAGATTGGTAGTATATGAGACAAAGTATCAAGATTAGTTATTGAACTTAATAGCAGGTACCAAATGCAGATAATTCAGATTTATGCCCCAACAAGTTTTCATAGTAATGAAGTAGTAGAGGATTTTTATAATGATGTACAAAAATCTTCTGATTAGACTAAATTACAGATTTAAATTATTTTGGGAGACATTAATGCTAGAAATGGTAAACAATTGAAAGATGAAAGTGTTGTAGATAAATTTGATTATGATTATAGAAATGAGAGAGGTCATTGACTTGTGGGGTTTGCAGAAAAAGAAAAAAAATTATATTATGAATTCTTTTTTTTTTTTGATAAAAATGTTAAATGGAAATGAATATGGAAGCATCCAAATGAAGGTACAGCAGAATTTGATTATATTTTGACTAACAGAAAACATATATTTTAAAATTATGTTTTTAATAAATTCAACACAAAAAGAGTTCATCAATTAATGAGATGTAAGATACATGTTAATGCAAAATTAGACAAACAGAAAGTACTAAGAAAAACAATATTCACAGTTAATATTCCTAATCTTCAGAAGCATTCCAATGAATTTAAATCAGAACTTTCAAACCATTTTCAAATATTAACATACTTTAAACATGATTCACATTTGTACAAAATCTATAAGAAAATAACTGTCACACTTTTAAAAAACTGAACAAAGATAGCTTAAACAAAAAAGGAGCAATTAACCAATAAAATTTCTACTGTGATTAGAGCATCTATAAAGAAATGGAGGAATATAAAAATATATAATAATGATGCATTAAGAAGCATTGAATATCTAGAATTTTGTAAAGTGGCATGTAAAAGGGTTCATAATGATATAAGAAAGTATAATTATGCATTAGCAAAAAAAGCTATAAAAGTGAATAAAAATCTTCAAGATTGTAAAACAACATTTTGATATTGGTAGGAAACTTAATTCTGCAAGAAAAAAGATAGAACTATTACTAAAAAGAAAGATGATATTATAAAAGAGTTTCATGAACAATTATATAGTAATAAAAAACAAGTATCTTCTACAACTATTATATCTTCTGAAATGCCCAAGAGTGAGATGTGAAATTAAATTTATGAAGAAGCAAAAAGTTCCACATAATGTGGAATTATAATCAATATCTTAAAACAGTGTTTCTCAAGCTTTATATGCCCATGAACCCCTTCTTATAGCAAAAACCTGACTATGAACCCCCAAATAAAATAACTCAACATAATTGCATAATATAAAAATTACAAAATTAAGTTCATGTCTTGAATGGAAAATGGTGACATAAAAATAAAATATAAAAAAAAAAAACATGTTGATATTTAAAGTAGTTTTATTAAAATTATAACTCTTACTTTAAATTGCCAAAACACATTTTTTTTTCAATGAGATGGATGAACCTGATGAAATGATAAAATATTATTTATGTTCAGCTTTAAGATTATGTGTAACATTCGTAAATCTTCATGAGCACTAATTTGCAGTTCATTTCTTTTTTCATTATGAGACTCATAACTGGACTAAATCCACATTCTACTAAAGAGGAATATAGTAAATCAATCAGCATCTTCTGTACAGTGACCCATATTGCAGGATATAAAATTGGTATCTATTTTTATAATCAGAATTTGTGGTATCCTTGTTCAAACATTAGTTTTAGCTCCTCATTTGTGGATAATTTAATAACATTCTCCTAAATTAGTAGGGATTAATCTGAGTTTGTGGGTTTACTTGCAAAAAGGTACGACACTTATTCAGAGATAACCAAATGAAGAATGTCTTCAAATCTTTGGCTGAGGTCAGAATGAAAAGTCATTCAGTACTGCCCATAAGCATGCAAATCTTCATCTAGTTTTTGCAAATTTTAAAAGATTTGGAAACTGAAGCACGCTCATCTTCCCAAATTTTGTTTATATAGCATAAGTTTTATAACAAACACAGATATTATACTTTTAGTTTTGATTAAATTTAATTGATCACCCTGTAGCTTCAAATTAGTTTTGTTAAATTTGGCAAATAAGTTAGTCATATAATGTATGTCATTTTTTGAATTAATTAAATTGGGATACAAATCATTGTCTTTACTTTCCAAAAATTCCAACACTGAATCAAAGAGTGCATAAAATCAATCAAATCATGCATTTTAGATAACAAATTTAACTTCAATGTTAAGTAGTACATAATTATAATTTTCATCAATTTCTATTCAAAGATGAACAAATAATATCTCATTTAAGGCATTTCTTTTGATTTTATTAACTGCTCTAATGACATAATCTAGTGAGCCATGCAAATGTTCACTAAGATTTTTGGCAACTAAATGTTGTCGGTAAATAACACAATGTACAAATAATATATTCGGTAAAGCTTGTTTTAAGTATGCCAGAAAGCCTTGGTGTCATTCTACCATTGTCAGAGCACTAACAGTAGCAATGGAAAGGACATTATTTAAGGGTATAGCTTTTACTTCAAAAAAATTTTAATTCAATAAATATTGTTTCATCATTTGGCTCAGTTTCAAAATATTTGGCAAATAACAATTCTTAGGAATTTTTTTCTTTTACAAATCTCACATAGGCTCAAAATAAAGCTTTGTTTCCTTGAAAAGTCAATTTATCAAACTGTGTAGAGAATTTAGATGTTTTTAAGTACTCACATAAAGAATTTTATATACACTGATCCATTTCATCAATCATTCTTTGTATTCTCAGTGGAATTTTTCTTATAATATTGAAAGCTGGTTCATGCATCACATCTTGCATTAACTCACAGTTGATAGAATAAGTTCTTCACCAATGGTGTGTGGATTTCCAGACATTGCAATCAGTAAAGAAACATTATAAGAAGCATGCAGTCAATCAGCATCTCACTCTGATATTGTCACTAAGAGTTTTCGCAATGACAGTGTTTTCAGATATCTTTCTTTGGATGTTTTAAAAAAAGTTAAATCTTTTTTATCCCTTATAGGCTTTTGTCAAATGTTCCTTTAACTTAGAAGATTTAATTGATTTATTTGACAAAGTTTTATTGCATAGAACACACATGGGTAGAGTACTATTTTGTGATAATGAAATGAAGCCATATTTTAAATACTCAACACTATATTGTCTACATTTTTTCTTCATCTCACTCATGCCATTATCTAGAAAATGAACACAAATTTAAACTATAAGAAATTAAACAAAAAATTTATTTGGAAAAAACACTATTTATTAATCAAAATAAGAATCATAGATCACATGACCCTATTTCTTAAGCTTGTAAGTTATAAACAATGTGGATTGCCAATTCCTTAGCAAGCTTTGTGATAAATGCTTAGCCAGAGCCAACACTTAAAATATCTCTGTCAGAAAACACCCCAACCCCCTGACCATGGTTTCATGCTTTGGTACTTCTCAGAGAGCTGCGAGGGTAGGTTCAGACACAATTTATTAATATTTTGTTTCATTTTGAAAATGAAATGTCACAATGTAATGCATTAATTAATTATTTAAAATATAAGAATAAAATTTCAAGCAAGTTTCACAAATTGTATGGCTATGCATTTGTTACTAATTTTATTATTTATTTTTGAATAATTAATAATTTAATTATTATCAAACAAAACAGGCAAAACTCTCTATACATATTGCTACTCAATGCAAGCCAGAGTAATCAATGGATGCCAGAAGGCTTGTGCATAAAATCCTCATCTAGTGCCCACTCATTCAATATCTCCAGACTAGTTTTTGTCTTGTGGCCTTTATCAGTGAGGAGCTTTGGATCTGAGAGCACTCCACCTAGATGTTAGTATCTAATGCAACCCTCTAGCAGCCATCTTTTATCTCTACTTAATTACAAAACTATAAGACTTAAATTGAAAACATTATATTTTCAATTCAAGCTTCTCAGCTTATATACTCTGGCTTGCACTAAGTGGCAATATGTATAAAGAGTTTTGCCTATTTTGATAACAGTTAAGAGCAAGCATAAGAAATAGTGATCATGTGATGTTTATTATCAAACAAATTAATAAATAACAAAATGTAATATTGATAAATATTATATAATAAAACTAGTGTATTAATTAACTTAAAAATAAGTATAACTTTGCTTAAATAAATTTAATACAAATGAAGATAGCAATTGTATTTAAAATACTTAGGTAATGTATGCTATTTACATACCAATACAAAAAAATGATATTGCTTTTGGGTCACTTGGAAAATTTGTTGCATGCACTTCACATCACACACAAAACAGAACTAAATTGTTGATTAATGGATGGTTTTTTGTGCCATATTTAGATAAGTTATTGCATGTAGCAGTGAGATTCTGTTCCTGTTTGAACTTGCATAGCTATGTAGATAGATGACCATGGTTGGTCCAACTCCCACTGTTCAATGTTCATCATTACTTGTACTTTATGTATCGATCTATACTTATATTTTGCTTGGAACATAAATATGATTACAAATTTATTTAATGCTATTTATCTTAATTTTCATAATAGTAAAAAAGTATCACAAATTTTTTAAATTTATATTAAACATTTCTCACACTACCGATGGTCTACACACTCCCAAATTTATTTTTATTCTCCACCAACCCCCTCAGCAGTTACAAGAACCCCTGCTGATTTATAGGAAACAATTTGGAAACCACAGTCTTAAAAGAAGCAGATGAGTAATTAAGTAAAAGATTTGGAAAAGTTATATACCAAATATCAAAATGATAAAGATATAATAGATGGTTGGAAAAATGCAATATTAATATTAACATTTAAAAAAAGTGCAAATAAGTTATTAGAAATTACAGATTTATCAGTCTTTTATCAATGGTATACAAAATATTTACCAAGATACAGTTTACAGAGAATTTTGAATTTCAAGCAACCATAAGAACAAGGTGGATTTAAAAGTGATTTTAGAACAATGGATCATATTTAAGTATTGAGAGAAGTTATATAAAATAAAACAATGAATATAAGTTGTCATTATGCTTTGGATTTTTAGATTATGAAAAGGCATTTGATTCTATAAGCATTTCTTTAGTGATTAAAGCAATGGACTTATCAAGGTATAGACCTGGAATATTGTCATATTCTGAAGAATATTTATAAAAATGTAACAGCAACAATTAGATGAACATTGAAAAGAATGTATAATAGGGTGACTTCATATCTCCAAAACTTTTTAAGCAGTGCTGCAGCAAGTGTTTTGTGGATTAAAATGGGAAGCTAAAGAAATAAATGTAGTTTTATAATATATATATATATATATATATATATATATATATATATATATATATATATATATATATATATATATGATTCAAATGATCAATATATAAATAGTATGAGTTAGAAATATAACCAAGTCAAAAGCATCTTGCTTTCTGAATTGCTAATAAATTTAATTTATATACAAAAAGGAATCAAACCATACTATATATTACAATGATTAATATCTGATAATTGACTGAGATATGTTAATTACTCTCATTTTTTACATATCATGGAGTGGGTTTATTAACTTTCATATTTGTTTCCAGTTTTTTGTTGTTTTTTGATAACAAATACATTGGTTTGATTATATAATACGATTATTGTTTGTATGCTGTTATAAACATAGTGGATTAGAACACTTAAAAAAATTAGAAGTAACTCTCTTGACTTGTAAACATCTGTCCAGACCTGATCTAAACCATTTTAATTTTTTTAGATAATTCTATCATTTTGAAACAATATCTGATGGCATACAAATTAAAATTTGAAAACTACCAATTAGATTATTAAGAAAAGCTCAATAAATATTTAATAGAATGGTATGTAATTTTAGGTTTTGTGGAATTAATATCTACATTATATCTAAAAACAGAAATTTAATTAATTTTAGTTAAATAAAAAAAAATAGAGAAAAATGATTGGATTATGGCTCAACATGAAGATAATGGTAGCCAATTATGTTGTCTTCATCATTAATAAGTAAGGCAAATAATCATGAAAATTAATAGAAGAATCAAATATGTAAATAAAAAATTGAAATGGTTTGGCTTGATAGAATTAATCTTATATTGCTTTCTATGGGATAATGCAATGATAAATTGATGAATAATGAATAGAGAAAATAAAGATTTTTGGATTAAAGTTCAACATTATATTCCTAGTGCTCTTATATAAACAACAAATCATTTGATTATTCATTATTAATATTTTATTAAAAACATGGTCTTCTGTTTTTTTTAATGTTACAGTTTATGGAACATATTAAAAATTCTAAAATAAAACAAAAAATTGCAAATGGTATCCAAAAATTAATATGAATAACAAAAATAGAATTAAAACTCATGTTGATATTACTAAATTTCTGTAAAATAAAATAATTTTAATTGGGATGGTTTGGACATGAAGCAAAAAATACTGATAATAAGTAGACTTCACATTTTCCAATTGGATAAGGGGTAATATAAATGATGATATTTTTCAGTTGATTAAGAGATAATATAAATATAATATAACAATTCATCAATTGTTAAAACAGAATTCCTTTAATACAAAATAATAACTAAATAATTATTGCCAAACACTTTCAACTCTTACGAGTCCTTATCAAGGCAGTGTAAAAAAATTTATTTGCTCCTAGGTGATGAATTAAACATTTCATTGTATTGGGCAGGAACAACTAATCATAAAGCTGATTAATTGTGGATTCATAGCACAAGCTGAATTTTGCATAAGATATGATTCTTTAATCTTGTTTTTTATCATGTATTTCATGCATTAATATTGTAAAATCCTTTTGACTACATATATGGCCTATACTATTTTGGTGAATATAAAAACCTGAATAAACTGCATCATCTTCTCTTGCTCTATAATACGTATATTTATGTTGCCGAAGGTGATATTTAATATTTGTTTTAGTTTATCTAACATATATCACACTACAATTTATTTGTGGGCATCTAATGAGTATACAACACTGCTTTTATCCTCATTATTTAATACTTCCATAGAATTATTTATTATTCTATTAAGATTAAGTGGAGTTCTCCATGCTAATCAGAAATCTTGACATAAAAAATTTATTATATTTTATTAATATTGGGAATAAAAGCTAATGACATCCATGGTTTATTATTCATATTTATATGATCACTATTATAATGTTGTTTATAATGCTTCAATACAATAGATAATAGCATTTTTTTATTAGAACCAACTTGTATCAATTCTTCATATAACATTTTATATTATCTTTCTTAAACATTTCATTTGAACACAGTCATTGATTATGTGTTAAAAAAGTTCTAAAACCAGATAATTTGTGTACTAAAGGAACAGTAGATGTTGGATGAATATAACCTCTATAATCTATATGTTTTATAACCATTTTATATATTAATTTATCATCCACCTTGGTATTTTCAAATCCAGGTATGTAATACTAGAATTGTCTTCTCTTTCTATTGTGCAAACTAAACCATCCTGGTTCTGCAAACTATATTTATAGTTATATATTTACAGAAATATTATTTATTTAAGAGATAATATGTATTTTTTAAAGATTTGTTTTAAGAAAGATGTAATTTGATACTTTGCTGAACTTTTGTGGAAAGGCAGAAGTAAAAAATATTAAATTTTGGGGAGGTCTTTGCTTTGCAGAGAACTATAAAGTTGTTGATGTTGAACTGTATGTATATTTTATATACCTGGAGTTTAGATTAATATAGAAGATTTGATTAAAAGTTAACATGGGCCTAACATTGGCATTAACAAAGGATTTCAGTGTACCTTACCAGATTTTCAATGGTATGGATGGTTGAAGAGTTGGAAAGTGAACTAGATTGAAGACTGTTCATTATGATGTGAAGATTTAATATTTTAAAATTGGAGATCATTTATCTATTTTACATGTCTGTGGTCATGAGTATTGATTCTATGACATAGAATGTATAGCTGAAGAGTGCTTGAATGTCTAGGTTCAAATCCCCTATATATATATATACTTACTTATATATCAGCTGATAGTCATAATGAATCTTTTTTTTCAAAAAGACAAAACTTCTTCACATTTCTGTCTCAATGTTTAATGGTTTTAACATTTATTTGCCATATAAAAATAAAGTAGGCAAATGGGATTACATCAAGAATGTATTGTCTGCATTACTAAACCATCCAGAATGGTAATGTGTCTTTTACAATGTGATGGGACCAATGTAGAAGACATTTTGACAATCTGTAAAAGTAATACCTTTTTTTTTATTTTATGATTATCTTTATAAAATAATTTAGAAATCAATAAAGACAGATTCAGAAAAATAAAAAGCAAAATAATTGAGTTGCAGAGACTGAAATCTAACACATTGTGTGTTTTCTGTGTTATACTAATAGTTTTTCATATATTTTTAGCAATATTATCAACTAATACTGACTAATGTTACTTCTTAGTATTAAAATTTGTGAATTTTTATCTAATATATTCAGTACAATGTCCTCATTTTTATTTATAACAGCATTATGTTTTTGATTTAAAGTAATATATCTTTTTCAGCACTACATTACATTTTCCTCTAATCACTTCCCATCAGTCTTTTATTATATTTCAGGCTTTACACTCTTCAAATGTTTATTATTTTTCTGTCATAAATATTTCTTTTATTAAGAAAACTAATTATAGCACCTGCTTTCTTTTATTAAAAGTAATTGTTTGCCAATATTATTCTTGTTTACATTGATCAACTTGTTTTATTATATACATATTATAAATTTGATCTATTTCCTTTGTTTTGTTCATCATTACATTGTATCCACTATCTCATTTTTTTGATATTTTAGTTTCATTTATCTTATAATATTTTTAAAACAATTAATATTTTATTGATTATTGATTCTATTATTTTATGCAGAAATGTTATTTTCAGAAAGGACATGCATATATATCTTTATCGCTAAACTTGATATTATACCTGATATATTTTTTATTTTATTTATTTCATTTATCATATTAAACAGTTGTGAAAAAAAGTAACACTACTTTTCTCTCTCTTCTCTTTTTTTAATTTTTTTTACCAATATAAATGTTGGGGAATGTCATTCTTCATTCTTGTTTCAATATAAAAAAAATGTATGTGATGGCATTTCATGTCAACAAATGTGAAAGAATTTATATATACTGTATATGCTTTTATAAACTAATTATATGACAATCATATTTTTTTTTTCATTTAAGCTCATTAAAAATCATTATTGTCTATACTATTTGACTTTTTGAAAAACACAAGTATTTTTTTATGAATGTTATTAATAATACTGACTCAATCATTTCATATATTTTCATCAAATATTTCATTTGTCTTTATTCCTTTTAGCTCCAATTGTCATCTGCATCATCAAATTTGTCTTGAGATCAAGTGATGTTTAACTACTAAAGAATTAAATAAAAAAAAAAAAACGGTTTCATTATACTATCTAGACAATATTTTATTTCAATTATGAAAAAAATCAGAAATTTGTAGCATTCTAGCACTAAAATAATTACTTAAGCATCTTTATTATTAAATTAAAGACATTTCTTATTTTTAAATAATGCAGTTTTTATTATATGTGTTTAATGAAAAAATTTACAATAATACACATTTATCTTCACAAAAATCTTCAGATTTCAAGCATATTCTAGATTCTGTGATAACATGATGGACTATTTCCATCATCTATCATAAAATGTTGGATGTATAAAACGTTTTAAACTTTATTTAAATTTGTCAAATACAAACAACTGGTTAGTATTAACACAAAAAGACAACACAGATTTGTAATTACATCACATTTTGAGTAGTATTATTCAAAACTATTTCTCTGTTGATGCTGACCCAACCAGTGACAATATTAGCATAGGAATTGAAATTACACATCTAGATTTCTGAAAATATTTAATTTTAAGACAATGCTCTAATTAACTGAGCTATTACGTCAAAGGTTTAAAATTCAATATTCAAGAATCTAAAGGGTAGTCTTAAATTGGGTCGAGAGGTCAGTGCAACTGCCTTGCACTTGCAGGCAGTTGCCTGGGTTGTGGGTTTGTGTCACAGCCGATGCCATGACACTTTTAAAAAAAAAGAATCTAAAGGGTATCAGTTTGATTTCTATGCTAATATTGTCACTGTCAGGCTAGCAGCACCTGAAAAAAATTGAAAATAATTTTATTCAAAACAGTGCATATTTACTAACTTGTGCTGTCTATTTCTGTGCTATTACTAACAAGTTGTTTATATTTGACAAGTTTAAATAAATATTTAAAATTTTTTATACATTCAACATTTAATGGTACATGGTGGAAATAATCCATTATATTATCACATTTAATATACCATCTCCACAAACTTTATTTTGATTCTACATTTACTTATGAATTTATTAATTGTTTCAATTTTGTTTTTTCATGCACACATTGGTAGGCATTAACTATATGGTCTATGGTTTGTGTGTGAAAACAGCTATATAAGTCAGAAACTATCAAATTTTATTTCTGAACAAATAATTGTAGCAACTATGAGTGCTTCTGAGAACTCCAGTAACTTCTATGAAAATCAAATTTATATAACTCTATTGTTACATTCAAATATCAGCCTTTCAAGCTAATTGAGAACGCGCCTTTTGAGAGTGTTAAATAAATGAATACTTTCCTCTTCAATATTTATGCAGGAATAGAAAGGACCCTCTTATTCCTATGACTCAAATTCTTTTATATGAGCAAATCTGAAGTATTGTTGAGGAGAGCGTGAGTAGAATTCTCACTTTAAATTACTATTTACGATGTTTTTGACTGAATGACGTTGGTGAAATTACTTAGAATTTATTAAACGTCATTCTTACTGAAACTTAATTTTGAGTAAATAAGCAATTATTTTATCTAGCGCCATGTTTACAATTATATTACATTCAAATATCAGCCTTATTGTTATATTAGAATATAAAAATATTTGACTCATTATAATAAGCATATACTTTGCACTACAATTCTTCAGTTAATTTTTAGAGTTTTTGGTTAAACATCGATTTCCATTATTAACAGAATAGTGATATGATATTTTGTCTTATTAGTTAATCCAATCTACTTTTTTTTATTCAGTAATGAAACTTGTCTTCTGATATCTGTTAAAGAAGCATTTGGTATAATGGGTAGCCATATTAAGAAGTCGGAGTTGAATGTGCTAATTACATTTTTAATGAAAACATTTTATTAGAGCTTATAATGAGTATTTATGCTCAAAGCAGATATAGTTTTAGTTAAATGAATTGTAAATGCCAAGAATGCCGATCTTAAATGTAATAATGCCAGAAGGTTAGTCCTAGAAATTATAGGGAAAAAAAATAAAACTATGGTCCGGCAAACTCTTTAGAATCATGGAATAAATTCATATTACAGAAAATTACTTTCATTTTATATGATCATTCTCTATAATTTAAATGAAATATTAGTCATTTTTAGAGATTATATTTTTATTTAGATTTCCTTATACTGGTGGGAAAGATATCTTGTGTGAAATCAAGACAATATCATCAACATAAATAGTTTTTTCCCCCTAACTCTAAAAAACATTTATAAATAAATAATTATTGATTTATTGTAAGTCTATATTATATAATTCATGGTTTTTTTTTACTTCCATAACAGTATCTTGAAACATATAATTAAAAATATTTAAAAAAGACAAATAATTCCAAGATGTGCATTTTGTGCTGATTTAGAACTCTTCAGTTGACCTAGGACTCCATGATTTTTTATTCTTTAATATTTTATATTTTTTTTTGGTTTTATCTATAACAATTAAAAAGCTAAAGCATACTAGTTAGTGAAATTAGAACTTAAATATAAAACACTTTTTTAAAAACTACTTTATTTTTTTTTTTAAAAAAATATGAAAAAACTACTTTATTTATTTGTTTATTTAATAAAGGAGTGGGGAGATTGAAATGTTCTGACCAATCACAAAAGAAAACTTTCTTTGTTATTGGTTAATTTTGATAAAAACTTGCATTGGCTAATAATCTATTTGCTAAAAAAAAAACAAATTCAAAGTTTATTTCCATGATAACAAAGTCCATTATTTTTTATTAAAAGATGTTTGTTTTTGAATAATAAAACACAATGCCACTTTCTACCCCTTTAAATACATTTTTTTTAAATTTAACTTGAGAAAAGTACGGCTGGTAATTTTTTTATTTATTTAAATGCACATTACTAATATATATATAATCAAAATAAGAAACGTTATGTATAATATGAACATTTTAAGAATAGATATGTAGACAATTGTTTCATTGCCAAATAAAAAAGTAAACATAATTCAGCAGACGATAGATTTTAACTAGTAACAGACCTTTCACCAAGCCAAATAATAATAATAATTGCAATTGGCCAGGCTAAGATTGGAACCTGAACATTTGACACCCAAGTGAATAATCGACTTGTTAAATTACTATATATACCAATCTAATCATTATTATAATGTTTAGAAAAGAAATAAAATATTATTGCATACGGGTATTTACAAAACTTTATTATCTTGATTGAATTAATAAAAATACCAATTCATGAAATACATTATAAGCTATTGTTTCAAATGATGCCACTATTTTTTGCAGATTGTTTATATTTATATAATGTATATATCATAACAAAAAAAATTAATGCTACTTATAAAATAATATAGAAGTACTGAAAACTCCTACGAGCTATATGCAAACTAACTGTCAACAAACCTAAAATATTAAATAAGTCTATTTACACTTTAGTTTTGATTGTGTATAAGCATATCTTTTATTGACATGCTTACATGCAAAGTGTGAATTATATATACTAACGTGATTTCAACTTAACTATAAGCTATTCTGAAATTATTTAATTTAACAATCTTTTAATATTAAATTATTCTTAAGCTAATAGATATAAGTATAACATTTTGCCAGCTCAAATATAGGTGAAATAATATAAAAACACTAAAAAAAAACCAGTGAACTATATGCAAAACTAACTATGATAAATTCATAAATAATAAAATATTATTTATATTAATTATTATTATAGCAAGCCATCAAGTCAACGTAGACGACTGATAACCAAAAAAAAATTGCATTTTTCCAGTATAACATATCAACTAATATTGATTTTAAATCACTAAATATCACATGATCACCATTTCTTATGCTTGCACATCTGTTATTAAAACAGGCAAAACTCTCCATACAGGAGTGTCACTCAGTGCCAGTCAGAATAATCAATGAATGCCAGAAGGCTTGTGCATAAAATTCCCTCTAGTGCTGACTCATCCAATTTTATTCTCATAGTTTTGTAGTTAAGTAAAGATAAATGATGGCTACTAGAGGGTTGCATTAGATCCTAAGATCTAGGTGCCGTGCTCTCAGATCCAAGGCTCCTCACTAACTAAGGGCACAAGCCAGAAACTAGTCTGGGAATATTGGATGAGTAGGAACTTGATGGGAATTTTATGCACAAACCTTCTGGAATTCTTTGATTACTATGGCTGGCACTGAGTGGCACTACTGTATGGAGAGTTTTGCCTGTTTTAATATTGATTTTGAAGGTTTGTCAAAGGTAGATTTATTATTGTAATTAATAGATTCATCCATGTCATTATTGATGATCCTCTTATTCTTTCACTTATAAAGTTTCTAAAAATTATTAATATATTTAATGAACTATATTGTCTTATAATGTAATAAGATAATTTCAACTGGTCACTTGAGCTTCAAGTAAAAGTTTGAACCATCTGATTGAATAGTCATTTGTTCATTTTCCCTGTAATCGATAGAAGTTTCATAACTCTCCATTAATACTACAATATAACCACAATATAGACTTGCACATCTATAGAAGATAATAGAAAATACTATAGCATAAAAAAATCTACTCCTTGTTTTGTTTGGTTTTTTTTAATTCTTTTTTTTTACATTTAAAAATTTCTAGAAATTTTATCACACTTTTTTTAATGTTAATCTGCACTGAATCTATTGTTTAATAAAAAAAAATTTGTAAAATATGCCAATTTTTATAAGGAATTTTGAAGTTTGATTTCTTCATATTTAGTCATAATTCCATTTATTTTATTTACATTTTTTAAATAAATCTTGAGGATTTTTGATATTTCAATTGCAATTGAGCTGCCATAAGCATATCTGAGTTTACTAATATTAATTTCATCAATCATGAATTCACATTTATTTCCATCTAATATGGCTTCCCTCATTGCATATAGGTAATATAAACAAATAGCTAGAGGAAATATTCTGTCCTAGTTAACACTTTTGGCATTGAAAAACCAAGTCATTTTATCATAATTTATTTTATTTGCAGCATCTAATCTTATTAAGAGCTTTTTTTACAAGAATAGTAATCAAATGATTCAAGATCTTGTTGCAATCAGTAAATTATTTATAAATTTCTTTCTGATATTTTTTGTTATTAATTATATTTTAGTAATATTATTAATAGTTCATTAAACATTTGTAAAACCAGCTTGTACATCTGACAATGTTCCTTCAAGGTAAGGTTATAATTTACTGTGAAATTTTCAGAATATTCTTGTAAGCACATGATAAAAAATATGGTGTGATAGTTTACATACTTTTTCAAGGCCCCTTTTAATTCCCATTAGATTTTCCAATATTGATTTTTATTCTTTTGTTTGTTTTATCTTAATTAAAGTTTCATCAGATTTTTTTTTAATTATTTTTTCTGTTTTATTATAAATTATGTTCCACATAGTCTAGCTTAGTGGCAGGGTGTCAGATCCTGGGTATGGGACCCCTGAATTAATTGAAGTTCTCTCACTTCAAATGCTTGAATTTGTTTTGATATCTCACCTAATAAATATATCCAATTATTACAAGCACCTCACTGAGGAAACCAGTAGCAGAGACAGGTCTGGGGTTGGGTATATTCTGCAAAACTTGTTAAGAGCTTATTTGTAAGCTATAAATGTGATATCCAATTATGTTTCTTCATCTACCATTAATTATAATAAAAATATCAAATGACTTTATGATGATTATTCTGAAAGCAATAACAAAAAAATAACTCCTTAATTAGAAAAAAATGATGCTTTCTATTATCTATTAAACTTTAATAATAAAGATTAAAATTAAACACTCACAATTTTAACATCATAATTAAGAGAATTTGAAAAAATAATAAAGAAAAGGTTTTTTTTTTCATCTTAGTTAGCTGTAAATAAAAATAATTCATGTGCATTTACACTCAAAAGCAAGAGTGATATGACAATGCCAGTATATCAGATTATGGTCTATAATTCCATTTTTAAATGTTTTTCCCATTACATAACAAAATATATAACTGTTTTCTGGTTGTGGTAGGCCACATTTGTTATTTTCAAATAAAATAATAGGTTGAGCTACAAATTGATTCAGAAAGCTCTTGACTGTAACATTGCACTAAGTCATACAGATTACTTTTTAAAAATAAATCATAAATATAATAAAATATCTTTACTAACAACAAAATAATATATAATAATAGCTGTAATATACTCATATAATCATCACAAATAAAAATAACATAAAAAAGCTCTTTTCAGCAAATTTTAAAATTTTGCCCTTTTCGATATGACTTAATTACAAAAAATAACTTATACTGCATACATAGTGTCGGCTCTATATACAATTAACACAAGCCTATAATTACACTTAAATATCTTTATAACAACACATATTATACAACCCTCTATTCATTTTTCATTATCCAGTTATTAGTTAAATTAATTGATGTTTTATAAATGTTCATACAATTATTTCTGTTATAATTAATGTAATTGGTTTCATATATCTTCCTTCTATTTACTTATTTAATATAATTTAATGGACTTATATTCTTAACACAATCTATTCTATGTCCATATTTTAAGTAGTGAACATATAAAGCAGATCTGTCATCTCTTCTATTAATAGAATTATTATGTTCTTTAGCCCTTTCTTTTAATTGTTTTGCTGTATGTCCATAATAAACAATACTGCAAACCCCACATGTAATTTTATATACTATACCCTTTTTATATTTTATTTTTATATATTAGTAGGAAATTATAAAATAAAAGATATAAAATATAAAAAGGGTATAGTATATAAAATTACATGTGGGGTTTGCAGTATGGTTTATTATGGACATACATCAAAATAATTAGAAGAAAGAGCTAAAGAACATAATGCTATTAATAGAAGAGACGACCAATCTGCATTATATGTTCACTACTTAAAATATGGACATAGAATAGATTGTGTTAAGAATATAAATCCATTAGATTATATTAAAGAAATTAATAGAAGGAAGATATATGAAACCAATTACATTAATTATAACAGAAATAATTGTACGAACATTTATAAAACATCAATTAATTTAACTAATAATTGGTTAATGAAAAATGAATGGAGGGTTGTATAATATGTGTTGTTATAAAGATATTTAAATATAATTATAGGCTTGTGTTAATTTTATATAGAGTTTGTAGATGTCACTATGTATGCAGTATAGATTATTTTTGTAATTAAGCCATATTGAAAAGGGCAAAAATTTAAAATTTGCTGAAAAGAGCTTTTTTATGTTATTTTTATTTGTGATGATTATATGACTATATTACAGCTATTGTTATATATCATTTTGTTGTTAGTAAAGATATTTTATTATATCTATGATTTATTTTTAATTTGAAAAAGCAACATAAAGGATTTATTCCTTGTATTTTAGATTACTTTTTTGTATTCAAAAAGTATTAGTACATTTCTTTTACAGTTGGTATTTAAATCATTTAAATTTTAAAATAAAAATTAGAAATAATATTAACTTTTTTAAATTATTGTATCTTACATCAAACTCTTTTATACTATTTTTAATTTAAAATAACGAAATGTTTTTTTTTTTTTTTTGGTATTTGAAATATTAAATAACAATTTCAAATATTTTAAAGATAAATAATGATTATGGTAATAGCTTTAAACAAGTTTTTTTAATAAATGCCACAAGAGAAAGCATTTAAAATCTCTATCTAGAATTATCCCTATCCCCAATCTGGTTTTGAACTAATGACTCTCATTTAAGTTTAGATAGCTGGATTTGAAGAAATATAAATGTCTGAAATTTTCAGAATTTCTATTTAATAGTTAAGCATCAGATAAATGTGGTGCTCAAGTTGGTATTTTACATCTAGTAACTGAATATAGTGCCTCGCTGATGAATGCCATTAGATTGAAACCAGTTTGGTGATAGACATGATTGTAGATAAAGATTTTTAATACTTCCCTTGCAGCATTTATAGGAAAAGCTTCTTTAGAGCTATTAGCATGCTCATTATATTCTATTTGTAATACAAGCTTATTAAGTAAAGTCATGTGATGTTTGAATTGGTTGTTTTTAATATTTTAAAGAAAATATGTTAATATTTCATCATTAGTCTATGCAAAAAAATTTCTGTAAGTCTTGAATTAAGCTATAAAACTTTTTGCAACTGCTTACTGATTAGCAATAAACTATATAATTTGATCTGAACATAGACAATAATAGAGAATCATTTTGCAAATAATATACTGGTTAGCAGTAAGAAATATAATTTGTTTCCTCAAAAGTGAGTCTAAAATTTCTCACATCAAATTTTTTTTTCAAAGTATAATAACCAAAATTACATCATGACAAATACATCAATTCATACCAATGCAAAGGCTATGGCATCCTGACAAGACCATATATGCATTTGAAATCTAGGATGAAGAAACCATACATTTTTGTCAGTTGACATGATTGCTATTCTTTAAATCAGGATTGGTAAATGAGTATTTATCTAAGGTTTTCATACTCTCTGGGGTAATTACATGAGTATCAGTACACCAGTTCTAAAAATAAATGCTACAATTGTAATATAGTGCATTCTTTACTATTATAACAGGAGATAATACTTTCCTTTCAACACATTTACATATCGAAAAAGATATTTTTTAAGGAGATTCATAACTATTAAATGACTGTTTCTTTTCCAATCTATTCGCTATTCGCTAAATATTAAATTTATTAAACTATTCATAGAATATAACCTTATTTTTAAATTATACACCTTGTATTTATAAACCTTTAAAGCTCTACATCTAGTGCTAAGCTACTATGAAAGGAAAGCGACCAACATTAAAATCAAAAGTAAAAGTTGGAAATTTATTTTAGAAAGATGACAAATTTTCACCATAATGCAATATTTTTCATGTATCTAACCTCTAGACAATGTATTTAGCTATTCACTGTTGATCGATCCAAGAACAACTGTTAATAGGAATATCTGGAATGATCAGATAAGTATAATTTGAAACAACTTTCAGTACCTGTGGAAAATACAGAAGGCAAGAATATCTGATGGAATACAGGACTGATAATCTACAGAAACAAAATTTATTTAAAATATCTTGAAATGACTTAAAGTTATATCAAGTCTCATTACATGAAAAATGTTCTCATGTATTATTTAGAAACAAACCTCTTCTCCTTTATAGGACACAAGAATGTTTATGGAAGTTCACAATTATTTCTATTGTGAATAAAAATATTCATGTTTATGGAAGTTCACAATTATTTCTATTGTGAATAAAAATATTCGTATTTATTACCTTTCCTATATAAATTATGCAAACTAAAGAAAATTAAAATATAATGAGAACTTTTGCATTAGTAACTGCAACATAAATGTGTTCTGGATATTTTTAACATAATATTTTTTACCTAATTTGTCAATCACTATTTAATAAATTGTAATCCAATTCCAATTGGCAAACTTTATTTATGCAGTAAGATTTTTATAAATAACAAATAAGAAGCAAGGTACTTTTTTTCATTTAAATAACAGTAACTTGATTAAGAGAACCTGACCATCCCCCTGCATTACCAACACTGCTAGACCATGGGATACCTTAGGTGGGATCTTGGGTTCAGGAAAAAAATCTAAGGCCACAAGATCGATTGAGGGGCAATGGCTATTCTGGTTATTTCATGCTGGCCAGGTTTCAGGAATTCTACACAAAGAAGTTTTAGCCACTGGGGACATCAAATTTCTCAGAAAAAGTTTAGTTTGGTGGAATAGGCCCCTCATAAGATCTCAGAGGCTGAAATTCTGTTGAAACTGAAATCCTTTCCTGATGGAAATGCATCCTGTCTTGCATGGGATTCCTAAGTTTCTTTTATATCACCTATGCTCTTTTACCATTCTCATAATTAAAAATATGGTTGATTTCCAGAAGAGGCCCTGGGAATTTGTCTGATTGCCATGGTACCCCTAATTAAAAAAGTGAAAGACACCACATATCCTTGATAGTCTCTGGTCAATCTCAATAGTGCCACTGCTTATCAAGTTGATAAAGGGCCTCATAAAAGAGAACATCTAAGATAAACATCATTGGATGCTCTCGTCTTATTAGCTTGCCAAGAAGGTGGGCTTGCCTGCCAATGCTGTCAGCCAATTTCACACCCTAGATGACAATGTTTGTAGAAAGAGGAAATCCTGGTTCATCACAGTACAGCTTGACTCTTCAGGAGCCTTCGACTGTACAAAGTCAATGTGCTGCTTGGTGTATTGGAGAAAACTCAAAGTGCCTGAGGCATACCTCCAATTGATAGAGAACTTTTACTTTTTTTAAAACCAAGGAAGGGTTTCTCTCATTGGATGGATGAGTGGCTCCAGGAATGAGGCTGTCCTTCCTGGGATTGCCATTCCTTTGCTAAGAGAGAACATTCACCATATCTCCTATATGGATGATGTGGTGGTGTTCCTCTCATCTCATGATGAACTCACAAGGCTTGAGGAACTCTTGGATCAGTTCACTCACAAATTTGGTCTGAGGGTTAATGAAGGCCAATTGGCCATGTGGTCAATCATGACAGGAAAACAAGTTTCTGGCAGATTCAATGTGAACCCTCAGAGTTTCCTCAGTTACCATCTTGCTGCCACCCAGCAGTAATGAGCAGAGACCTACAGAAATTTCCTTACTCTCCAAGACAAAGAGTACAATTGCCTCATTGTCTAAGATCAATCTGTTGTTGTTGAGGAAAGTTGCCTTACTAAAATTCCATTGTGCTGCCCAAGATAACTTATTAACTTGCCAGCTTTGCCCCAACTGCCACCTTTATAAAAATATAGACTCTCTGCATGAGACTATGCTGGGGGAGAGGGTTTCCTGTCATCAGCCTCAACTTATTACAATAGCCTAAAGCCCTGAATGCTCTGGCTTTGCATATGATCAAGACATTCCAAGTTCAACAGACCCACAATATTCTAGTCAATGTTTTGAATGTCAACTTAGGCATAGAATTCCCACTCCCATTGGAGAAAATTGAGCCAACTGATAAGCCTCCATCCAAGTATAGGAGCCTATGACTTCAGCAACAGGTTACCTTAGTGTACAGGAGCATCAACACTTTTGGCTCCTTGTTTGGTTCTAAATTAAAATACTGGTAGACTTACCATTTGTTGCCTGATGGGAGAACTAAAATGGTCAATTTATTCCCTTTGGGAATACCCCCAGTTTATAAAATGGACCAAATTCCCAAACTGGATCCAAAGTATATGGATTACTTGTTCAAGGTTAATCTTGGGGCCCTCCCCACCAGGGCCTTTCTGTGATATCATAGGGGCTAAAATATTAACTTATGCCTTTTATGTAACAAACAAAAAGAGTCCATGAATTGCATACTTTCTTGATGTGATTTGTAGAACTATCTTTGGAACTTCCTTCTGAGGAAAATCACCAATCCTGATAAATCCTGTGTAACAATCAAGCTGGCCTTTGAGATGGAAATATTCAGGACAATCAGATTGGTAACATACATAAACTTTGCCATATGGACTGTAATATATAAGGTGCTGTTTGAGAAAGGGGTTGACCACTCGGTTGAAGATCTTGTTCTTAAATACCTTCTTAAAGCAATGGAAATGGGGCAAAAAAACTGCATTTCTTCATTGGCTAATCAATCATGGGGCCAATTGAGGATATATGTCACCATTTGACACCTAGGCCCATTGTTTGGTTTTCTTAAACTGTAGTGACTGATTTATTTGCTCCTTTACTATGTATTATATTTTATTGTATTTTAATCTGTGATTATGTAAGTATATGTATGCAATTCTATTATTATATTGTAATTTTCCTCTCATGAATTTTCTAGTAATACATTTGTTAGTCACCTGACCATGTTATTTGATGTCCTTGTTTATCAGGCCTATCTAATTCCTTTTTTTCATTATGACATCATCCTTTTTGTACTCTCATACTTTGTATGATTCTAATATAAATTGTTATATGATTGTCCTTGATTTAGATAAATTCTGTAATCCCTTTCATGTAGAAGCCTACCTATTCATTTGATTTATCATATAATATCTATACTCATATTTTTATGTTAATTATACAATGACAGAAACTATGTACTTAGTTTGATTTATTGGCTATGTTCTCTTGACAGGGTAATTTTATCAACCTGTGTATTCTGGAATTTCTCAAATGTGATCCTTGTAACTCGTGGGATGCTACATATATGCTCCCAGTTGAATTTTGCAATTTACTGTTTTCCTTGTATTATGCCTTTTCTGTAAATAAAGTTTACTTTTTTTTCATATTTTGCAATTTACTGTTTTCCTTGTATTATGCCTTTTCTGTAAATAAAGTTTACTTTTTTTCATATAAAAATGGAGAAATTTGCTATTATTTATAGACAACTATTTGAGAAATTAGTAATTCTAAATATAAATATTACTTGGGTCTTAATTTCTCTACGGCAAATGCAGATAAAATTTACAAGGCAATAAAATACTAGAATTAGCAGTATGTTATCATTGTTTAACATTATCTTATCCTAATGTATTCTAGCAGTGGAAATTTATAAAAATTATCACACTCTTTTTTGGGTTTTTGCTATATATGTGTGTAATTAATTAATTTTTCAATTAAAATTATTTAAATGTAAACACCATTTATACATGAAATCCTCATATCTGTGCTAAAAGTAATTTTGAAAATTATAGAGCTATATCTTTTCTTTCTTCAATTGCTAAAATAATAGAAAAATATATTTATAAAATAATTTTAAAAATTTGAATTACAATATTTTTTTAGTAAAAGCCAATACAGATTCATAGAAGGAAGAAGCCCATCTATGTTATTAAAGAATTTTAGAGATAAAATTAATAATGATTTAAATATAAAAAATATGTAACTGTAATTTTTTTAGATTTTTACAAAGCTTTTGATATTATTGAGTATAAGAAATTGATGCACAGCTTACAAAATTGTGAAACTAAAGGAAAATGGCTGTTTCTTTAAAAAATATTTAAATGATAGATGTGTCAGAAAATTGATGCACAGCTTACAAAATTGTGAAACTAAAGGAAAATGGTTGTTTCTTTAAAATTTATTTAAATGATAGATGTATTGTGTCAGAAATATTAAATGAATTGAACAAAGAGAAAAAAAAATATGAAGTTCCTTAAGGTTTTATACTTAGTACATTGTTATTTCTGATTTTCATAAATGATCTATGAAATATTAATATGGAAGTATCAATATGGAGATGATACTATTAATTTGATTGTAAATAACATATTGCTATTAATAGATATCAAGAAAGTCTGAACAAAATTATCTTTTTGTGTTTTGAGAGAGGAATTTATGTAAATTGAGAAAAAAGAAAATGTATGTTAATATGCTCTCCTCACATAAAATGTAAAAATCTTGATATACTTCTGCATTTACATAAGTGTATACACCTGGGTTTCATTTTATGTGATAGATAGATTCCTCAGAAAATGCACACAAAAGAAATTACACAAAAATAGACTTAACTTCTCTTGAAAAATGGGGGATATATGACTAATAAAAAATTTTCAAATTTCAAAAAAAATTGAAACAAGACAAACTTTTCTTACTTTTTTTATTAACTACAGTATTTAATTTTATTCAAACAACATATTTTTATGCATAATTTACATTTTTTTCATACATACACAGAATTTTAATAATTATCACTATTTGAGACATGATTCATCCCAAGAGGAAGTACAACTAGTGCCAACTTCATTTTTTTAAATTGGTCTTATAGTGTATTTGCCCAAACTAAAACATTTTCCAATTCCATTTCACTAAGTGATCTAAAATTGAAATTTTTGTCTCCAAAAAAATTCATTTTCTTGTGTGTTTTTTCCTCTCCATTAGGGTAAACTAAAAGTTTAAAATAAAAATAAGAACTTAGACTTACGATAATAAAAAACACTGACTCACCACTGTTGGGCAAAATTTAATTAAAACTAACAATTAAATTCTTATTTTTGTCTTTAATTTTTTAATTTTCAATTCCGTTTAAAAATCAAATTTTGTCGTTTCACATGACATTAATTTCAGATCACATTACATAATTTTTAAATTGTTAATTACAATTAAAAATCAGATTTTAATTGTCAAATTTAATTGTGCCCACCGCTGTTACTCACCTTTTAAAAATAAACTTGCAGACACTAAATTGATTACATACTCTTTTTTTAAAAAAGCAAAAATAGAATGTGATTTAAAATGCAAAAACAACAACATATGTATAGGCATCTATAACGTTTGAACAGATTTACATTATAATCTTGTAAAATTTAATGTGTGTATATAAAATGGGATTTTAAGTGAATTATGAACTTTATTGCATAAAATCTATTACAGTACTGTTATAAAGCACTGAAAATATTGAAATTATTAGATGGAAGTTGAACTCTGATAATGCACTATTACTTTAAATATGATGTGAGTGTGCAAAATTTATAATATTTAAAGTAATAGCACATTATCAGAGCTCGACTTCTGATCTAATAATTTTTATCTCATAAAAGAAAACTGCATACAAGGATATTAAAAAGAAACATGAATTGCATAACTTCAAAATCGTATTAAATAAATCCGCATAAAATGAGACCTGGGTGTATATGATGGCAATGTACTGAACAGTTAAAATATATTAAACATCTTGAAATGATATTAGAAGAAAAAATATCTTTAAAACATCATATAAACATACTAATTAATAAATGTAGATAAATTACCACAATGTTCTACAAAATTAAAGATATTTTTCCCTTAAATATTCTGATTGTTATATATAAATCTTTATGTGAATCTTTATTGAGATGTAGAATAATGTTTTATGGTTTTGCAAGTTTTTTTTAAAATAGATTAGCATTATTGCAAAAGGAATAATTGATCTAATAAAAAAAATACACCAAAAAGAAGAAAGTGAATAAAAATGATAGTTTTATTATTCAATCAACTTCTTGAATATATAATTATAGAGAAAAAAATATTTGATAGTAAAATATGTCTAAAAAAAATAGATGCACAAATAGTTTCAAAGTTTTGTAATAAATATGGACCTAGAGTAAGAAATCATTATATTTAATACTTTACGTAGTGAAGTAAACGTTTGCAACATTATAGGAAAATAAAAAATTTAATTTAAAAAAATAATTTAAATACGAGAAAAAAAGGAAATATTAGTATATAGGAAAATATATATGATTATCTAATGTTATATAATCAATATTTTTATTGTATAAATGATATATTATTGAAATTGTAATTTATTATTATTATTATTACAATATTCTGTATGGTGTATAAAATTACATGTAAATGTATAAAATATTATAAAAAAAATTATAATAAAAATGCAACTAGCACTTAGTAAAAAAATGACATTTGTATTTTTGTAAATAAATTTGGTACTTATCATGTAGTTAGACCATCTACTTGGTGGCATTCTTATATGTTAAAAGCACACTATTATTACTATTCCAGTCTAACATTTTTAAAACTATTTACGATTGACAACTTACAATCGAACATTATTTGTTTAAATGAAATTTTATTTGCAAATTAAATTATTTTTTTACATTTTGGTAAAATGTAATTAGTTTATGCAATGTAATTGTAAACAGTTTATTAACAAACATTATTTGGTAAAATAATATAATTTTATTTTTAAACAACAGTGTTTTGTACAATTGTGTAAAACGAAATAATTTTATTTTTATATTACAAAAATAATAAAGATAATGAACCAAAAGTATAGTGTGTGTTACTCATTCTACTGCTTCAGAATAATCTTCTCTGATTTTGAAAGTGGTTTTAGTATTGCAGAGATTCTCACACAAAACATGCGTCAACACATTATCATGTGTCAACTTTATTCTCAAATTCACTTTCCAAATGTTTTCACCCTTCAAAAATGTGTAGGGAAGCATGTGGATAGGATAACATTTTTTAGGACACAATACTAAGTCAGTTTACTTGTGAGATAATTATTTGAAAGACAATATTTAAAGAGTTATGATAACTTAAAATACAGCTACCCTCAAGTCATATTGTATTAAAATTGTAATAGTTAGCATATGGATAAACTGTGCAACAGCATACATATGTAGCTGCTGTTAGTAACATGAAGATCAAGTAAATAACCGCATATTTCTGTGGTTTTGCAGAAAAATAACACCATCTGGCTATAAAGAATAGCCAAAGGCAGCCAACCAAACAGCATATTTCTATGCTTTTACAGAGAAATAACACCACAAGAGGCTGGCCTGTCTAAACAATGAGTACCATATATTTTCACCCTGTACTTAAATTAATGAATGTAATGAATGTATTTTAGTAAACATTTAAAAAATTATTATAAATGAATTTACAGTTTTACAATTAATTAATTGTTAGACTTCTAGAGAAAAAAGTCCCTACAGCTTTGTATAAATACAATAGTGTAATTGTTTTTTTGTTGTTGTTGTTGTTTTTTTTACAATAAGAAAAATTCCTAAATATGTATGTGGAGTAATTTAAGTCCTTCACAAAAGTAAGCTAAAATTAGCACTATCATATTTGACATTTTAGATGGTGTGACAGCATTGCAATTGCTACATGTATATGTTATTTTAAAACTTTGTATACATTAAATTATGATGTGTGACAGACTGTAGCAATTCATTCTATGAAGTTTCCATTTTTAATGTTTTAACATTAAAAAAATTTCAAAAGATGTCAGCAGGATCTTTGCCTATGATTGACAGCACATTCGATAGTTCTGACAAAGCTATGAAGGAGGTGATGATTTGTGATTGGCTGATTCATTAGATTCTTTCCCCTGAAATTTAATGCCACAAGAAACATGATTTTCAGTAATTGTTATGATTATGATGCAATAAAATATCACTGAGGGGGGGGGGGTCTTTGAAAACATTTTATTTTTAAAATGACAACTCTTGGAAAATACAAAAAGTATGTTATGAGAACCAGAAATTGGTATGGAAACAGTTACGATAGGCTAAAAAGGAAATCATTTTTGGAAAAACTGTAAGTGAAATATTTTAATAAAAAATAGTAATTTATTAGCATTTAGATTTTTTTTATTTCTTTGATGATAATTAATTCTAAATATATTATTTTTAATAACATTAAATTCTAATATTTAATATTTTGTTCTAACTTTTTATAATGATATCGTGAAGGCAATAATGATGTGTTTTTTTGTTATTGGTAAAATTTTCAGTTGGATACTTATTTTTACATTTTTAAAATATTAATTTAAAATATATTTTTATTTTAATTATTAGAAGGCTTAAATATTTATAATGTAGTATATAAATTAATTTTTAATACATGTTAAAAAGATTCAATTGCACACAAAAAAATATCAAACATGGTATCATAGTAAAAATATTAATTGCTAGAGTCTATTCAAAAATTTTCCATGCAGGATTAACACTGATGTAGTCAAAAGTTGATATCCATTTATTATTAATGTGATAATAAGAAAATCTAAAACTGTTTAAAAGTAATATATCAAAATTATAAATCATAATAAATATTGGAATATATATATAACGGTGTGTGTTTTAAAGAAAGAAAATTATTTGTATTTTGAACAATGTTCAGTTAATATACTACTAAGTAATTAATAAAAATAAAATACTTTATAAAAAAATGGCATAACTGTCATTTTTGACTAAAAATATTAAGTGGCAGAAACATTAAAGCCCATGTATATTAAAATAGATATATGGTATAAACTTTAAACAAATAAAACATAATTCTTAATAGAATATCATAAACATATAAGTAATGCTAGAAAATATTGAAAAATACACAATTAAATATTGAATAGAACATGTGCTGAGATTATTTTAGCCAATAACAATAAATCAAAATAGCAGTCTAAATGAACATGAAAAAGAAATTAGCAAGAAATGTAGTTCAGTATATATTTATATATTTGTATATGACAAAAATGAAATATAACAGATAAATTACTAATAAAACAAAACAGGATACGTACTAATATTTTTATTATACAGTGGAACTATGGTACCCACTACATTTTGTTGTAATGTTCTCATATACATCATACATCACATATAATAGCTCATATTTTTATAAACTTTGATTCTAATAGAGTATCTATTATTTTAAGGTAGTGAAACTGTGTAGCAGTTTTGAACACAGATATCTACATACCACAGGCATAGTATGAATATATAAATTAAGATAATAGTGTTAACAAAATTAAAGTGATAATACTAATAATGTAGATATTAATAATATATTATTAGAGTATAATTACTATGTGTGGTCATTCATTAATGTTCATTCAAAAAATAAAAATAAAATCTTAAATGTACCATATCTTTTTAAAAAAAATAAAAAATAATATATTAGGATTGTAACATAATTGAATATTTTCTGGATATTCTTTTTCTTCAATAACTTTTTTTTGTTTATAGAAATGCTATCATAGTCTCATTATCAACATAGTATAGCCTCTATAGTTGTTTGATGTTTTTAAGTCTCTATTGACTTCACAATCTATATAGTTAATCTTATTTGCCATTATCCACTTTAAATTCTGGTTAAATTCTTTAATCATTAAGCTTTCTGATCCAATTCAAGAATGTTTTACAATAATTTTTTGCTATCATTATTAAATTATTAGTTTTCATTTTGAAATAAGATTCTTGTTTATACTTCACCTTCGAGAAGTACGTTACAAATTGCACATTACTCAAACAAGAGAAGCTCAGTTTCAATAGAATTATGTGGCTGAGTGCTTTTGGGAATCTTTAGATTCCATATTCATATCCTATCTTAGGAGTGTTGGCTTGAGTTATAACTTTTAAAAAACTGGGTAGTAATTTATGCAAATCTATTCAAATTTATTCCATGTTTTCATATTGCTTAAGAAAATATTTTACAAATTTTCTTAAATTCTATAAAACTTCTAGCTTTACTCTTAGAATGTATTTTATTACATAAAATGTTGTATCACATTAAAATTTGGTTTAAATAAACAAAGCAAATGATAAAATATTCTTTAATGCAACCCAAATAATTATATATTATTAAGAAATATGACGTGTCTGGCACTTTGAAATAGAAAAATGACTTCTGGCATATAATATTTATTAAATTTTAAAATGTTAGTGTTCTTATTATTTGTTAATTCATATGATTTTAAGCAATTCTAAATGTTTACTTCTCTTTTTATTAAATGCTGTAATTATTAAAAACTCATTATAATCAAATATTATATAGAGATAACCATTAAGGTTTATAATGTGCTAAGCATGCTTTTGGCAAATTACTGCCAGAATCATAGTACTGTTTAAAGTTTAGCAGCTAGAACTATGCCAATGTATACAGGCATAGTTCTATATAAATATATGGGATTTGAACTCAGACTTTCAAGCACCTTTCAACTATCCATACTATCTCATATCACTGATATATGTGATCACACACATGTAGAAAATATCAACATTCACCAATATATGTATTTCATGCTAAACCAGCATTCATCAGTTTGGTCCATATTATCACCTCTCACATATATATATATTCAATGCTCAGTTTATATTATACATATATGTGAGAGATGCCAATCTGGACCAACTGATGAGTGCTGGTTCAGCAAGAAATATGTATATTGATGATTATTGATCTTTGCTATATGTGTGTGATCATGTGTATCAGTGATATGAGAGTGTGGATAGTTGAAAGGTGCATGAAAGTTTAAGTTCAAATCCCTTACATTTACAATTAGACTCCAGGTATATGAAGAGTGCCAGTATTTCAAATATTACATAGTTCTATATGTAAATGAGGCTTGATATGCAAATGTGGCAAATTTTAATATTCCATTTTTTTGACAATAGAAGGTATATCATTTACATATCCAAATATGTCCACATATTTAGGTATAATTCTAATTGCTAAACATTAAACAGCATGGTGATTTTGGCTGTAAGCATGCTCAGTGCACTATACAACTTTTAAACTTTAATGGTTTCCTTTACACAATACTTAATTACAACCAGTGGTTAAAGAATTGTGTTTTTTTTTTATTTATTTGCATATTTTGACAGTATATAATTGAAGTAGGGTATATCAATATAAGTGCATATTATGGCTTCATTGTAGTAACTATTGATATACAAATAATGAATAGATTTAAATTCAAATATGCAACTAAATTAAATAATATTACATGAAAGATTCCACTTCTATGTTCTCAACATGTTATCAATAAAATAATATAAATATGCTGTAAGTCTTCTATTTTGTCTTACAAAGTTTTAGATTAAACAGAAGCTTGAGGATTTATGTATGCATGCATAATTATCTGTCTTCAAATTGAGGATATTTAGTGTCCATGCAATACTATAAAATGCATTAATAAAAAATACTCTAATTATAAAAAAAAAAAAAGTTTGAAATATATATTCATCATTTGTGTCATATCACTATTCAACTTATTGCAAAATTATTTTAATAACTAATTACTTTATGTTTTACACCAAGAATGATAAACAAAAAATAGATTTTATTTATTAAATGATAGCTTTATTAATTGCCATATAGTATTGTTAAATCTTCGTGGCAATTGGAAATTAATATGAAGATTGACATTACTTAGTTTACTATGAAAATAGCTAACATGTTAAAAGAAAAGCTGAGAGCATTTTATAGTAAACTTATTAACTATTTATTTGTATAAAATTAATATTTATTATGCATATATATATATTTGCAGCATGCAATTTTAAATAAAACTATTTTAAAAAAAAATGAAAAAATATGCTGATTTATAGTAGTGAGATAATATAAACACAATCACTTTTCAGATATTATTTATTGAATGGCAGTTATTTAGAAAGCCAAAACACATTTGAATACTAAAATGGCTGACAAAACAGAAATGCCCCGTTTAATTAGCCAGACAGTTTCCCCCTTCCCTTCACCTTTTTTCGTCGGGTGAGAATCAAATGGGGCATCTTATGCTTTGGAGCCAGCTGCCCTTAACAGCGTGCTGATTTTTCAAATCACCTGTTCATTTACATGGAGCAAATGAAAAATGTCAAAACAAAACATTAATATAAGCATAAAGCTAAAACAAACCATTTTTCAATATTGCTCATCTGTAATAAACTTAATAATAAAATATTGTTAATTATTAGAAGCAAACATCTATATAGAGAAACAACGACCAGATTTTTTAAAATATTAAACATAATAATAAAGCAATAATAATTAACGATAATAGTAATAATTAGGAGTCACAAAATCAAAGATGATAATGCCAACATTATTAGTAAAAACAAAAATGTAAATACTGCTTCATTAAATTGTGTCATTTAAAATCACAATCTGCTAGAAACAAATTGAAATTTATTTGAAAAGTTAATTATAAAATATGGGATTAAAAAATAATAATATAAAAATATAAAGAGAAATTGGAAGATTCAGTTTAATTTAAAGTTTTATTCAAAGCAAACCAATCAATTTAAGCTCATTAATTAATCCCTGCTTTGATAAATAAAGTTGAGAAGGGAAGGCTGTAATTCACATTTATAAACAAAAAATTTAATGCTTTGTGGTTTTTTTAATGATTAAAAACAGTCTCATTTTTCCAAGGAGCAGTATTAAAATAACATATTTCATAATTTTATTTAATAAATAAAAGGAGACAACAAAAATTTTACTATTAAATGATAAGCTAAGTTAAACGATAATTTACATTTTAATGAAATAAATATTAAAACGCGAATGTTTACATATAAACGGTATTCATTAATTTTTACATATTTACCAAATAAATATCCATTTTATCAACTTTGCTTTCATAAAAAATTATTTCTTTTTATTTTTAGTATATACCAAAATGATTCGATGAAGTTTCGATAATATTCTTTTTAAAATAACATCTTTCACAATATTCATTACCTAAGAGTAAATTTCTTTAATAGACTTTGCGATAAGTACGCTTTTGAAAAAAACCTTGCCAATTTGTCTAGACTGCATAACAATTAAATTAAAACAATAAAATTGCTTTTATGATTCAAGGTTAGATTTAAAAAAAATAGAATTAAAAAGTCACCTTATGTTATGTGGTATTTAACTATAGATAAATAAAATAACAGCTTCATACTCTTGACATTATTGATAAATACGGATTTCTGAAAAGAAAAAACGGATCTTGTAGTATATTGATCAGCATATCTGCCTATCATTTCCACAAATGGGAATTCAAATCTGGACCAAATAAATATTAAAATTTTATCGGTTACAGACATAATTATATATATAGTCATCCAATAGAAAATAAGAATTTAGTTATTCTCAGAGCATAAGGTTGCAGTTGATCAAAAGAGGCTTCATGCATTGATTGTAAAAATAAAAACAAAAAGTTTATGAATTAGCTTTTACAGTAAATAGCCAAGGTATTGTATTCCTTACTACTAACCCCATGATTTACATCATTAAAAGACAATAATTAGCAATGATTATAAGTTAAGACCCTAGTTACCTAGACAAATAGTTCCCCCATCAAATGGCTATCTGAATAAAGTGAAACATTTTTTACGTCGTATTTAAGTCACATCACCAATCAATCTGGTTTCTTAAAATTTGTAATTATGTTTTTTAAAAAAATTCTTAATTATTGATTACTATTATGAAAAGTTTTTTATCATAGAATTTTTAGCATTACTTTTCAGAGTAAGATCGTTTTGTATACATAACTCATATAAAATGTAATTTAATAAACTTATAATTAATGTATTAATTACTTCATGGTGTGGAAAATTTATAAAATAAAAGTATCATCATTAAAAAAAATGCTGATAATATTATATTAAAATATCACATTATGTGATGTCTCAATTTAAAATTTGTAAAATCTGTCAATTGTGAATTAGAGTGGGATCTCACTTGAAATCAATCACAGAATGCTTAAAACAAAATACATTCTTAATGATTTCTGTTTTAAAAAGAATTATATAATATATTCTTGACAATTTATGATCAAATGATCAACCATAAATGTCGTTATGCATATTACAAATACCATATATATATAAATGATGACAATTAGTTAGAAAGGGAGTAAATACCATATATATATAAAATGATGACAATTAGTTAGAAAGGGAGACAAATTTAAATATAACTTCAAACTAGAAGCATTATAATATTTGAAGAATTTTACATTTTTGAGAAATCGTTTTATGAATTGTAAATTTATTTAAATGCACATTGATTACATTGCATAAGTAATATTTACTAAGGCTGTAACCTCAAAAATATGCACATAAAAATGGGATAGCAGGGACCTCTACATGTCTTAACCACAATCTTACATTTTGGAAGAAACGAAGAGAAAGTAGGTTGAAGTAAAGAAGGGTTCCCCTTGAAGTAAAGAAGGGTTTCCCTCTTTTCTTCCAAAATGTAAGCTTGTGGTTAAGACCTGTAGAGGTGCCTACTATCGCATTTTTATGCACATATTCTTGAGGTTACAGCCTTAGTAAATATTATCTATGAATTGTACTAAATTCTATGTATGGAATATATTACTGTATGGTTGAGAAATGTGGTCAATGAGTAATAAAATTAGAAATAAATTGGAAGCCCTTGAGATGTAAATATGAAGATAAAAGTAAAAAAAAATAGTTGAATAAATAAAATAACAAATGAAGATGGTTTGAAAAGAGTAAATAAAAAAAGAAGATAATTGAGGAAATTAGAAAGAGAAACTGGATTGGACTTATATTAAAAAGAAAGTACAGTTTAATAAAAGAAGTTTTGAAGAGAATGGTGACTAGAAACAAAAAGAAAGAACAGAAAAAAATTGGCAATGTTAGATTATGTAAGAGATGGGAAGAATCATGTGTAATTGAAGATTTGGCCAATGAAGTGGGAAATGGATGAATTAAACATGTGACTACTCTCTGGATCTATTCATGGGACATAATATTATTGATTGATATATACAATAGTAGTGAATAATGGAGAATAAATAACCATTTTACATGAACAATATATATATATATATATATAATTACATTTTACTATCTTTTTTATCAATGGTTATATATAAAAATTGCAAATGAAAAATGCTGACTATTCTTTTTCCTTGTCTTTTTTTTTTGTTGTTGTTAAATTATTTTAACAGCTTATAAATGTGATCTTTGAGGTTTCATTAAAAAAATGATTTTTAAATGGTTAGATATCTTATTATGTATACAATATGTTCTCTACACAAAACAAATAGAGAAATAGTTAATAGAGAAGTACATATACAATATGTTCTCTACACAAAACAAATAGAGAAATAGTTAATAGAGAAGTACAGAAAAGTGATAACATAAACGTCAGTAATAGTTTATTGTTATTTAAACAATGTATCATACATCTCCATATTCAGAGCTACAATAATAACTAAAAATTCTTGCAGAAAATATGTATTGAATTTTTAAATAATCACAACACAACTGTATTTCTACTTACAAAGGTCTGAGAAGATGTAAAAACACCTAACAATGTTATTATCTGTCATCAATCCAACTCACTGTGTTGTATATTATTTGCAATTAAAAGATATTTAGTTGTTATTTGTAAAAAAACAAAGGGCCTAAATTAATCTAGATTGATCACATGAATGTTGACATGATGATGATAAAATAATATGTTATAACACATAATAGCAGAATATATATATTTATGTGCTTCTCATGAATAACAAGTATTTAATAATAATGTGTACTTAGATAAGGGGGATTAATTTTCAGGATCCTTACTGAATAAAAAATAATCTATGGCTTCATTCACCAATGGTTATTTATTATGAAAATATGTAAAGTTGACAGTTCATGTTATCCAATATATAAATTTATACTCCATATGTTATATTCCATACAGACAATATACATTCTAACAGATATATAAAAAACAAATTTGGAACTCCAACTTCTGAGAACTTCAAAGCTTCATTATTCTTTATTTAATCTGTAAATCTATGGAAAAACTTATGTTTTTGAAGATCTAGGATACTTATCATTATATTCCGCCTTGAGAAAGAAATTATTTTATAGACAATTAAACAAAAAAAAGTTTTCTACTACAGGTGAAACAAATCAGAAAAGTATTCAACTAGATAACAAATGCATAAATTTTAAGTTAATTTACTCATTCTAAACTTTATATTTTAGTTCTATCAAAGTATTACTTTAAAGTATGTTTAATGAATAATTATATTCTCATTAAATTTTAAGTACTTTATGTAAAGAATCTGCATAACTAACTTATAAAATATAGTTATTAAATAATAACACCATATCATCATTAGTGGTGATTTTTCATTGCTTTCCAATCACTTAATATAATTTATTTTGCTTATCAATTTAAGAGCTGTACCTTCACATTTAAAGTAACCAAAAGTACTTCTGCAGATTTAAAGATTGTTTATAATTGTTTGTAAACCATTAAAAATACTATTGCAATTATAATTACAATATTGTTTTTAATTAACATATATTTTATTTATTATATATATATATATCAAAATATTAATATATAACAAACTAACCAAAGGAAATACATATAAAAAAAAAAGACTTACAAATCCAATAAATAATATTATATTTCAACCAGAGGACTGGTTTTCATCAGAAAGAAAAAAAATACATAGTAAAATGGCGATAATCAAAAATTACAGATTTGGTAAAAGATTAAAAATTTAACAAAACCCCCCTGATTGGTCATAAAATCTAACACAGAATATCTACCCAATCAATGACAAAATTCAAACAAAAAAAAAACTACATTCCCTCCTAATCAAGCTTAAATTCTATTTAAATTAAAATAAATATAAAAATAAAAAATCCAAAATTAAATATTAAAATATACATATGTGCATACATAGAAAAATTAAACTATGCTCACATACAAAAAATAGCTGTGCTCACATTAATATTCATTAAAAACTAAAATACTTATACATTTTAATCAAAAATTATAGTTAGTGCAAAGTACAATAATTTATAACTAATTATTTATCTATAAACCAATTAAACACAGATATTAAACATCCATGTAACCAGTGTTCAAATTCAATCCATGTGGTTTAGAACCACATGGATTGAATTTGAACACTGGAACTGTTACATCTCTGGGTTACCTGGTCTCCTAAATGATTTCTATATGTGTGTTTTTTATGTGAAAATTTTCTTATATGAGGTTTTTTATGTAAAGATTGGTTACATGGATGTTTAATATCTGTGTTTAATTGGTTTATAGATAAATAATTAGTTATAAATTATTGTACTTTGCACTAACTATAATTTTTGATTAAAATGTATAAGTATTTTAGTTTTTAATGAATATTAATGTGAGCACAGCTATTTTTTGTATGTGAGCATAGTTTAATTTTTCTATGTATGCACATATGTATATTTTAATTTTTGATTTTGGATTTTTTATTTTTATATTTATTTTAATTTAAATAGAATTTAAGCTTGATTAGGAGGGAATGTAGTTTTTTTTTGTTTGAATTTTGTCATTGATTGGGTAGATATTCTGTGTTAGATTTTGTGACCAATCAGGGGGGTTTTGTTAAATTTTTAATCTTTTACCAAATCTGTAATTTTTGATTATTGCCATTTTACTGTGTATTTTTTTCTTTCTGATGAAAACCAGTCCTCTGGTTGAAATATAATATTATTTATTGGATTTATAAGTCTTTTTTGTATATATATATATATATATATATATATATATATATATATATATATATATATATATATATATATATATATATATATATATATATATATATATATATATATATATATTATGTAAATCTGGTTAGGGTATTTGGGTTTATTGAATGCTTGACATTATTACCATTTAGATCCAATAATTACTATCACAAAACCTATTGACAAAATAATCCTAGACTTTGAAAAAATATCAGGAACACTGTCCTTAAATGAAGGCTTTATTAAATGCTCTACTATACAAAGAGTTACCATATCAATTAATGCAAGTAAAAAATGATTTAGAAGTCAATATTAATTTAAAAATGAAACATTTCATAATTTTTTTTTAGATTTGGAAAAATTGCTACCATCATTAACTTTTCAGTTTTAAGATATTTCAAATAATAAAGCTTAGTTCTCTAATTGATAGTACAAATACTGTTGCTGAAATTGCAAATACTCACATACAAAAGGCTTCTATTCTCTGTAAAAACAAATTTACTTCAATGTACAAATTTAATATTATATGGATATTTTATCCTTTTTATTACTTAACAAAGAAAGAAGTAGAAAAAATAACAAGTTTTATTTTACTTTATTACTTTATCCTCTTTTTCTAAACAATATTATTCTATTTTAAATATATTACTTTTAGTGATATTATTTGTATCATTTATGAATTAAATTGTATCAAACATATTTATTTATATATTAAATATATCAAAACTATATTAGATGATGATAAAGTATATGGTGCCATCCATAAATTTCATTAACTACAAATACTTATAATGAAATGGTGTGGACATTGCAGTTGAACTGTAACTTTGATTTTTATTCTTGATAATTTAATAAGGTTTGTCAGTTGAAATATTCTATATAGTAACTAATTTATTATGCTTATTTTTATTTCCAAATGTATCTTTTTTTAAATTTATCTAATTAACATATGTAAGAGCTTGGATAATATATCAATGCACTTCCATGCTTTTAAAAGATGAAAGTATAAACCACAGTCACAAAGTAATAGAAATAAATTATGTTCAATTATTCTTTATATATGTCATTAACATGTATCTGAACAAGTACACAATTTCAATTTTTAAAGACAAAACATAAATAATTGAAAATAGCTGGTAAGTTTAGACTATAAATTCTCTTTACTTAGTAACTATTTATGTAATTAATAATGTGTCATATGATTTTAAGTAAGTAGAATGGGTTATTAATATAATAGTTAACTAAAGTAATTTCTATAATACACTGTTAATATCAGTTATACTTATGAAACTGATGTAAAAAATATATTTATATTCATGAATTATTTAGCATGATCATGATTTTATGCTGAATCAAGACAGGATAAAACTAGAACTTTTTTTTTTCAGTTGCAAACAGATAGGAATAGCAATCTCAACAAGTCATTTCAAATTAAGACAATATATGGGTATTTAGATACATTAAGTTAGATACAAGTTTAAAATTTTTTAATCAGCAGATGAAAAGATGAGTACACCTGGGTCTCTTTTTAAGCGGATTTATTTAACATGATTTTGAAGTTATATGATTCACGTTTCTCCGGAAGTCGAACTCTAATAATGCGCTATTAATTTAAATAATAAATTTCGCGTATATTAAAAGTAATAGCACATTATTGGAATTCAACTTTCATCTTAGTAATTTCAATATTTTCAGTGCTTTGTAATTGTAATATTTTATGCAATAATGAAATTAAAATCCTGATTTCCACATTTTATGTATACACACATTAAATTTTACAAGCTTATAATGTAAATTTGTTCAAACAATGTGCATGTTAATTTTGCATTTTAAATGACATTTCGTTTTTGCTTTTTAAAAAAGAACATAATCAATTATTAGTCATTTAGTGTCCACAAGTTTATTTTTAAAAGGTGAGTAATAGCAGTGGGCACAATTAAAATTGAAAATTAAAAAATTAAAGACAAAAATAAAAATTTAATTTTTAGTTGCTAGATTAATAACTAATTACATTGTCACCAGAAAACCATTAACACAACGTGAGAGTGACGTTGGTGCTAGTTGTATTTCCTCTTGTGAAGAATCTGATTTTTTACCAATTTGCAAATGAACCTGTTTATCGGCAAATAGTGATAATAATTAAAATGTGTATAAAAATGTAAATTTCTGTAAATTATGCATAAAAATATATTGTTTTGAATAATATTAGATATTATAGTTAAAAAAAGTTTGTCTTGTATCAATTTTTTTCAAATTTGAAATTTTTTATTAGTCATATTTTATTTCCTTATTTTTTTGTGCAAATTTTAAAGTAATTTTACATTGGTTCTTTGCTTTTACACGATTTTTATAAAATCACAGTCCATATCCCCCCTTTTTCAAGGTAAGGTGTGTCTATTTTTGCATGATTTTGTTTGAGTGTATTTTCTGAAGAATCCATCTATTGCGTAAAATGAGACCCAGGTGTATATAATGTTTTTAATAAGATTCATCTATAGAGGTATGTTAGAGATTTCTTTATTTTGCAGTAAATTACTTAAAACATTACTGTTTATCTTTTTATCAATATCATAATATGCTAGAATTGACAAGCATTCTCCCATCAATAAATTATTTACAATCATAGGGTTTTTTAAATAGTTATTGATAGAAGAGAGTGTGGAGAGAGTTGGTGTCAAGTTCATGTCAATTCTAGTGTTTGTATAAAGAAAAAAATGTTTTACAATATTACAGATATATAAATCACTATATTATTAATTATATTACCTATATCATAATATATATCAAATCTATTTTAAATAATAATTGAACTGCCCTCTAGCTGCCATATTCAATAACATTTTATATTAAGAAAACAGACCATTTATAACCATATTTTAGATCTTTTTATTTAGAGTTATCTAGAACAATAACTTCCAGAGAACAAATCTAAGTCAGCATATATATTTTTAATGTAAACTAATTTTTTTAGAAAATGATATTACATTTATACAGGAGAAATATTTCACTTCTAAAACTCTGTAATAAATAAACACACTATGTATGTAATAATAAATAATATTTTAATGAGTACCAAACTGTCCATACAGTATGCCATCAAGTGCAAGTCTTTGTAATCAGTGGATGAAGGAAGGTTTGCATAAAAACCCTATTTAGTGCCTAATCATACAACATCCCCAGACTAGGTTTTATTTTGTAGCTTTCATCAGTGAAGAGCCTTGGATTTGATAGCACTGCACCTAGATCTTTGGACATAATATAGCCCTCCAGCAGCCACACTTTACCTATAATTATAATGTTAAGAGCCCCAGATGAGAACACAATAATGTTTCCAACCCAAGCTCATTTGCTTGAATAGTCATGTAGATATGAACTCAGTTCGGCATCTATATATATATATATATATATATAGTCATGTAGATATGAACTCAGTTCAGCATCTATATATATATATTGGCATCTTTGGTTTTTCAAAAACCACAATCATCACCAATATCTTATGAACATGATAGGTATGAAACCATCAAAACATTATATGATCTTGATGATTTCATCTTACTCTAGAGCCATGTACTATAAACTTGAATAATAAATTGAATACAAATGGTGATTGTAATATTCAGTTGATGTTGTCATTGATCATGTGACTGTTTAAAGTTATTGGCATATACTGAAAATTTATTTCAAGTTTTATATATATTTCACCAGTTTTGAAATCTATTTCAGAGCGATTTATAATCTTAATGTGATATCTTTTATTTTTGATTCATATTCAATTATTACTTTGTACAAATTGTATTGAAATTACTTTTAAAAGTACTTACTATTGCACATACTAAATCTTTAAAACAGAATTATTTAAAAAAAACATAACTTTTAAATTAAAATTCACAGTTATTACATCTGTCATATTAATTTATAAAATGTTTAATTATATAGGTTCTTTCATGAATTAAAACTTATTTTACTTAATGATGCTTAAATAAACATTTATGTATAAAATGATATATATTTACACATATTTTACTAATTTAAACTAATTACCAGTTAATATATTAATCAATTCATGTATCAAATATATAAACATCATAACGTAAACACAAACACCTTTATTGGTTATCAGTTATATTTGTTAAGTGCAAATTTTGGTTTTGGAAATTTCTGTTTCTGTTTGCTTTAACTATTTTCATAATGGTAATTAACATTCATATGTACAGATCACCATTTTTTGTTATCTAAACTCTTAAATATAAAACATAATAGAGTTTTTTTTTAACTTTGATTAAATCATTAGAACATACTTTTACAGATCATCATTAAGCATAAGATTTTTTTCACAGCTTCATTTGCATAAAAATATCAATAGAAAAATCTGTATAAGATTTTTTATTTCATCTTAACTTTTCACACTCTAATTTGTTTATTGATTTAAAATTTGTTAATTTTATTTTTATAATTTTATGAGAAAATCTCTCATTACCATTTTTGCTCAGCATAAACAACAGAATTTTTCAAGACTTTTCATTCTATATGCTATATTTAAAATATATTTTTTATATCTCCATAGATTTTATTATTATTATTATTATTATTATTATTATTATTATTATTATTATTATTATTATTATTATTATTATTATTATTATTATTATTATTATTATTATTAATAATAATAATAATAATAATAATAATAATAATAATAATAATAATAATAATAATAATAATAATAATAGCAACAGCAACAACAATAAAAATAAAAAACTTTAGAATATAAAGTTTTTTTACAATAACATTTGTCACAAAATAATAATTAATTTAATTATTTCTGCCTCGTGTTTTCTCTCAATAATATTCTTAAAAATATTTTGATAGCATCTGTGCTACTAATATAAAAATTTACTTTAAAAAGTTATTTATTAAAGTTTATTTCTATTTAATTTTTTAATTTTCAATTGCTATTTTAGAATGATTTTAAAATCATGAATTACCACAATTTTTATTTTGTAACTTAAACCAATAAATTAAGATAAACACATTATTCAGGGTATTAATTTAATAACTATAATGTTTTTATATTTTAAAAGTGTTGTGGATTAAATATGGATCTATCATTTATATATATGAGTAGTTTGTTGCTCAGAAGTTCTTAAAAGGTTTGAGGTTCCAAAGTAACAGAGTTAATCATTGATCCTTAATTAATTTCCAGAAACTTTCATAACTTCAATCAATATAGGACATATATATATATATATATTAATTTATTTAAAATTAATAAAAATACTTTTTTAATAAATCTTGACTTAGCCCATTGAAAATCAAGATGGTCATAGCAGTTTAAATGATGTTATTTTAGCTTTATTAAAAGAGTGTTGAATTACCAATTACCAGATTATGAATATTCAATCAATATACAAATATCGCAAAGAAATGAATCATCTCGTGCAACATTCTTAAGTTTTAATACTTTTGTTTGATAATATATCCATAGTATATAATTAAATTTTAATAAAATGGAAGCTTAAAAAAACATTTTAAATTTGTCTACATAAAATTAATAAGCATTTAGTTATAAAATAAAACAGTATTTTTTATAATAACTTGTATAATTATAAATTATCACTAACAATAAAATTATCATAAAAATAAAACATTCTATTGTTCCATCTCTCATCTATTAAAAAAATATAAAAAAAATAATCAGTCCATTTTTAAAAACAATTTGAGTCATATTGCTTGCTACTACAACTAGTATAAAAATATTTACCTGATTGACCCATTAATTGGCGATCTTTACCCAAAATTAATAATTACATAATCATTTACTAATGAAATACCTGGGGATGATATTGATTATATCAGAGTTCATTATTCAAAAGCCTAATAATGATCTCAAATCAAAAACCTCCAAGATTCATTCAATTTGAACTTGAACTCGGGTTGTGGCATAGAAATTAAGAGCACTGACCATTAAATCATTTCATATGAATTTGGATAATAAGATCATAGCATGATGATATATATAAATAACTATATGTGTTTGTATTTCAATTTTATATAAGTGAAAAAAATAGTAGAATAAAAAAAATCAAAACCTAATACCTTTCATTGTTATTTGATAAATTTAATTATTTAAAACTTCATTTATTCATTTTGGTGATGTACAAAACACATTAAAATTTATGACATCTCTGAATATAAAAAATGTGTTTTGGTAAGGAAATGGCAAATTAAGATAGATGATGTGTGATTCAGTTCATCATAGTATTCTATTTTCTATTATGTGGACGTGAATTAGTACACAATGGCTATATGCAATTTTGTAAAAAAAAATGGTATTGTGGTAAAATGATAATACTCATTAGAAAAGTATTATTTTATAGTGTGATTATAGTTTCATCTACCTCAAATCTTTTTTCATCTGCATTATTATGACTATCATTGTTAGTTCCACCAGATTCCTAATGTTCATAAAATGTATTAGGAGCATTTCCTTTAAATATAGATTTTTAAGCAATTCAGCTAATGCTTTTAAAAAATCCTAGCATTGAGTATGTATTTTTGACTGCTTAAAATTTTATATAAAATAAATAAATTGGCAATTGAAATATGTATTAGTTGAAAGAAAATTTCCAATCGATATATATCCTAATTCAAGTTATAATCTGACATTATCACAGGTTTTCCAGCACTAAAATATATGTATGAAAACTCCAAGCAGCAATATCACACAAAAAAGGCAATAGCATACAAAATTTTCATAAGCCTGGTAACTGAACTCATTTGAATGCATTCTTTTGGAAAAGTTACAATTAGGTATTATAATAAAATAAATATTATTTTGATTACTCCAAGAATTACTTACAATAAGTATTATAATATTTATATAAAAAAGTAGACAATCATTTATTTTATATAGTGCTATGTTTATAATTGTAATACATTTAAATTCAGCCTGTCAAGCTATTGTGCATGTGCTTTTTATGAATGTTAATAATAAATGAATACTTTCATTCCCAACACAAGATATAGTATTTATGAAAGAATAAAATGAATCCACTTATTCTTTCCAACCCAAATGCTTATATATGGGCAAATCTTAAGTACTGGAAATGAAAGTGTGAGGATAGACCACTCACTTTAAATTACTGTTTATGATATCTGAATGAATGACATCAATGAAATTATCTAGAATTTACTAAATGTCACTCTCAAATGAAACTTAAATATATGTAAATAAGCATTTATTTTATATAGCGCTATGTTTATAATTGTAATACATTTAAATTCAGACTGTCAAGCTATTGTGCATGCTTTTTTATGAGTGTTAATAATAAAGGAATACTTTAAGATTTGCCCATATATAAGCATTTGGGTTGGAAAGAATAAGTGGATTCATTTTATTCTTTCATAAATACTATATCTTGTGTTGGGAATGAAAGTATTCATTTATTATTAACACTCATAAAAAGTGCATGCACACTAGTTTGACAGGCTGAATTTAAATGTATTACAATTATAAACATAGTGGTATATAAAATAAATGCTTATTTACATATATTTAAGTTTCATTTGAGAGTGACATTTAATAAATTCTAGATAATTTCATCAACGTCATTCATTCAGATATCGAAAACAGTAATTTAAAGTGAGTGGTCTATCCTCATGCTTTCATTTCCAGTACCTAAGATTTGCCCATATATAAGCATTTGGGTTAGAAAGAATAAGTGGATTTATTTTATTCTTTCATAAATAGTATATCTTGTGTTGGGAATGAAAGTATTCATTTATTATTAACACTGGTAAAAAGCACATGAACAATAGCTTGGCAGCCTGAATTTAAATGTATTACAATTATAAACATAGCACTATATAAAATATATGCTTATTTACATATGTTTAAGTTTCATTTGGGAGTGATGTTTAGTAAATTCTAGATAATTTTGTCGATGTCATTCATTCAGATATCGTAAACAGTAATTTAAAGTGAGTGGGCTATCCTCATGCTTTCATTTCCAGTACTTAAGATTTGCCCATATATAAGCATTCGGGTTGGATAGAATAAGTGAATTCATTTTATTCGTTCATAAATACTATATCTTGTGTTGGGAATGAAAGTATTCATTTATTATTAACACTCATAAAAATTGCATGCACAATAGCTCGACAGGCTGAATTTAAATGTATAAAAAAGTAGAAAAAATCCTATATCTGGGAGGTAGAGATTCCAAAATACAGCAAAACAATATTATTGATATTTAGTCTATACATGGTAGAACATCAGTAAATTCCAAAAAAACTATCATAAACTTGGACTATGCAAAATAAATTCAAATTAATTTGATATTTGTTACACTAAAGTCATATTAGGTTGATAGTGAAATGAACACTTGTTCAATTTAATAAATAGTATAACATTAGGTCATTTAAAAATTGGTAGTAGTATTATTCTCTGCATGTAGCTATTGACAGTTACTTGCTAAGAACTTAATTATATCATGCATTTGATAATAAAGATTTAAAAATAAACTCATTAGAAGCTGTTGTACCAAAGGATTTACTTTTAAGAAAAAATATATTATTTGTTTTTATGGTATATACATGATTTTTGAGGTTAAACCATGTATTATTTTATATTAATTATCAATTCCTGATATTCTGATGAAATAACAGCCATCTTTATCAAGGCCAAGTTTTTAAAAAAAAACTATTAGATCTCTAGTAGTAACAAGGCTGAGCATGAAGTAAAAAACAACCACTCCTAATACCTAGATTAAAAATGTTTATTTTCTTTATTTTCACCATTAATTGATTTCAAATTGATTTTATAAAAGATAAAATAAGTAGTTTCCACAAGACTGGAATAAAAATAAAACTAAAAAAAAATAAACATTTTCTTAATATATGTATTATGAATAATCAACTATTTAAAAAATCCTCTCTGTATGCTGCTAAATTAAATTTTTATCAGCTTTGAACTTGCACAATTTTTGGTTTCTGTGGAGAAAAGATGTAAGACCTGCTAATTTATGGTTGATAGGTGTGTTGAAGTTGGTTTGAATGTGACGTCTTACTTCAAAAGGTTTGAATATCATCTTATAATTCAGGTATGTGTTTTTATATTATACTTGTATATCTAGATATTTCACTTGTTTTTTCTCACTCAATGTTTAATGTTAAAAGTGATCTGTTTTGTAATTTGTTTTTGATTTCATTTATGACTTTTGCTTTAGCAGCCACAAACAAATCATCCACATATCTGATATTAATTTTGAATTGTGTGGTATTCTCATAATTTGGCAAAATGTGAAAACACATACCTGAATTATAAGATAATAGTCTAACCTTTTGAAGTAAGAGGTCACATTCAACCCTATTCCAACACACCCATCAATCATAAATTAGCAGATCTTACATCTTTTCTCCACAGAAACCAACAATTGTGCAAGTTTGAAGCTGATAAAAAATAAAACTTTGCATTATACAGAGAAGATTTATTAAATATAAGTTTTAAACAGAGTATCATTAACAGGAAGATCATACAATTTCAAAACAAAATGATCAGCAATGCACTCAATGTGGATAGACAAAGGCCATTTTTGCCATACAATCTGAACATGCACAAAAGATTTCATTCAAATTTTAATAGAAGCTTTCAGTTGTGCTTTCTCACCCCTCCTAGTTCCAACAGACTAATCGATAACACAAAACAATGATTAACTCTTGCTAAAACTCTGTAAGTGGTCTACACTATCTTATGCCCTGACTAAAATTGTAAAGCCTCATACTATGGGAAAACCAAAGCACCACTGGAAACTAGATTATCTCAATATAAATACTCGATACTAAGGCACAATCCAATCCACCATACCATAAGTTTAGAGGACATTCATTGGAACCACAAATAATCAGCTTAGTCTGCAGAGAGGGGAATGATTTGAGAAAAATAAAAGAGGCCTGCTTTATTGCAATCGATGGCAACACCATTAACAGAAAGAAAATATGTTATCTTATATCCAGGAAATGGAATACTTTAACTTTGCATAGATTTGTATAACATTATACAATCAGTTACTTCATAAAAAGGTATGGTTATGAGAGTCATGATTCTCAAAAGTGCTTAAGTCTATGGTTTAATAAGACATTAAATACTGAATTAGCTTTGTGTTTATATGTTTATATCACCAGTATTGAATTACAGAATATTAACAAACATACAAAGTTTAAAATTAAGTTCGTATTAAATGTGTGTTAATAAATTATTATTACAATTATAACATTTTTGATGTAATAAAATTTAGATCACAGTATAGTTTTTTATGTTGTTTTTTTTTCTAGTAATACATACAATTTATCTATATATAGTAGTATTATTTGAATTAATATAATATATTAATTATTCACTTTAATGGAAATTTGAATTTTTATATTAAAAATTGATGGGAAAATGGTGATCAGTTAGTTGCTTGCTGTGACATAGCTCTGTACCATCCAAAAAAATATCATTTTATCAATAAACTGTTTTGATTTATACTTTGTTTTAATTTTCTATTATATAGTTAAATATTTCAGTTCAAATGCTAATTGTCAGTATTATTAATATTTTTATTTAAAATAACATTAATTATTAGTAATGGCATGGACTCTATAGAGTTCATATCCAATATTTAGTCCTTAGTTATCATATATGTCTCAATGAAAAAAAAATTATTAACTTACATTGAATTTTTTTATTGAGCTACTTATACTTAAATAGAACATGAGGACATTGTGGCTGCTCTTAAATCTCTAAAACAGAGTTACAATTCTTAGAATAGAAGTTCACTGTGAAACTTAAATGAAACTGAAAAACATTAGTTTTTTTAATGCTTTACTAATTGAATCAAAATTTTTTGAAGTGGGAGTATTTCGAGTAGAAAAAATCTTGTGTCTATAAAAACAATAGAATTCAAGAAGAGAAGAATTCATTTAAATTGATAATAAATTAGAGTTTGATTTTATTTACACTTCATAATTGTAATTGGTAATTTATAAAGATTTGGAGTATTATTTCTTTTTTTTTCTAAATTCCAATGATAATATAAACCAACCCAAGAAATCCAAATATATTCATATATAGGATATGCTGTTCCATTTTCTTTTTATTTGATATATTGCAATACTGCATTTAATTTCTTCACCAGAATTTTTTCTTTCTGAAACACTTCAACACCATGCCAAACATATTCTTTTCTCTGCCATATCTTTGTAATGAAAACAATCAATATTGCACTAATTTAGAATATCTGTGACAAAAAAGGGGTTCTATCTCTCCCATAAAAAACTGGACAAGTTTATCATTAAATCACCTTTGAGGAAATGTTGCATTCTCCATTAGTTTTATATATCCAATCCAAAAAAGGTATGCTTTTATAATAATGAACATTATAGTATCACATAAATTAAATTGAAAAATATATGGATTGGTTTTATGATCTTGTCATTGTATTTATAACATTTTATAGAGCATCCATAAATAAAACTTTTCTAATGCCTTAATATTGCGTTGATATGGTGTATAAACTTTAAAATAAATTGGAAAAAATATCAGCTCTGACCATATCTAGTTTTGTTGTAGTAATTATTTCCTTGTGACAAAATACACTATTTGTAACTCATTAAAAACCATGTCAATTAGAGTCATTATGATATCTCACCATCTAAATCCACTATTTTACTTAATACATCAGCAAGTTATTTAATAAATATAATTTCATTAAGTGGATAATATTCTAGTCTAATGAATGACTAATGAAAATTATTAGTACCAAATTATTTAAATTGATTTACATTTCTGAAGTTGATAATCATCTAAGTTGAAATTTGCTGAGGATATTTCTTTCATCACTTGCTGGTAAAAAAAAAAAAAAAAAACTTGGGGTCTTATTGAACATTAATTATTAAACCAATATCTTTAAATATTACATTCAAAACCTTAAATATATTCTGCAATCCAACTTTTGAATTCAATAGCATACTGCAAAATCCATAATTTAAAAACATTAAGTACTTTTTTTTGCTTATAATTTATTCAAATTAAAAATTCACTATCAAATTTATGTCACACTTTGATCTGTATTTCAGTATGTTCATCTATAAACAATTTTCAAAGAAAACTGTCATAAAAATTGAAAACAGTGTTGGAGCAAATATGTATCTTTGTTTGATAAGTTTTTATTCTAAATTCCCTCATATTTTCCACCTACAATAATAAACTGTTTTTCATTCTACTATAAAAAGTTTATATAATATGAATAAATTGGGTGGACAACCAACTAATTTTAAACAATGCCAAAAATCTGTTTAGTTAGCTGATTTGAGAACATCCATAAAAACATTCGATAAATCACTTTTTTTGTTCTTCACACTTTTGCTATATTTCTCAGTAATTACTGCATTCTTGTGCTTTTAAAAATTAAAACAGTAGAAGCAGCCTTAGATTTGGTTGGGATAACTTAATAAGTTCATATATTCCTATAAATATCCAATATTTTTGAAGCTAACATTTAACCACTATATTTTAACGCTTCTCCATATCTTCCACCAAGATTTACAGCCTTTCCATTTTGGATTATAAAGAAATGTTTAGATTTTATTAAGCTGGGTAACATTGTCTAAATGGGTAGATAAAATGGATATATTATTAAAAGTTATCACCTCATTTTTTTGTATTATTGTTCAAAAGATGATTAAAATATTCCTCCACTTCTCAAATCATTTGTCAGTCTTTTATAAGTACTATCCAAATTAAATAACTAGTCAAGCATTGATGGCCTAGTGGTTAGCATAGCTAGCTGCCTTCTAAGCAGCTGGCCCAGGTTCGCTTCCTGGTCAACGCATTTGACATATAAAAAAAAAAAAACTATATGTCAGACATGCTATTCTTTTTATGTACATAAATTATCAACAGCAAATCTAAAAATTCCAAGTAAAAAAAAGTAATCATTTGTGACAATGAGACGACATCTCAGACTACAGCGCTAAATGTTGTGATGACAACGCCACACAGATTGGTTGCAAAACTTTGAACATCAATATGAAACTCTTGTAATTACCAAATGTAGCTACCTGACACTGTAATTTTTTTTCTTAATAAAAAAAAAGGTAATATGGGTAATAATTACTTTTCTTCTTTTCAATTTTAATTACTGTTTCTACATTGATCTAATCAGAATATTTATTGTACTACTTAAGCTATACACTTCTGTAATAGTCTTTTTATTTAATTATAAATAAAAATAATTTCTCCCAGTAATCTTTCACATTTACTTCATTAAAAAGAAAATCACTTTTAGTATTAATTGAGAACTACAACTAATAACTTTTTGGTTTTATGCATGAGAAGTTTCAAAACAAACCATTATAAAAATAATAATCAAATAATGAGATATCTGAGAAGTATATGATGTTTGAACAGCAAAGTTTCTGAAAAAGCCCAATGAAGACATTCAATTGGAAGATTTATTTTCCAGCTAAATATAAATTAGAAATTTTTCAGCTCTTGAGACTACCACACTCATTCTAGGCCAAAATGTGAAAGATAAATACTACAGCCATATAACTAATTATTTTTCCTGTGCAGTTTATCTCAATTAATAAATGCAAAATATAGAGCTGAAAGTTTCAAGATTAATGATCAGATGAATAAAATAAATAAAAAATATATCTCAGTTTAGATTGAATGTTTTTCTCTAAATTCTCAATCTGCAACTAGAGTGGTTAAATGTCACATGACATCATAATGAATTAACCAATAATATTATTACTTCCAACTATTTGAGTGGCTAAGTAACATTAAACCATCAAAATGATAGGGGGAGCATAATACCAATTAAGTTGATACTTTTATCTTTCCAGCTATTAATTGATGCAAAAATTTTAGTTCTTCATTCATCACTCAAATTTCTGGGTTATAATAGAGAGATCACAATACAGTAAGACTAACAAAAAAAAAAGGAGAGAGAAAATATGTAAAAACAACAAAACTAAAATTTGATATTATTTCAGGAGAAAGAATGCCAGAGAATGTACTCAACAATTAATAGTAGAATTTATTAGTGTTGTAATACCTACTTTGGTACACTTAAGAAAAATTTGAAACTCTTGATATAATATTTCTTCAAATATTACTATCATTCAGATTTTGAAAGCTGAGTAACCCTACAGTATTAAATATTTTAGAAAATCATGTTTTTCACAATAATTCTATAGCAATGTAGAGTATTCTCAGTCAGAAGTCATCTCTAGTGCTTAATTTTTTTATGTAGTTTCTGAGTAGTAAACCATATTCACTTATTAATTTTATCATTTTCTGAAATTGATATTTACTTTACAATTCATATTGTAATAATATATAAATATGTCATTACATTAATTTAAAATAAAAACTTAAAAGTTCGCAAATAAAAGTAAAAAACTAAACGCTAAAATTAAAATGTTTTGTTAAACATATATACATTCGCAAAGATGCAAAACTTTAAAAAAAATTTTTTAAAAAACAAATAAATAAGTATTTGAATGTACTTTTTTATAATAAAAAAAAAAGTACAAGATTTAAAAATAAAAACAGGTATTAATTAATTCTTGTAATCTGTAAATGGAAATGATTGTTTATAAATTGTTTGAAAAGCAAGCTAGCCTTGGGCTCTTGTATAATTAAAATGATCTGATGAAAGATAGATAAGAAAATAAAGAGAAATTAGCTTGACCAATGGAAGCACTAAGCCTTGGCTTGGACCCTAACAAAAGTGATGGATTAGTGACGTTTTGTTGATTGAATCTGTGTGAATAATATAAAAAAGGAAATACAGTTTTTTAGAGAGTTCCAGCATTTTGTGTTTGAGAGATGTGGTAGGACGCACATACCACACTCTCTATTTAAAAAAAAATGAAAAGACTGTGATACCATGAACCAGCTATTGCCATCTCCAGAACATTATTTTCCAATGGAGGCGTCGCGGGAATTAAAAGCAGAAACCTGGACTCTTCTACCGTGAGCTATGAACTTTACAAATTAACAACAACAAAAAAAAGTACTTTTGTCATTGTTTTTTTTAAAGATTCAGCTAATTTAAATTTTAAAATGAACTCTTATTTGATTTTCAAATTAATAATTGATTGTTTAAATTTATATAGTTAAGTTTTGCTAAAATCATTTCCATTTTTATTATTTTTATTTGTAATAATATTTATTGTAGAAATTATTAAATGCATTACATTTAAGCTGGGTATAGATGTTGCATAGATTTATTAGTGGTTGATTAAGTTGTGGTTTCCACAATCGATTAGAACATATAAGTCAACAATGTCACTGTGGTGTCTTATGATGAACACCAAAGGGTCTCCTGTATTTCCTCAGCAATTGACGTTATCGATTGACTTTGTATTTTGATCGGTTGTGTTTAATTTGGAATGTTTTAGACCATGGATCTATACTCGACATTATAAAACAAATTGTATAAAAATAATCTGTGCGAACGTATTTAAATGTTAAATTTAAGTCGGGCGTGAATGGCTATATAGTTTTGTAAAGTTATATTAAGGGAGGGTAATCTTAGGTTATTCATTTCATAGTTGAATTGGTTCAATGGATTGGATATATTTGTGTAATTGTAGATGTAGTATGAGATCCGCTATGGGCAGGATTATATATATATGCCACACACCTTCTGTTTGCCTATGGATGTGTTTGTAAGATGGCAAAGGACCGCAGTCCATTCCTATGGAGTTTTATGTTTATTGTTCTACTTGCCAACAGATGTAACATTCTTGTTGGCAGAGAGACAATGTCTTCTCTAATTCTACTTACTGATCAGATGTACATTCCTGACAGTATAGTATTTTGTGTTGTCGTATTTTCATGCTACATTGAATACATAAATGTATCAGATGGATTGGCGCCCATTTGATTGCGCAATTTGTTGCCTAAGGTTAAATCAGGGAAGAATATTTTCTTTTCAAATGCAGATCTATGTAATCTATTCATACTCGACTATCTAAATAAAATATTAAACTCATTGAAACTTAGTTAAATGTAAAATTAAAAGTTAATATAAAAATCTAAAATGTTAAACTTATTCCTCAAATTAGAATGATTTTATATGTGCGTAAATAAATATTTTTATGTGTTAATTTCTGGCAGTGGCTTTTATTTATTTATATTTAAGATATAAATTAAGATATAGATTTTTATCTCTGCGTCTCCACTGAGCTAGTGACTTGGGCTAACGATCAGAATATTTAAATAAAGTGGAATCTTAACAGCGCGTATCTGCCTACTCTATAAATTTTTCTAGGTTTAAATGCCTAGATGGCGCCCTGGTAGTTGCAGATATGTAGATTCGATCATCACTTCATTATGGATCGTTATAATATAGAACTTGAATACTATTACTAAAGTCTATCTTTCATTAGCTATTAGCTAAAAAATAGAAATCTTAGTTAAAGTAGACTGATAAATGCCATGAGGGTAAAAACACAAAAAGACAATTCTATATAATTTTCATTAGTAATGAGGACAAGAATGTGATGGCTCTCTATAGTTTTCTTTTGTCTATAAAAAATAGCAAGTTGAGTTGACTATTTGAAAAAAAATTTAACTATGCTTGAAAATCCATTGGGCATCAGGAAAAAATGTCATCTTTAATTTTGCTTTAAATCCTAATTTATAAGCAATAATAACTGTATACAAAATACTGTAAGTCTCAAGACCATTTGATAAATATTTTAAAATATATTACAGTATGGCTTTACTAATTAATTATGTAATAAATATTTTATTTCAAATTTGTATGGTACAGCATAGTCAAATTTCCAAGTAAAATTATATTTCCATGAATCCAATTAATGTATGATCAAGTGGACCAAATACAAAATATATTTTGATATCTAATTAATATTTTTTTTGTGATAGTCATTCACCTATTAGGCATTATAATATGAATATACACAAATTGGCAGTATACAGAATATAAGGTAATGAGGATCATCAATCACATCAACTACTGCAAACATTCCTTAATAATCTAATACTAATGTAAAATACTACTTTGATCAAATGAATGCCCAACTTTAGTACATTCAAATATTAAGGCATTATATATATATATATATATATATATATATATATATATATATATATATATAATTAAAAGTCAGTCAACATTTAGACAATCCTAATATCATTAACAATCGACAAATTTAAACTATTGTCAAGGCAACCTCCTTTTAACAATAAAGGTGGAATCCCACTTTTATTAATGATCCAATATATTTATATTAATACTAAAGATTGCAACTTGATCACAGAGGTTGAAATTATTGTTATAAAGAAGGTTAAATAAATATAAATATAAATATTTAAGTAAATATAACCAGTTCTGAATGCAGACTAATAAATAGTCAATTATTACATTACAAACTGCAATTATAATTTGCAAATTGCACCCAACAATATTTCTTAAATAATAAATGTAATAATGCTGAAGACTAAATGGGTTTGTAAGTAATCATTAAAAGACAGTTAACACTTAGACAATGTCAATATCAAAAACAATCAACGATATATAAACACACACACTTGATCAATCGAATTAAAAAATGACTATAAGAAATAATATATACATAACTTTTAGCATAATGCGAAAATACATGTCAGTACATTTACAGTTAGATTAATAAAGTTTTTTATTTGTAAAAAAAAGCTACTCCAATTTTTCATTAAGCATTAGCTAGCTTTTTTTTTTTTCATGTGTCATAGCATCAGCCGGAAAGCGAACTCACTAACCCGAGACAACTGCTTGTAAGACAGCTGTGCTGACCTCTTGACTACCAATGCTTGACAGCTAGCATTTTTTATCAACTGGTGATTACACAATGTACAATTGGAGAAGTATTTTCAGATCTCACCCAGAATTTATGCCAAACAGCAAGATCAATTCTTATATAACTATAAGATACATTGAATCATGTTGTGAGAACATACATTGTTTTTATAGTTAATAATTATATATTATAAAACATAGTATATTAAAATATTTTGAATCATAGTTTGTTTGTTTGTTATTTTTAAATGTCAAAAGATGTAAAGTGATAATTTATTTAATAACTTTGCAATATGAGATTTTTTTTATTTGGGTTGTGCTTGTAAAAGGATTACATACAAAGACTTTACAAATATACTCTTTATACAATTACATTTTCTTAAGTAAATTTTAAGCATAGTATCATTGCAAATGCAATTATTTTTAAATGCAGCCATATATAAAGTTAATATAAAAAGTTCTACCTGAACAAGCTCATAAAAATAATCTGCTGTTTATTTATATATGTTTATGATACAACAAAATATATGCCTATTGAAATCATAGTTTAAATTATGGTTAAAAAGTGAATGCACAAACATTCATTGCAAAAACGAAAATATTATTTCAGTGATCAACCAATTAGAATTTAAATTTAAGATGACTAACTGCTATTGATAATTTATAGCCAATCATTTCTCTGAATGCAAAGTATGTCATAAAAATAAAATTTTGCCTTATTTATATTATAAAGATCAAATGTAAAATTAATATCTTTTTATTTTGTAAAAAGTCTTGCCATTGTTAAAATGGGGGATTTAAGAGCTAGATATTCATAAATTGCACCTCATATCTTACACTTCTGATGCTCAATTTTCAATAGCAAATTTTTTCCCTCTAAACCAGAAGTGATCAACCATTTTTAAGCTACTATCCATATTTATACTCTTGTTAATAGTGCAATTTCCCTACCACTCTATTGATGTCCAAATAACTTAATTTAGTACTTATGGAATATTAGTAGATATATAACTATACAAAGTAAGTAACAAATTTGAATCAGTTTGAACTAATAAAATTTATTTAGTTTATTTTAACCTTGAAAATAATAATTAATCTATTTAAAGTATTATAAACTCTGTAAAAAATGTAAATGTCTGTTGCGCATCTCTAGTAATCTATGGTTTCTCTTTTAACTCCTGGAAAATACCACTAATGTGAAAACCATAAATGACTATTTGTTAGTGATAGGAACTAGGTTTGGGACCCTAGATTTAAACAATAATTACACCACTTAATGTAAGTTTAGTAATCAATAGATGCTACATGGCATTACTTATTAAATATTTACCTACTGTTATTCTATCAAAACACCTCTGAGTAGTTTTTAGCTTATGGCTTTCATCAATTTGGAGATTTGTATATGAGAGTGTGCATCTAGATGATTCAATCTAAAATGCCTTTTCTCTAGTATCTATATTTTTGATTCCTTGCTTATTATCAAGCAATCAACCCAAATTGAAAAACAAATTACTGTTTCAATCTCAGCTAACTTATTTATGAAGTCATAGACATCTAAAAACATTTCAGAATTATATTTTATTTACCATAATTTTTAATAACTCTAGGCACCTTTACCCTTTGAATAGGATTAGCATAAAATTAATAAGATCCAAAAACCATTCATTGATGAAAATCATGAACTAGAATCTAATGTGGAAATATAAGATGACTGGATAGAGATTTACGAAGCATTATTGTCTAGTATTTGCTGATTAGTAAAACTTATGCTAAAGGGCATAACTATCCATGTGAATAAATGAATTTCCAATAAGAAATATTATCTAAGCTGGGTCATGTGATTTATTATCAGTTTTATAACAATCATCTCCAAAGAATAGAGGCATTTATAAATTATTAAACAAAACAAATATCCCTATAATATTGAGATACTGTATTGGTTTCAGATCTATATGACTATAACACAAGTTAGCTAAGAATGAAAACCTTAAGATTTTTTATAATTTGGGATAGTAGTTTCATAGTAAAATAAAGAAAAAAAGATAGAAGATGTATTTGATACAAAAGAATTAAGAGCACTGCTGTCAGGTTTCAAGATTCCTCATTGATGAAAGCCATAAGCCACAAACTTGCCTGGGGAGATACTAGAGAAGACAGCACTATGGATTTAATAAGCATTACTATATGATATCTGAGGCTTATACTAGTTGGCATAATGATGGTGAGAGTGAAATAATTTTCTACTGAGATTCATTATGTAAACATGGCCATATGATATCTTATTGGTGCTTAAATATCATAAGATCTCATTAGTGATAAGATCATTTATTTAAGCAAGCCAAGACTCATATATTTATATTGAAGATTTATGTCATAGCAGTTGGTAAATTATTGCCATGCCAAAGACATGTTTTTGAATCTCAAGCCAGATAAACCTTGAATTTTTTCAGATACAAATGTACTTTTTTTTTTTTTTTAGAAAAATAGCATGTAGCAAAACAAGATAGCCCTCCAAGAGTGATTGGTAAATAATAACTAGCTATTTTAATTAGGCAGGAACTCATGTCACTATGTTGCATTTTTTACTTTTAATGGAAGAGATATTATTTTGGGTAGGGAACCTATGGTTACTTTTAATTTACTCAAAATTCATTATAACATTAAAAAATAGACATATATATCAACACATCTGTTTTTTTATAAATTAATAACGCATTTAAAAACTGGCTAAACACTATCAAACCAATTACTATAGAATCTCACATAGGGCTATAAAATCATTGATTCCAGACTTTGCCCAGTTGTTCACAAAAGGGTTTAAGATTAGATTGAAAATCTAAAATAATAGCATCTAGATTTATTTATGTGTAGGTAATGTATATAATTTACATATGAATATATAAAGTAATACAGTATTAAGATGAAAATGATTATATATGCAAGCATAAAACAAAATTTTAGGACATCATTTACTTTACCTATATTCAAAAATGTACAACATATAAGTAATTGAAACCAAATTATAATATTTGTCTACTTGAATTTCAGTATACACGAAGGTGATATAAATATGTATATCGACATTAATTCATGCTTTTGGATACCAAAATGTATATTGTTGATATAAAATATGTATAATTATATAACTACATGTGTATTTAAATGAACAATTTTTTTATAACTATAAATATTTACTTATTCAAACTATTATTTTATTATTACGATTACAATATAAAGTTATTTCCTGAATATTTCAAGATGGTTTAAAAATAACTTTTAGTGTGGGAGTATAATTATAAATCATCTTTCATCTCAATTCAAGCAAGATGTAAAAAAGATGTCTAAAAAATCCGAACACTTGATCCTCGCACTGCAAATAAACTAAACCCATATGTAGTCAAGCTCAAAATTTGGACAAAGGTCAGCACCTGATGACCGATCACATGTTTCAGAGGGAAACTGGACACTACAAGGCTGGACAAAGATAACATGCTTTGACCATTTCCTTCCCTTATTCTAAATGTCTTCACCATAACATTTCCTGCTAAAAATTATCACATTTTTTTCCACTATGTAAACTGATTGAGATAAAAATGCTGTAAGATAAAACAGATTTAACGGCTAGATTAGATATTGGGGTTAAAAAATAAATAAATAAACCTGCAGAAATTTTAAATATTTTTAGTTCATGAATTTCTGGAAAGAAAAAATAATTAAACATTACTAGGATTCATACACATTTTAATTTTATCTATAAAAGATTAGTCAAACGTTTTATATATATACTTCGTTGGTTTTCATATAACTCGATATTTTTTTTAAAAAAAATGAATACAATTCTATAATCATTATTTGAGAGAAATAATAACGCACACATATATGTACTGTTTAAGCATAGACTAATCCCACATAGGTACTAATACATCAATTACCAGATGAGAATTTGGTTTATATTACATTATTTTGTTTTATTTTTTAAATAAAATTTATTTTTTTATTATTTAATTTTTATTGTAAAATCTTTATAGTCAATTAACGATAATTAAGATTTCCTAAAAGTTATTTTTATCTGCCGTAGCTAACCAATAATAAACGGTTATTTGGATTGCTTTTTGAAACATAAATTTTCATTTTCCATGTTAATGACTATACCTTGCCAATCTTATATATGTGTGTATGTAAAATCGATTTGAGGGCAAAAATTATTGTGGCCTTAAAAATCATTCCTTAATGAGAAGAATCTGTAACTTTGGATAACAACTGTCATTATGACAATAATAATCATCAGTATAATTTTGACATTGTTTCATCTAAAATAGGACACCCATTTATTAACTAATAATAGAAGGTTAATTGGATTGTTATTTGAAACAGAAATCTCTATTCTCCTTGTTAGATTATTACTTTAATTACTATATCTTGAAAATCTTCCATATGTATGTAAAAAAAAATGATAGCAAAAACTTTTATAGCCTTACAAAATAATTTGGTAATGAAAAGAACATATGACCTTGAAAAACGGATGTGACTAACAATAATCCTCATCAGTGTAGCTTCACATGGTTTTACAAAACAAATCTTATAAAAAAAATATTGTAGGGTCAAGTATTTAAAGAAAGCCATAATATTGTTAAATGTAAAATATAGAGATACCTTAATTTTCATATATATAATAGGACATAAAAATATTGTAGAATTTTTCATGAACAAATTAAATCTAAAACATATAAATGAAGAATGATAGATAAAAGCAAACAAGTATTAATTTTTAAAAAAAAACCATTGCTTTATAGTCAATGTCATGCATAACCTCACCATTTTCAGTTAATAACTTAACTATATTGTAATAAAATACACTTTAGATTAAACAAATTTGGGATAGAAATTTCAGTTTAATAAATTGTATTAAGGAGCCCTATAAATGAATATCTTGTATGTCATTGAAATGGTAAAAACTTTTAAATATCTGGTAAAAAATGATCTGTTTTAAACAGTCCGACTAGTTGACATGCTTGGTGACCAGTCATTAATATGACAGAATAATTTTAAAACCAATATTACCAATGTTGTTAAGTAAAAGGTAGTAATAATGATAAAATTAATTAATTAAAATCTAATTTACAAAAAAAATTAGAAAAATTCATATAATGTATAGACTTTATACATTTTTTTTCCAAAATTAGCATTTATAGATGAAAAGCTATTAACATTTAACTTAGATTCATGTAGATGCACTTAATGAAACTCACCCTAAGAAAGACAGCTACAATATTTTTTTTAATCCAGGGATATGGACTGCATAATATTGAATGTCCTGTAAAATGTAATTTACTATCTTTTATTCTTAGAATTCTTAGATGTATTTATGAAAGGATAATGATTTTAAATTTCATTTGTGCAATAGTAAACTGTGTTTATTTTATTAGTGGAAATTAGATTGAGAGAAAGCAAACTTTTATTTTTATAGGGTAGTATTATGATGTGAATATCATTAAGAGATTGAATTTTTATATTTGGAAAGTTTAGTCAATATAAAGGTATAAACAGTAATCTTTGCCAAAACTCGTTGGACATAAGGGTTATGGTTCTATAATCTCAATTGGTTGGTTTTAGTGAATTTTTATACAACACATTATGTCTGTGCAAAAAAATTATTATAAAAAACATGGATACATTATGTTCAAAACAATAGTATTTAATAAATAATATCATAGAAAGAATCCCAGAATACAAGAAAGAGGTTTATGTTACACAACCATTTAAAGAAGGCAAATTATTGAAGAGATGCCAGATAAATTTTCAAAACAAGTTAATTGTATTAAAAAATAGTTCTTATTACAATAAATATTTTTAAGAAACTTGATGTTGGTTTTTAGAAATCTCTACTACTTATACTAAATTGTATTGCTTAATAAAAATTAAAATTGCTAATTTGAATTTTCAAGAATGTCATATTATTGATGAATTTCTTAAAGAAAGTACTATTGATAAAAATATATCTATTACTGGATTTATTAAGAAGAACCATAACTGGTTCTATAATAATAATTCTATTATGATTAATTGCTTAAAAGAGAACAAGTGACATTTTATGCTTTTTTAGAATAAGTAAATATGTTTCATAATAAATAGAGATATAAATAACAGAGTATCTTAAAATAATTGGAGACTTAAAACTGCAAAGAAGTTTCAGGCATTTGTTGATTATGGCCAATAAAGCTTCTTTTGGCATACAAAAACAATGTAAATCCTATTAAATTATTCTGTGACACTCTCTTATATAAGGCCATTGATGTTTCTAACAATGAGAAGAAGTATTTGGACTATGTTTTGAATAATGATATGAGAACTAAAATGATGAATTTTAGTGAAATGTCTATTCTATTTATTTACATTTGGACAAAGAGATTCAGCTTAATGAAGTTGAAATAAATTTTAATAATCATAAAAACTATAGTGATGGTAAGTTAGCTTCAAATATATTGAAAATTTTATAGAAATACATGGAATCATGAATTTATGATGCCTGATCTTAAGAATATTTCTAGCTTTTTTAATATTTAAAATTAAAACAGATAAACAACACTGCAATAATTATTATGAAATATCATTATTTTCCTGTTCCATAATCATATTTTCAAATATTTTATTGAATAAAATGCTTCCATGCATAGAAGAAATGAATTCAAATTTATTTATGCTTCAATATTCTCAAATAATATGTGAACTTTATAAAGAAACAATTTACTGCTTAAAATATCTGTTCTCAGTTCATTTTCAATCAACTTTACATTCTTATGGTTTACACTGCTATAAAAAATTTCTACTTTGAACTGTTGTGTGCATATTTATTTTATATACTAGGATGAAAGATTATGTCATGGTATTTCATTAAAGAAAGTAACAAAAGGACTCAACTACAAGGAATTAATTTTTATTATAAAATAAAAGAATTTTAATCATTAAATTTTTTTTAAATGGATAAACAAAATGTGGTGTATAGGTTTTATATATTGGAAATTATTATTGTTCTATGTAATTACAATATATGACCTATTTTAAATAATATTATTTATAATGTTATAAAGTGTATTTAAGATGACACCCATAAGTGTAATGGATTTGGTAAAAAATATCTTGGTAAAATAGTTATATTAGAAGTTATTATTATTATCATTGGGAGTTCTCAGCACTATTATTTCAGCCTAATAAAAAATAAATTATCATATTCAGGGTAGAACAGCCCTTTATATCTGATATAAATGTTTATAAATTAAAGTGCTTTGGAAGTCAGATGTGTGAATTTTGATAGTGTGTTTAATATCATTATGCAATTTTGGTGTGTCAATATATACATATTGTTAGACCAAATGAGTGTGTTTGTATGCTTATGAATGTATATTTGAGTTGATTATTTATTTAACTCATGCCCCTCGTGGTTATTAATTGGAATGCTGGTTGGAGACTGGCATCAATTTACACATTCTATGTGAATATTTTAATGCTTTTTATATGCATTAAACCACACTATGAATGAAAGTGTAGCTTCCTTAATTTTCAACACTGCATGAACGTAGTTCACTGGATGCCTACTCATATTTTCTATCCCCAACTTTGCCTGTAACTTGATATTAGTGTTGAATTTTAAATATCTTAGAATATTTTAAGGCAAATCTATCTTGATAATTATGTTATTAATTCTATTGCCATTTAAATTTAAAATGTATTGTTAGTATTAAGCATATTTATTTACTTGAACCTCATAGGTATTATTAGTATTGTAATAATGTAATTATTTTACACAATATTTTGCTATCTTTATAAAATTCATAATAAGTGAATTCCTACATTGTTTTTCTGACATTGTTTTTGCATTTGTAAAGTATTTAATATCATACTAGGGTCCTTTGTAAGGGCATATATATGTGTTATTTTGCTCTATGCACATAATATTGAAAAAGTATTAGATAATATGTGACAACTTTTTGTCATAATAATAAGTAATTTTATATTTTTTGTAGAAATGCTTAGGAAAGAAATATTTAGTATAAAGTATACCAATATTTCTATTAGTCCATTGGTTAGATTAAAAGTAATGGGATACTTATTTTTTTAGACCATTAAGCATCACATGATCACTATGGAGAGTTTTGCTTTGTTTTTTAGACCATACAAGCTGCCAACTGCGATAATAATCAAGAAAAGAAAATTAATTTATACTTTGTTTTCAGTCCCAAAAAAATACAGCAATTAATTTATTCATGTATTTTTTTAATTAATCTCAAAATAATACCTGAAGTTGGAAAAAGACAAAAAAGTCCGGCACGGTAACGTTATTAAAATAATAGCGTTTTTAAAAGTGAAAACAAAAAAGAACTGGCTAATTTCCAATAAAAAATAAGTAGATAAATTAATTTATACTTTGTTTTCAATCCAAAAGAAGTAAATCAATTAATTTATACATGTATATATTTTTAATTAATCTCAAAATAATACCTGAAATCGAGCAATAAAGACAAAAAAGTCCGACACGGTAACGTTATTAAAATAAAAGTGTTATTACAATAAAGGCAAAAAAAAAAAACTTGTTCATTTCCAATAAAAAATAAGTAGATAAATTAATGTAGAGTTGTTTTATATATATAATACCAGAGATTGGACAATAAAAAAATGGAACAATAATTAATGTAGACTCTTTTTTTTGTAATGCCATAAATCTGACAATAAAAAAAGGCCAGCCAGGTAACATTATATTTATGTGTTTTAAAAAACGTAAAGTGCCATCAGGCGGCTTGTATGGTCTAAACAATAAGTACCAGTTATAGTTATTGTAAATAAAATATTGTGTTAAATATTATCATGTAAATAAATAATTTTGCTATTTATTAAATATGTTTCTATTTTGTTGCCATTATTACATTCATTATTCAGAAAATTTACTTTTAAAAAAACTTTATTATTTATGGTCAGGGGTTTGGGGAGGGGTTCCTGACAGAGATATTTTAAGTGCTGGCCCTGGCTAAGCATTTATCATAAAGCTTGTAGAGGAATTGGCAATCCTCACTGTTTTTATTATTTATTGTTTTGATTTTTTTTTTAAAAGAATACATTTCAATGTTCACATAAAATTTTATTTATCTATTTTGTTCATTATTTATTTCACCTGCATTATATTAATATGAATACTGTGTTTATTGTTCTTATTTTCAAATACATTTTAAATGTAATTGGTAGCATACAAGATCATTTCTACCTACTGCATTATTGCATTTAGTATTTTTGTTGCAAGTTCATGTCAGAAGATATCAAACTTAGATATATTTCTAGTGGTAGAAATAAATATTTATATATTTAGAACTTTAAGACATTTTGGAAATGTTTTATATGTTATCCATGTATTGGTTAAATGTTTAGATACTTTATTATTATATATCTGCATTTCTGTTTGCCTAAGATATAAGATGTCCAATTTATAAGAAGATAGAAAATGTTATATGTAACAAATAATTATTACATTTAAGAATTTTAAAGTATTTATTATCATTATTATTTTCTTGTACCAAGTGTATTTTTAGAAACCTGAAATATACATTTATGAACCTGAGATAAGATTTTAAATTTTAAAAACCTAAGATAAACTTTATGTTGGAATAAGAACCTGATGTTTTGGTACTTATAATTAGATTATATTGTCTAGAAGAGAAATCAAATTCTGTGAGGAAAAAACCCCATAGCTATTATAATATCATATTTGTGTGAACTTTATTCAGACCAGCATCAGCCTGTTGGTAGAGTTACAATATATATATATAATTTTCTTATTCTTAATAATATACTAATACATGCATTCCATCAATAGCACATAAAAGTATATCATCATAATATGTAGACAATTTTCATGGACTTTATGCATGTAAATATTTCAAGTTTAATGAGGTATTTTATGTATTATTTGAATAAGTACTCAGCCAAGATGTAACTAAAAATCCAATCAATTAAAAATTGAAGTCATGTTATCTAGCAACAGTATTTATATTTGTTGCTTCCTATAAGTAAAAAATAGTAACCACTATTAATTTATATCACAGAATTAAATTTAAAAAATAGTTAAAAATTAAGAGTTTATAAGTATGAAAGTTTAAAGTAATATGACTTTTTGAATACTTTCATAAATAAAAAAAACATCTCATATATGTATATAAATATTGTGAAAGTTACAATAATTTATTTGTATTGCTAGTAAAAATGTATATATATATTTTACTTTGGTTATTATGTAATCTCCCACTATCTCATAATTCCTGCCTACTAGTAAAAATATTACTGTCAAGTTCTAAAAATAAGAAAATGTTGTATTAAATTAAGAAGAAATTATATTTAATTGTATAACAATTGTAAAAAAAAAATTTAAACATTCTTAACAAAATTTATTTTATGATAAGGTTTTTATCAAACATATGTACAAAAAAATTGTGAAGGAAAAAAACAGTAATCATATGGGATGATTAACAATCAGATGATGGTGGTTTCAGATCTACTTTCTTTATTTCAATTTTTAGCTCACAATAGTTAGATATCCATTAACCAATTAATAATAAGATATCTGAGTCTGTAATCTAAAAGAAATTTTAAGTTTAACTTTGATTTTTTAATCTGTATGAAATCATATCCAAATTTTATTAGATTTGAATCCTAAGTCAAAGCAGGTTAGAAAGATTCAACTATCATGGTAATACGAGACCTTTCTATTTGCATATATATTGGACTATTTATTTATCTATCAACCTATTTTTCAATTTATCTATATATCTATCTATTTATCTACCTACATACATATATATATATAATATATATGGCATATATAAATCTATTTATCTACCTACATACATATATATATATAATATTGGCATCGTTAAAAGATTGGGGAAATTCCATCATCAGATTTTCGATGATATGGAAAGCTGAAGAGTTGGAGACTGAATAGATTAAAGCCTGTTTATTAAAATTTAAAGGTTTGCTATCTTAATATAGACTGAGCACTGATTATATATATATATGTGTGTGTGTGTGTGGAAGATGATCTGAACCAACTGATGAATTCTGGATCAACATGAAATACATATATTGGAAATCATTTATTTTTTTACATGTGTATGGTCACATGCATTAGTTGTATAAGATAGTTTGAGTAGTCTGGATTCAAATACCCTATATATATATATATATATATATATATATATATATATATATATATATATATATATATATATATATATATAAAAAAAAGATATAACAACTCTGATGTTGCTTAGATTGGTTATACTATAACAAGACAGAGGAAAAAAATGTGTTTAATAAAAACTCATGAGAACTAATTAATATATTATATATATATATATATATATATATATATATATATATATATATATATATATATATATATATATATATATATATATATATATATATACACAAACTGCCATTCACATGTGTGTATACATATGCATGTCTCTGTAAAATAAAAGTATAAACTGCTAAATGTTAAAAAAAAAATTATTGCAAATTATTAAAGATTAAATATTACTTCATATTATATGAGAAACAAAGGGATAACAATAATACTGTAAAAGAAAAAGTGCTTTTGATATGCAAAATAATTTGAATTATGTTTTTTTTTTTTTAAATCTAAATTTGAACCTTTTTGTATTTCTCTTTCAAATGAACATTTTAATAATACAACTGTCTATTTTTATAGACAATCTGATGGTGGATTTGAAAGTAATATTTTTTTTTTTTTTGGAATTGATAATATTTTAGAAGCTATAATTAAAAATTTAATAGTTGACAATGATTTCCCCTTTTTTCTATGTTACAAAATGTAAATAAAGAAAGAGAGATAGAAAAAGAAAAAACTGTTTTTTCCCTTCTTTTATTCATAAAAAAAAACATGATATAATGTGCACAGAATTTGAATCCACAACAAATTTTGAAGAGAGTAAACAGTGTTTTTAAAAAAAATATATTGTTGTAATGATGCAAATATCATATATTTCCCTAGATTGTCATGTATATGGTGTTTGAATAATATCAATTAACTATAAATAGGTCTAACACAAGCAACTAGATATTATTATTATTAATATCATTCTAATTCTAGGATCCCAGCAGTTCATTCTATTTTGTTTTGCATTAGAGTGCAGTCTACTATTAAAACCATGATTCTAAGATTCATGTTGAAAGAACAACAACCACTTATTAAAGCTTTTTTCCACCATAAGCTATATTTTACTGATTATTTTTAAAGTATTTTTATTACTTCAGTTACAACAGTCAATATGATGAATTTATTTACAAGAAATCTATGAATAGATAATCAAAAACCATCAGCATCAAAATGCCTGGAAAATGGAGTTGTATCCAGAAATTTGTGCTGAAGTTTGAAAAACCAGCTTGTGCAACTTCTCTATAATGTCATTATGGAAGAAACGGGTAGTGCAGTATAAATTATTTACATAATGTACTTCATAGAACATCACAAGTAATGTTACATTTACTTTACATTTATTCTCTCTAACATCATAAGTGTTTAACATAAAGATCATCAGAAAAACCAAGGAAGACAATAGTAAAATATTAAAACAACAGTATTTAAAAAGCCATGTTTAGTGATTGTTTTCATATTTAATGTGGTAATAAAAGACCTTAAAGTTGAACCATAGTTTAAATTAAAATTATCTTTTATTACTATAATATTTTTGTGTATATGTTGATAGGTGTGAGTATAATGCCACAGTTTTATTTATTCATTATTAATAATTTTTTTTTGTTAATTCATTTAGTTTTTGTTTGTAATTCAATCCAAATATATGATTTTTACACACATAATCTAGTTAATATCCACAGTAATAAGAAATCATGCAATCTGAAGGAGAATATGCTGTGTTAGAGGTAAAAATTGATGGTGATCTTTCAATTAAAAAACTTTTCCAAAAGTAAACTTTCTTCTTAGTAGGTTAGTTCCTTTGAGTTTTTTTATATTGAAACTGAAAAAAAAAAAAAAACTGTTGGAAGTACTTGTATTTTTAAATTATAAATTACCATCACCACATTGGTTAATATTATTATATATTTGAATTTTATTAACCATTCTGCTTATTATTTATTTGAATCAAAGTTTATTATATATATATCTTGAAGATCTCATTATATATAAATATATATTTGATTGTATATATTCCATGTTCAAACTCATTTATTATTATATATTGTTGCATAAAAACCCTTATTATGAAAATGTTACCATTACAATATATATATATATATATATATATATATATATATATATATTGTAACAAGCACAGACGACATTACATTATTTTTTTATTATTAAACATGTTCGCATTTAAAAATTTTCTTTAAGAATTAAAAATTGAAATTAAATATCATCTTAAACTCGTATATATAAATCACACAGATAAAAAAAAAATTATTAAAATAAAACTTTATTAAAAATAGAAAGGTATTTTAAAAACAAAAACCTAAAAAGATTTAGAGATAAAAATATATCTTTAATCTTGGAAAACACATTAATTAATCAGAAATGGAAATGATTGTTTTAATTAGTTAAATGTAAAACAGCCTTGGGCATTTAAATGTAAAAACATCGGTCAGATAGAAAACAATAGAAACTTTTAGCAAATAAAAAGAAATCCCTATGGAATCGGACCTCAGAGAAAGGACATCGCATCGATGACATAATGTAAATTCAATCCTTCAAATTAATATAAAAGGACAAATTTGAAAATTATTAGTTATTGATTATTTACGATGTGACAGATATGTGTTAGTGCGGAAGTGAAGAAGAAGGGATTGAAAAGACGCACTCTTCAATCCCTTCAGTTTTTCCAAAGAAAGAAAGAGAAATGAACTATCATTTTCTACATTGAGGACCAACTAAACTAAAAAACCTCCAAATGAATAAATAAAACAATGGCTAAATGGATACCAATTTTTTTAGGATGGCGTGGGAATTCACGTTCAAATGGCAAGGAACATATAAAGATGAACTGTTTAAAAAACCGTAAGAACTTTATAATTTATGAACATTAAATTGAAAACTTTCCATATATAAAAAATACAAATAGAATCTTATCTGACCAATGTAAATTAATATTAATAATTTTTATTTAAAATCATTTCCATTTATTTATTTTTTGTTCTTTAAGTTTTATTATGATTTCTGTTTTCCGTTAAGTTAAATTATATAAATGTTAAACTTAAGTCGGGCGTGAATGGCTGTATAGATTTGTAAATTATATTATGGGAGGGTATTCTTAGGTTAATTGTTTCGTGGTTAAATTGGGTCAATAGATTGGATATATTGGTGTAATTTAGTAGATGTAGTACAGATTCGCTATGGGCAGAATCACTTCATATGCCGCACACACCCGTTTGCCTATGGAAGGAATTATAAGTTGGATACTGCAGTTCCTTTCTATGGAGTTTTTTTTTGTTTTATTGCTCTTCTTCGCAGATAGATGTAATATTCCTATCTGACGAGAGGCAATTTCTTCTCTTAACTTTTTGTGCTGCCGTATTTTATTACATTGAATACATCAATATATCAGATGAATTGATGCCAGTTTGACTACGAATTTTAGCCTAAGGTTAAATAGGGATAGAATGTTTATTCTCAAATGCAAATCTATGTTGTCTATTCATACTCGACACTAAATAAAATGCATTAAATTTAAGTTGTTTATAGACATTTGCATGGATTCGTTATCGGTTAATTATGTTTTGGATTTCATATTTGATCAAAATATATAGACATTCGATAAATAATGATACCTCACGGTGAGTATCTAAAATGTAATTTATTTGGATGTCTTTAAAGTTATTGGTGACAATGCAAGTATCTTATGGTGAATACTATTGGGTTACTTATAAATTTCCCTCTGCAATTGTCGGTATCAATGATTTTATATTTTGATCGTTTATGTTGATTTTGAAATGTTTTTGACCGTTGTAATCTATGTAACCGATCTATACTCAACATATTAAAACAAGCTTTTATAATCCCATCTGTGCGAACTTATAAAAAAGTTAAAATGTAAATTTATAAAAACTAAATGTAAATTAAAGTCAAAAATAAAAGTTAGAAATGTAAGTTAAATTTTAAAATGTAAAACTAATACTAAAATAATTTTAAATCTTATATATATATGTGCATAAATAAATGTTGTATGCTAATTACTGGCAGTGGCTTATTTTATTTATTTTTTAATATTGGAATATAATTAGATAAGATATTATATTACTAAATCTCTGTCACTCCCTGAGCTAGTGACTTGGGCTAAGGACCGGACTCAAAATTTAAAAAAAAAAAAAATTTTTTTTTTTTGGTTTGACTTACGTATCTGCCTACTTTATAATTTTTTCTAGGTTCAAATGCCTAGATGGCGCCCTGTAGTGCAGATCATGTTAAGATCTATTCTCCGGATCGTTACAATATATATATTATAAAGGACTTTAACTTGAATTTTCAAAATTCCTATATCTATCTCGTACAATTGATACACATAACTACATACATGTGAAAAGGATAAAACGTTTCCAATATACATATTTCATGCTGAACCATTATCCATCATTTTGTCCAGATCACCATCTCCCACACATATTTACAATCAGTGTTCATTTTTTATTAAGATAACAAATCTTTAAATTTTCATGGACAAGCTTCAATCTTCTCAACTTCCAACTCTTCAGCCACCCATTTTAATTCAAAATCTAAGGGTGAAATGCTCAAAGCCCTTATCGATGCCAATATTATTATCATATCCATGTTGTCATTAAATCTTATTGTATATATGTGTGGGAGATGGTGATCTGGACCAACTGATGAGTGCTGGTTCAGCATAAAATATGTATATTGGAGATCATTTATCTTTTTCATATGTATATGATCATGTGTATCAGTTGTATATGATATATTGGATAGATGTAAGGAGTTTGAAAATTCGAGTTCAAGTCCCTTCTAATTACATTAAGTTTATTATAGCCAATATACATATATTTAAATATTATATATATTTGATAACTATAAAATCGTTAATAATTATTTTATTATAGAATGTATTCTTAGAAGTTTGTAGTTATGTATAATATACTTTCTATTTGCAATTAAGAAGACTAAATACATTATTTCATAACTCTCATGGTATTTATGTATACATACATACATAGTGCTTTTTATTAAGACTGATTTTGTGCTTTTAAAAGAATTTTCAAAATGGGGGAAGGAAGGAATTTGATAGTATTCTTATGGTTTATTACAGGATAAATAGTTTATGGAATCAAGTGTAAATATTCTCATTATACAGGTTACAAAAGACTTATAATGAAAAGACTATTTAGAGGCAAAACACTAATTTTCAACTATATATATTATATGTATATACCATAGATTTTATGAAATAAGATACATTCTACCAGAATATGTAGACAATTATTAACCATTATGGTAATAAATCTTTGATATAAAACAATATTTGTTATTTTACTGACCCAAGCTTTCAATATAGCATATCTTTGTCAAAACATGATTATAATGAATATTTAAATACATTAGCATATCTGTATATATATGTATATATATAAACATACATCATATTTTCAAGTGTAAATTCACCTAGCAGTTGCATATGTCATTATATTAATTGATCAATATTTGTTAAGATAAAAACTGTTGGATTCTATATTTATGGAGTTCTTAGAACAAATTATGATATTTTTGTTTTTACTATTTCTTAAAAAATAATTTTAGCAACAGAGGGTTTAGAGAATGACCAGCTTTTTTCCTCATGATCTACAAACTCCAAGTTGTTAGCATTGTTGCATTTAACTCTGTTACATAAATGAGCATGTGGAGTGATTTTAGATTTTAAGTTATATGTGTCTCTCCATTGCAAAATTGACAATTCAGGGTGTATCTTTGGAATAGTTAATAAGTCTATTTACTATTAAATGCATTTAAAACAACGTTAAATTTCTTGTACATAAGTGTTATTATTTTTGTTTGTACATTAAGGATGTAAGGCACATTAATCCATGATTTAGAGTTAGATATTTTACCAAATTTATGTCTAATATTAAATTTTCTTAATTGTTTGTCAATTATGACCATAGAATAACAAATTTTAATTAAATCTATTTTATAACACTCTAAATTATTTTTTCAATTGACTTCAAATCTACAAAGTTTTGAATTCCTAAACAAAAAGAATTTAATGCCTGCCATTTTATATTAAAATGAATTTTTTAAAGTCAATGTAGATAACCTTTAACACTAAGATATTTTACAATCATTAAATAATCAATAGTATAATTCTGCCTTATTAATTTTAAATCCAAAACTTTAATAGTTTGGTTATTGTCCTCCTCTTCCATTACCCATTTAATTTCAGAAAATTTCTTCAATTTGTTAAACCCTTTATGCATAATCTTAGGGGAAGTAAAAATGAAGACATCAACCATATATATAGGGTATATAATTTCTTATACATATGCGACCAGATCATATTTGTTATTAACTAATTAATTTAAAATTAAAACTATATAAATGCAATAACTTAAATCCAAAATAGGCATGAAAATAAGATTAAGAACTAAGCAGAATATATAAAAATGTATTGTCAAAGAAGAATATAAAAAAAATATTTTAGGACTCTGCAAACAATGTATGATAAAATGAAAAAAAATAATAGTGCTAGATAGAAAGTAGAAGTATTAGTATAATTATTGTTTTGGATCTAATTTTAAAGACATCTCTAAAGATTGTTATTAATTTTATTATGATTGAAGATATTACAAAAGTGTTGATAATTGACAATAGATATTTTTTGACTATATATTCTATAAGTAGCACTTTTACAAATGATAAATTATCGGTCATTAAATTTATGACAATTCTAGAAGATTGACCTAATGTTTGCCCAAATATTAGCATAATGATTAAGTAGTGATACAATACAAACATGAAAGATTGGAGTGTTGCAAGAGGATGAGAAAAAAGGATAAAGTAACAGTATATTGTAGATTAGAAAAAATAATAAGATAGAGTTTGTTTATATTAAAAGTAAAAAATATATATAATAAAAAATGATTCTGTAAAACAGAAATTGAAAAATAAACATAAAATTGTATGATAATAATAAACATATGGAAACATTTAGTTAATAAAATAAAATTTATTTAAATTATTTTTAAAAATAAGATAAGATACATGTGAAAACTCATTTTTAAAACACTTTGTGGTAAAAGAAGACAAAATAATCAAACAAAAGAAATAAACAAACAGTATTCACAGAGCACATCCACAGACAAGTGCTAGTCTAGAATCACAATTTAGTAATAATAAAACTGAAATTAATTATCAAAAAAAAAAAAAAAAATTAAAAAAATAGTAGGGTCATTGATAAAGTGAAATTAAATATAATTTAAAAAAAATATGTTACTGGTTAATAAATTCATAGCAATAACTTTATTCTTAAGTAAATTTAAATAAAAGTTGTAAAATGCTAAAAAAAAAAAATAAACGATACTGAAGTAAAGGCAGAAGGGTATAAAATAAATTAAAGACACTGAAATTTACTATGAAATGATAAATAAGAAATGATGAAAAAATGAAGTAAAAAATGCAATAAAAACAACCTGAAAAAATAAAATGTAAAACAAATAAATATAGATAAAAATAGTTAGAAAAGAAATACAGAAGAATAGAGTAACTATGAAGAATCAAATAGTCTGAATAAAAAAGTACAATTCCATTTTTTTGCTTTACTATATGACAATAATTCAGTGATAATGTGACCTTATAACAATGAGAATTATTTTAAAATAGGTGACCTAATTTAAAATTTCATGCTAATATTCTTTCTTATAACTCCTTTAACTTTTATTTGACTTTTGTATTATAGTTATAAAATATTTAATGGCATTTTCCATTAAATGTATTCACAAATTTATTAAAAGCTATTCTTGCTTTTCCAAACATATTCCATTCTTAATGTATTTTAAATTTTTGGTATAATATTATTCATAGTCTTTCCCCAATTGGTTTTTTTTTTTTTTCATTTTTACACAGTTCAAATCTTGATCATTTTTACTTTTGC